>CM074720.1:443880547-444285547 GCA_037306005.1 Rhinophrynus dorsalis
TTGCCGCTAAGATACGATGGTGACCCTAGTCTCTGCAGAGGGTTCATCAACCAACTCGAGATCTTTATGGAATTGATGGCACACGCATTTCCCAATGATCGTAGTAAAGTGGGGTTTACAATATCTTTGCTCACTGGCAGAGCTTTGGCTTGGGCTAACCCCTTGTGGGAGAATGCTAAACCTTGTACTAAGAACTTTAGAGAATTTGTGCAATCCTTTCGAAGAGTGTTTGAGCCTCCTGGTAGAACCACCTCTGCTGCCAAACGCCTTATGGAGATACATCAGGGCAGGCGTACAGTAGGCGACTACGCCATCGAATTCCGCACATTGGCAGCAGAGGTAGGTTGGAATAACGAGGCATTATTGGCAGCTTTTTCTCAAGGCTTGAATGACCACATTAAGGACGAAATCGCTGCCAAAGATCTACCTATTGATCTAGATGACTACATTGAATATGTTATGATAATTGACTCCAGAATACGTGAGAGATCAATGGCCAGAGATCGTAAGATACGGTCAAAGAATAATGAGCCTAGTGGCATGTTTTGCCCACCCATCCCTCCCCTGGCATTGAAGTCTAGTGAACCTGTACGGGAGACAAGTGAACCTATGCAAATAGGCTTCACTAGACTAACCAAGTCTGAGAGACTTTATCGCAGAAGACAAGGGTTGTGTTTATACTGGGGTAAAAAAGGGCATTTGCTAAATTCCTGTCCGGTACGTCCGGGAAACGCACACACCTAGGGTACCTTGGGGGACAGGCCCTAGGTGGTGTACAATCGTCCCCAGTGTCGGGTACAATGAAACCCACCTTACAGGTGGTATTATCTTGGGCACAACGCTCTGTGGAGGTTTTGGCCTTGGTTGACTCTGGTGCAGCAGGGTATTTTATGGATAATACCTTTGCTGAATTGCACGGAGTTCCACGCATTGAAAGAGAAAATCCCTTGACTATTGAAGCGATTGATGGCAGACCCTTAGAACCGCCTCAGGTTATATTTGAAACTATGCCACTGTCTATGACTATTGGGGCACTTCACAGAGAAGAGCAGCAGTTTCAACTGATTAATTCTCTGCACCATGCGGTAATATTGGGCTTTCCGTGGTTACAGTTACATAACCCACAATTTGATTGGAAAAAGTGTGAAATTGCTGCTTGGTCCCAGTTTTGTATGGACAAGTGCGTCATTCAGCCTGTTAAGGTCTTGTGCACCTCCTCGGCCATACCGGATGTGTACCAACAGTTTGGCGATGTTTTTAGCAAAGGAGAGGCCAGTTTGCTACCTCAGCATAGACCTTATGATTGTTGCATCGAATTGCAGCCTGGGGCAGTACCTCCGAAAGGACGCACTTATCCATTATCTTGTGAGGAAAATAAGGCTATGGAGGATTACATTTCTGATGCCCTTGCTAGAGGGATCATACGAAAATCTACCTCTCCAGCTGGGGCTGGGTTCTTTTTTGTAAAAAAGAAAAATGGCGAATTAAGACCATGCATTGACTACCGGGGCTTGAATAAACTAATGGCAAAAAACGCATACCCTATACCACTCATCACCGAGCTTTTTGACAGGCTTAAGGGCGCTTCGATTTTTACCAAATTGGACCTACGAGCCGCTTACAATCTGGTGCGCATTCGAGCAGGTGATGAGTGGAAAACTGCCTTTAATACTCGAGCTGGGCACTACGAGTATCTAGTTATGCCATTTGGGCTATGTAATGCCCCCGCAGTTTTCCAGGAACTGATAAACGATGTTCTGAGAGATATGTTACAGACATGTGTTGTGGTTTATCTGGACGATATATTGATTTACTCTCAAGACATGGCACAGCACATCAAAGATGTATCCGCAGTATTGCTACGACTCCGTGAGAACAAATTATTTTGTAAACTGGAAAAATGTGACTTTCATAGAACCAGTGTGCCATTCTTGGGGTTCATAATTGGCAATGATGGCATTGCCATGAACAAGGATAAGTTGTCAGCTGTCTTACAATGGCCAAAACCCAAGGGCCTTAAAGCCATACAGCGTTTCCTGGGTTTCGCTAATTATTATAGGAGGTTTATTAAGAACTTTTCTTCCATTGTCAAACCTTTGTCCGATCTTACGCACAAGGGTGCTAATCCTTCTTGTTGGCCGGTATCTGCTGAGAATGCCTTTGAGAATTTGAAGCTGGCATTTGCTGCGGCTCCTGTGTTATCCCACCCCAATCCTCTACTTCCATTTACGTTAGAGGTTGATGCCTCAGATATTGGGGTTGGGGCAGTACTTTCGCAACGACACGATAAAGGTGGTACTCTCAGACCTTGTGGGTTTTTCTCGAAGAAGTTGACTGTCACTCAAGGCCACTATGAGATAGGTGACAAAGAACTATTGGCCATTATTCTCGCTCTTAAAGAGTGGCGTCATTTGCTTGAAGGTACCAAGACTCCCGTATTAATCCTAACAGATCATAAAAATCTGACTTATCTCTCGGAGGCCAAGAGATTGTCCTCCCGTCAGGCCAGGTGGGCACTGTTCCTGTCTCGATTTAATTTCATTGTATCATACTTACCGGGGTCAAAGAATATCAGGGCTGATGCACTGTCAAGACAATTTGAGGCCGACAGTGACAGAGTGGAAGCACCAGCACCCATTATCCAACCTGATAGAATACTGGCTACTATACGCACGAGTATCACTTCTCCTTTAGGGGAGGAGATCCTGGCCTCTCAGGGGTCCGCTCCCCATGAAACTCCAGTGGGCAAATGTTTTGTCGCTGAACCATTTCGTACTAGGCTGCTTGAAACTTACCATTCCTCTAAGGCTGCGGGACATATTGGTAGAGACCAATTGTTATGGTCCCTTTCTCAGTTGTTTTGGTGGCCCTCCATGAGAAACGATTGTGCCGAATTTACGAATGCCTGTGCCACCTGTTTCCGCGCTAAGACCCCGAGACATCTCCCTGTGGGCTTGCTTCAACCGGTGCCTAATGGCGAACGCCCCTGGTCTCATGTTTCCATTGATTTTATGGGAGAGTTGCCTATGTCCAAGGGGTACTCCTTTATATTCATGGTGGTGGACAGGTTTTCTAAAATGGCTCATTTCGTGCCCCTCCGTGGTCTTCCTTCAGCGAAGGAATTGGCAATGGTGTTCGCCAGAGAAGTATTCCGGTTGCATGGAGTGCCTAGGGTACTGGTGTCTGACAGGGGGAGCCAGTTTGTGTCTAGATTTTGGAGGGCATTTTGCCAACAGATGGGCATACAGCTGTCCTTCTCTTCTGCCTACCATCCCCAGACCAATGGAGCCGCTGAACGAGCTAATCAGGGCTTGGAACAATTTCTCCGTTGTTTTGTTACTGACCATCATGATAATTGGTCCAACTTGTTGCCTTGGGCAGAGTTCGCCAGGAACTGTGTGGTCAATTCTTCATCTGGGAGCTCTCCGTTTCTGATTAATTATGGGTTCCAGCCCTGTTTGCTTCCAGACTAATTTCAGAGGCAACAGATTCCAGCTCTGGATGAGCATATCGAGTAACTCCGTTCCACATGGGCACAAGTTCAGAGGGCACTTGGTCAGTCATTTCAGCGTCATCAGCGCCATGCTAATCACAGAAGGCTTCCAGCGGTTTCCTTTCAGGTTGGGGATAGAGTGTGGCTTTCCTCCAGAAATCACAAGCTGCAGGTTCCGTCTAATAAGTTGGCTCCCCGGTTTATTGGTCCATACAGAGTTATTCGCAAAATTAACCCTGTCTCCTATGCACTAGACCTACCTGCATCCATGCGTATCCATAATGTGTTCCATGTGTCCCTTCTTAAGCCTCTGGTTTGCAATCGCTATACTACCACACCTGTGGTGCCAGGACCTGTTGAGGTCGAGGGCCAGGAGGAGTACGAGGTTCAGAGCATTATTGATTCCCGTAGGCTTAGAGGAAGGGTACAGTACCTGGTACATTGGAAAGGGTATGGTCCTGAGGAACGATCATGGGTGGATAGTACGGACCTTCATGCACCTAGGCTAACTAGGGCCTTTCATGCCAATTACCCACAGAAACCTAGACCCTATTCTAGGAGAGGGGGTCTTTGAAGGGGGGGTACTATCACGGTGCCCGTGATTGCTGCAGTTCCTTGTCTGCCACCAGTAGGGGGCTGCTATTGGCTGTCTGCAGATAGCCCGCCTTTCATTGCCTATTTAAACCTGGATTGGGCACCCTTTGGGTGCCCTTTCGTGCTGTTTCTGACCTTCCTGCTATCACTATGCTAGTGATAGCTGGGCCTCTGTTCCAGTGTTCCTGAGTTCCTGATCTCATGTGTTCCTGAGTACCTGTTTGTTACTGTTCCAGTGTTTCCTGCCTGCTGAGTTGTTCCAGTCCTGGTTTCGGCCTAGTCTCTGGTGTTGCTGTTCCTGCGGTTCTTCAACTCTGCTGTTTCCTGACCTGACTGATCGTTACTGGTTCCTGTCATCGCATCGCCTGTCTCCTGTATCCTGGCGACCTCTTGCTCGGTCGCGTCGGCGACATTGTTTGTTACACCAGTGTGCGGTCACTGGTTTGCTCCTGGCGACCTCTTGCTCGGTCGCGTCGGCGACATTGTTTGTTACGCCAGTGTGCGGTCACTGGTTTGCTCCTAAGCCCATCGGCTATACTAGCCTGAGTTGGTCCCAGCGTGCAGACGCTGGTTTGCTCCAAAGCCTTGCGGCTGTACGTACACACTTGTTACACCAGTGTGCGGTCACTGGTTTGCTCCATAGCCTTGCGGCTATATTACTTATTTGTTACACCAGTGTGCGGTCACTGGTTTGCTCCAAAGCCTATCAGCTATACAGACCTGTGTTGGTTCCAGCGTGCGGACGCTGGTTTGCTCCAAAGCCTTGCGGCTATACGAACACACTTGTTACACCAGTGTGCGGTCACTGGTTTGCTCCATAGGCCTTGCGGCTATACTACTTGTTTGTTACACCAGTGTGCGGTCACTGGTTTGCTCCAAAGCCTATCGGCTGTGCTCTCCTGAGTTGGTCCCAGCGTGCGGACGCTGGTTTGCTCCAAAGCCTTGCAGCTATACGAACACACTTGTTACACCAGTGTGCGGTCACTGGTTTGTTCCAAAAGCCTTGCGGCTATATTACTTGTTTGTTACACCAGTGTGCGGTCACTGGTTTGCTCCAAAGCCTATCGGCTATACAGTCCTGTGTTGGTTCCAGCGTGCGGACGCTGGTTTGCTCCAAAGCCTTGTGGCTATACTACTTGTTTGTTACACCAGTGTGCGGTCACTGGTTTGCTCCAAAGCCTATCGGCTATACTATCCTGAGTTGGTCCCAGCGTGCGGACGCTGGTTTGCTCCAAAGCCTTGCGGCTATACAAACACACTTGTTTTACCAGTGTGCGGTCACTGGTTTGCTCCAAAGCCTATCGGCTATACTATCCTGAGTTGGTCCCAGCGTGCGGACGCTGGTTTGCTCCAAAGCCTTGCGGCTATACAGACACACTTGTTATACCAGTGTGTGGTCACTGGTTTGCTCCAAGGTCTTGCGACTTTACAATCCCTGTTGGTCTCAGTGTATGTACACTGGGTTGCTTACGATCCTGTCAATTTGCCATTACCATCTGACTGCTGCTATTATCTCTGGGCTGCCCTGCCCGGTATTGGTAAGGCCGGTAGAACCTTATTGTCATATTCCATCTGAGGTTGCCTTACCCGGTATTGGCAGGGCCGGTAGAGCCTACATTGTGAATCTGTTGAGGCTGCCTTGCCCGGTAATTTGGTAAGGCCGGTAGAACCATTATGCTATTCCATCTGCAGGTTGCCTTACCCGGTATTGGCAAGGCCGGTAGAGCCTAACATTCTGCTTCTTCAGACTGTCCTGTCCGGTATGCTGACAGGACCGGTAGAGTCTGCATTCTGACTTGTTATATTCTGTATGTATCTGTATACATGTGTTTGCCATCCTACGTTATCAATTTATTATTTCAATAAAATTGATTTTTACCTAAAACTTGTGTCTGAGAGTCATAACATACCATGACAGTTCGCCGGACGTTTCTCATTCTGAATTGCCACGTGTGAGTGGCAATTTCTTCCTGGTAACCAAGGGTAGAAGAGTACTCTCACCCCCTGTGGCCTCACTGATCAGATCCTTAAGATCCGGCCCAAACAAAAAGGTACCCTGAAAGGGTAGGGAAAGCAATGCTTTCTTAGAAGCAGTGTCAGCAGACCAGATCTTGAGCCAAAGAGCTCGTCTGTCCACCACAGACATGGTGGACACCCTAGCCACCAAACGGATGGCATCAAACAAGGCAGCAGAAACATAGTGCTGTGCCTCAGAAATGTTTGCAAGAAGGAGCAACTTATCCGAGGTAGGCACATCCTGACGGACAGCTAGGGTGTGCTGTTCAGTCCAGACAGCAATGGCCCAGTTCACCCATGCAGCTGCGAATGCCAGACGCATGGCAGAACCAGTAGTGGCAAAAAGAGACTTGAGGGAAACCTCAAGTTTCTTATCAGTCCAATCCTTCAGAGCAGAAGCATCAGAGACTGGTAAGGCAGTAGACTTAGATAGTATGGAGACAGGAGCATCCATTTTAGAAGGATGAACCCACTGATTAAGCGCAGCTTCAGAAAAAGGATAAAGCTTGGCAAATTTCTTGGACACAGAGGATTTCTTATCTGGGGATTTCCACTCCTGAAACACAAGGCGGTCAAGAGTGGGGTTAGGTGGAAAGTAAATAAGGGGCTTTTTAGGCTCTTGGAACACATCAGAGGGGTCAGAAAGAACCTCCTGAACTAAGGGAATGTTAAGAGTAGTTAAGACAGCCCTGATCAGGCCCTCAGCAGAGGGTTTAGGATCAGCCTCAATAGGGTCCCCAAAAAACTGAGAGGAACCCAACACAGAACATTCCTCAACATCTGAATCCACCAGCAGTTCCTCCTCAGAGGAATCTGACACGTCAGGTACTCCCTGAGGTTTGGGCAGGGAAGACTTGACTGAGGAGGGGGCCTGTCAGGACTGAAAGGCCCCCTGTAACTGGGATGGAAAAAGTTGCAATGTGGACCTAAGGTCCTTAGTAGCAGCCTTGAACTCTTGCACTCAACCTGGCTCTAATGCATGGCTGGAGGTCCCTGGAATGCTGTCAGGGACATCAGAACATGCTGGGCTAAATGACCTGAGAATTCTCTAGGTAGCCCTGAGTGACAGGAAGAGCAGTGCGCAGTGGGGGACACAGAGACCCCAGTCTCTTTAGTCTTAGGTCTGGCCCCAAGCTCCAGTGGTATAGACATTCTCACAGTGTCAAATAACCTTACTGTAGAATAAATCACCCAATTATAGTGTGTAGGATTAAAGTTTCACCCCAGAAATCGCTAAAACAAACTTATCTGGCAGGCGAAGGGTTAATCAGCAGAGGAGAGAAGGAGAGTCCAAGCCCTGCATAGGATACTTGTCTTGGAAAGATCACAAAATCGCTGCTGTGGCGGGAGCCAATCAGAAACGAGTGCACGAAGCAAGCACTCATGGGAAATGTAGTTTTTCCATAAAAGTACCCAAAATGGTGCCCGAAGCCCCCTGAGCCCCCCAACACACTAGAAACATGAACCGGATGATAGAGCAAGGGCAGACAAGTAAAATCAGCCATCGTTGAAGTCGCTAGGTTAAACGGTTGCAGAGATACGTCCCAAACAGTACAGTCACATAGAGGTGAATGGCGCAATGGCATCTATGAGGTAAAGCACGCCTCGGATTTTACAAAATTAAAAGTGTAATAGTAAAATGTGTAAAACAGCATTAGAACATGTGAGGACACCCAAAAAAACACTAAACCAGTAGGAATAGTGTTAGAAACCCCCAAAAAAGTGCCAAACCAGCATCTAAAGGGTTACGTTACCACATAAACCTGCTCCAAAACACCCAACAGACATACAGATAGACCCAATGAGTGCAGGAGTGTGCAATAGGAACTCCAATGAAGACACCCCTGTGCAGAGGGGCACTGTGGGACAAGTGGACCTGCAGCACTTAAAGGGTTGCTCACCTTTCCTGCAGACCTTCTGTCTTCAGATTACCATGTAGTAAGAAGTAACCTCAGTGGGTAACTCCTGGGGAAGCACTTGGAATCAAGATTTTCCCCCTCAGGGCTTAAGGTAAACAAAAAGCATCTGGGTACTGAGCTAGCCACATCTAAGGACATTGTCAGTTATGGTAATCCGCCTAATGGTGGTATTCCATATCTAACAGAAAAATAAAAACGTTTCTAAAAACTATAGCAGAACTGTTCTTGCCTGTGTGTTATCTTCACCAAGGAACAAATCATACTGGAGCTGGTTGGCTAGTTGCAGCCAAGGAGGGAAGGTAAGCTCCACCTCCTGCATACAATTCTAGAATTCTTCCTGCCTACTTAAAGGGGCGGATTGCCTACCCAGAGTTACCAGTAACCTGTGTTGGACGACAGAGAAAATACTTTGGTTTTGTTCTAAATCATCTTTTCATACATACAAAATTGCCTACAAATTGTCGGTAATACCCAGTCCACTTGCCACGCCCCCACCCACACCACCTAAAACAGAAGTGTCCCTCTGACAATTTGGCAGAGTGGAGTTGGACAGTGTGGGGGGCAGTGTTGAGGTGGACAATGTGGGCAGTGTGGAGAGGGGCAGGGTGGACAGTGTGTGTGTAGGGTGAACTGGGTGTGAGGATGAATAGGGTGTGGGCAGTGTGTGGTGAGGGTGGACAGAGTGTGTGCAGTGTGTGTAGACAGGATGTGCAGGGCATGGACAGGGGGTGAGGGTGGACACAGTGTGGGCAGTGTGTGGACAGGGTGTGGAGGTGGAGAGGGTGTGGGCAATGTGTGGACAGGGTGTGGAGGTGGAGAGGATGTGGGCAGTGTGTGGACAGAGTGTGGAGTTGGAGAGGGTGTGGGCAGTGTGTGGACAGAGTGTGGAGGTGGAGAGGGTGTGTGCAGTGTGTGGACAGAGTGTGGAGGTGGAGAGGGTGTGGGAAGTGTGTGGACAGGGTGTGGAGGTGGATAATGTGTGGGCAGCAGTGTAATTTCATCAAAGAGAGCTTGAGATGGGTGGAGTTAAAGGTAGGGTTATGGTGGGGTTAAAGGCAGGGATATGGGTGGGGCTAGATGTGGAAACTGGTGGCGAGTAAGTTTTCAGGCCTGGCTAGTACCTCAGGACTTGAAATTCTGAGCACTGCCAAAGGGATAGTCAACGCATAGCTTTAAATTAAAAAAAAAAAAAAGGGGAGGGGTTATGAAGTGCATCCCTTTGAATATGTCCATGCTTTTTTCTCAGGAAACCAGCAATACATTACTTTTTTTACCATTCAGAACAGAGAGAAAGAAAGATTATCTCTATGCAATGGTATGTAATACTTTTATTATTGCAAGCATATTGTATTTCCTCATTCTCTGCTATTATAATGGATTTACTAATGATACTTTCTAATGATACTTTGTATATTTCTGTATAATTAATGTTATGTGCATAATAAATATATACCTGGTTAAGTATATTTCTCGCCCTTTCTTTATTGTACTTACTATATTCTAAGGAATTGTGAATGATACAAAACCAAGGGTAGGTGAACTTGTACTTAGAGTAAGGAATAACTGCCCCCTGAGACTTTATATGGGAAGAAAGGTTCAACCCATTGCACCACTCTGTACATTAACTTCTATGGTGCTTGGTAAAAGGCCAAAGAGTCCACCTGGGTCAGAGATACAGATAACAAAAGACTTTCCTGCTGATGGGAGAGTGTTACATTGTATCACTATCCGTGCTTTCACAGATCCGGTGAAAATCTTTCTGGAAACTGAAAATCATGGAGCTCACTGTCAGGGATGAAAATGTATAAAAAAACAGTAGGGGAAGATGAACAAAACATACAAAAATGCAAATGCATAATATATAGTAAAATGGAGGTTTTCCTGTCATTAAAAATGGGCCTCGGAAACCCATGAATACTAAGCAATGTGTTGAAGAAATCTCTAGTATTCAGTGGTGATAAAAACCCTCTTTAATCCTTTGTGTGCCAGAGGGGTACGCAACACATTGCCAAGCAATACGTTGAGCACCCCTCTGGCACTCAAAGGGTTAAATCAATAGGAATTTGTGGATTTTTTCTTTGTCCCATATGGTGCAGATGTTTTACTCTAGAATTGTACCTGAATACGGCCTTATGTATTTTATTTAGCACTGCACCTGCTTAGTACATGATCTGTCCCAAATACAATCCCCTAAAACATCTGATCAAGGTTAATCTGAGGCACCTCAATGACTTTCTGTATAAGGTTCTGCTACTCCAGAGTCCTTGAAGTCAGACAAAGACAGAAAAATGGAGATAACTGAGTTGTAATATTATAAATGATTCAAAAGTAATAAGGTGCTATATTTGGAACAATGTGAAGGAAGGGAGAACATTTATCATCAGCAGGCATAACATATTAATGCTTTTGCAATGGAATTTTTGAGAATGATGTATTAATCAGATAACCTCAATGACATGGAATTACATACTACCCAGTGATGCTGATGTACTAACAAGAACTGGTGCAATCCAACTATACCACAGTAAACAAATGCAATTCCACAAATTCCCATTTAGTTAATATGGCTTTTAACCTCTTCAATGTTAGAAAGGTCTAATACGAACGGCTTTGCACAAAGAAACAAGGCGAGCAATGTTCTCTTCAAAGATGATCGGGTTTTTGCCCTAGGACCTTACAGACCGATTGAAGTTCATAATGACCTCATCATAAAATGAGAGATTAACTACTTTATGCATGGAGATACACTGACTCACTAATTTAAGGAGAAATAAATGAGGCTTTCCAATCAAAATCTATCTTACCGTGGAGAGAGAAATAGCAAAGAATTTTGCAGTAAGTGGTGCAAAATTTTAAACCTTTGTTTTCTGGAATTTGTACTGCTTGTCAATGAGAAATTCACCAAGGAATTAGAACACTTGAAGGCAGAGATCTTGGAGACTGTGAAAAGACTTAAGAACACTTTTGCTCACTAGCACTAATTGGTTGGGAAAGATTAAGGGTTCAGTTAATATCTATAACAGTGGTTCTCAACATTTTTTTGCCCAAGGCACCCCTAATATACAATCTGTAACTTTCGGGGCACCCTTAACCCCTTAAGGACCCATGACGGTCCTGCACCGTCATGGGTTGTTATACCCTTAACGACCTATGACGGTCCAGGACCGTCATGGCTTAAATGATAGCAGAGTGCCTCCGTGCACGCTGCTATCATTAATTCCAGGCTGAGACTGAGCGCTACGAGGCCGGGGCATTCAGTCTCAGCCCTTCTTTCTTCTACCGGTTCATGCGATCGCTGTATCAGCGATCACATGTACTGGCATTCTGAGACAGAGGTAAGCACACAATGCATGTGTCTCCTCTTTTTCTGTCTCCCTTGCTATAAAAGTAAGGGAGACAGAAATAGACGGGAGACACCTAGTGGTAAAAAAAAAACAGCAGCTGGACGTATTAACCCCTTCACTGCTGGTGCGGAGGCTGGCTAAATGCAGGTCAATTTTTGACCTGCAATTATACATTTTTTTTTTTTTGTAATAAAAAAAAAAACACAACACACTTTTTTTTTTTACAAAAAAAATTTTTTATTTAAAAAAAAAATATATATAACTAAACAATATTGCAAGTGTGATTGTTGTGGAGCCATGTAATACACTTATATACACCACCAAACACCAGGTAGAAAAAGTATCAAAATAGGGTGGGAAAAAGGGACATGGGGATTTTCACCCAGGGGGGACAGTGGCCACTTTAAACTGCGCATTTTGTAGGTATGACTGACCGGTCATACTTTTCATGCAGTCTCCATAAAATTTAACCCTTTGTCGCCAATTTATCCCAAGAGAAAAATCAAAAATGGTGTTTTTTTTACTTTTTTTTTAAAATTTTCATAAAGTAAATGGTGGGTTATCTATATAAGTGGGGTATCAAAAGAAAGCCCTATTTGTGCATAGAAAAACAGTATATAATTTATGGGGGTGGAGTAAAAGCCTAAGAGGGAAAACACTGTTGAACAAAGACATAGTCAAAAAGGTCAGAATTGCTCCGGTCCTTAAGGGAAAACGACCTCAGATTTTTCCGGTCCTTAAGGGGTTAACATGTTATAAGATAAGCTGACAGTGAAAGAGTATAAATATCAGCCAGTTGCCAGATATTTTGCAGACTTGGGTCAAACTATGTCCTAAATATTACATGTTTCCAGCCCCACTAGGATGGAGACCGAGATCGAGGGATTTTGTGCTACCCTTTAGATGGATGGAGATTGGCAAGCAATTAAAGCAAATCAGTTTATTTTAATACATTTGCATAGCAAGAATCTGGAATCACTTTTGTCAACCCGCCATTATTTTATAATAGAAGGGATTAGAATTTAAGAGAATTGGTAAATTCTCTTCAGGTCAAAAAATATATGCGTAGATGAATACAGATTTAAACTAGATACATGCAAAAAGACACTGAAGTTAATGTATTAAGAAAAAGTCGAGCAATTCTGGAGCAAACCACCTGCACCATAGGGGACAAACAAAAGCTCATATTTGATTTAAAAGAGGTTTTTAATTTTTTTTTTCTTTTCAAAATTATACAAAAACCGCCTTTTTATGCATGTCAATCACATATACATTCTAAAATCAATATTAAGATACACAACTGATTCTAATAATATGTCTTTTGTATACCTCTCATTCATATCTGTGCCTTTCATCCTTTCACCCCAAAGCTCCTTAGGCATAATTTCTAATCAACCTATTTATCTGATTATTTTTAGCCTTTTAAACATTATTCTAAAACATTCATACCAAACCATTCGCCAGGGAAAGACCATAGGTCGAGCCATTTTTTTTATATGATCCTCATATTCAATAAACATTTAACACTTAATCCGCCATATCCTGGTATCAGTTATGTTTACCTTTAACCCCAAATGACCATTTCTAACTATCAAAAACCTAAACCATCTCTTTTCTTTCAGTTCTCTTAATACAACCTCAGATGTCTCCCCTACCCTTTGAATTAATCACTTTCAACCAATTCCCCCATATCTTTACTCTCTTATATAATCCTACTGGTTCATAAACTACACCTTTTTCCATTTTAATTTCCATATCAATTATTCCATGATCTCCTGTATAGTTGGAGTTAACACCGATCTCCATCTCTTTGACACACATAATTTTGCTGCGGCAAGAATATGGGTAATCAACATGAGACAACTGGTATTCTTATGAGGCCATTCTAAATTAAGTAACATTATTTCAGGTTCACAGTGCAGCTGAATATCTGTTAATTTATGCATCATAGTTACAATCTTTTTCCAAAACCCTGTAATAGACACACGTCCACCAAATGTGTATAAAGCTTCCATCCTCCTTATCACACCTCCAACATCTGTTTGATACCTCAGGATATATCTTATTTATCCTTGTCGGAACCAAATACCATCTGCTGGTAATCTTAAATTGCATATCTATTAGATTTAACCCTTTGAGTGTAAGAGGGGTAAGCAATGCATTGCTTTGCAATGCGTTGCATGCCCCTCTGGCACTCAAAGGGTTAAACAATGTATGTTTCTATTTGTTCTTTCAAAGGATTTCAACCATTCCTTCTTCTCTATTCTCTTCCCTAAATCTTTCTCCCATCTCTCACTTGATAATGTAGGGGTATGATATCTAAAACTATACTCAGAGTCCGCACATTTCGATTTTACATTTTTACAGTCCTCCATTTCAATTAACCTTTTGATCGTTTTACTCAAATCCTGTGATACATTCCTCAAGTGCACAAGAAAAAAAAACTTTAATTCTCAAGTATAACAAAAATATACTTATCCTGTACTATGAACTCTTCTTTAAAGGGATAGTATTACTTCAAAATTACTATCCCTCATATTGTAGCCCTTAATAAACTGAGTTCAATGATAGAGATAGCCGCATTCAAAGTTTCCTCTCCCCTGCTGTCAGTGTTCTGCTGCCAGCAGGAGAATCCGGTTTCTGAATCAAGCGGAGGCTTTTCAGCAGAGCCGATATCTCGTTATGGAAGGAAAAATGATTCATTGAAACAGTCTTCTACGTGTGCTTGATAACCAAGCACATGTAGAAGACTGTTTCAATGAATAATTTTTCCTTCCATAACGAGATATCGGCTCTGTTTAAGAGCGTCCGCCTGTCCCGGGACCGGATTCCCCTGCTGGCAGCAGAACGCTGACAGAAGGGGAGAGGAAACTTTGAAAGCGGCTATCTCTTAAACCATAAAGGTTTGAGAGATGCCACTGGTGTCATTTAACTAAGTTTATTAAGGGCTACAATATAAGGGATAGTAATTTTGAAGTAATACTATTTAATTCTATTTAATTGTGTTAATATTTTTGGTAGATTCCTTCCCTCCTTCTTCATTTTATTAAATTTTTTGAGCCAGAAGCCCGCTGCTGCATTATTTAGGCCCATTCTTTCTTTTTCCAGTTTATACCATGACTCTTGTGTTACTGCCAAACAATGCGTCATCATTATATGGAAAAGTCTACTAACTATAAAACTTTGCATCGGATCAGAAGCCCCTAATCCCCTCTCACTCTCTTTCCTAGATAGATCCTTTAAATTCACCCGGATTTTCTAACTTCCCATAAAAAATGCAAAAAGGCAGATTGCAACATCTTCAGCCATGGATGAGGGAAGTCTAATGGAATCATTCTCCATAAATATTGCCATTTTGGGAGAATATACTAGTTTAATATATTAATACGTCCTGTTAGTGAGAAATATAAATTCTTCCAAGCTTTAAGGGCTCGATTTAAAGGCAGCAATTAATACCACCGTTAATGGAAAAAGGCACATCGCTCGCAAATAACACAAGATTTATGGCAGATTCAAAAGGTAGTGTACGAGAATAGCTAACAAGCGTAGGCACAACTAAAACACTTAACACAAAACCCGTTGTCGCACCTGTTATAGCATCACTGTGCGTCCAAATCACCCGATAAACCACAACTTAAGTCAAATTGTAACATAATGGCTGACATTCGCTAGCAACAAATTCAAACACAAAGCCAATCCCAAGGCCCCAAAATATCCAAAAAGTTCAAATACACCTATATATACCCAAAAATAATGGTCACACCCTGTCTGTGTTTCGAGTTTTAGCGAGCTAGGGCACAGGACCCAGGAGCGGAGGCTAGTGAATGAGAGAGAGAGAGGCGCGTACACTTGAGGTAGAAGGAGTTTTACAGTGTGAATCTGTGAGTGAAAGAGTGTGACAGAGAGTGTGTGGGATTGAGTGTGTCAGGGAGGGCCTGTGGGAGTGCCTGGGTGTGAATGGGTAAATGATGGTGAGGAGAGGAGGACAGGAGAGACGGATGGGGAGAGTAGTGGAGGAGGAGGAAGGCCAGGAGGGCATCCCTGAGCAGAGTAGGGGTGGGAGAGGGAGATCCGCAGGGTGGAGGGGGAGCCGGCCCAGAAGAGCAGGCACACGGAGGGCATGGACAGAACCTGCAGTGGGATGAGGGGTACCTGCTGGTGACCACCAAACACAGGCAAGACAGAGCACGCAGGACACTCTGGTTCTGACTCCTCGCATGCTGCAGCTGAGGAGGAGAGGATCAGGGATCCCTGCTACTCCGAAGAGGAGAACAGGGCTCTTGTGGAGGCTGTTTTAGAGAGGAAGAGTGTCCTCTTTCCAAGGGAGAGGGTCCGTGGCCTGAATGTGAGGAGGAAGGCTGCATAGAACCACATATGCAGCAAGGTGAAAGTGGTGGCCAGCTGCAGACGGGAAGTGGAGTCCATCAAAAAGAGATGGGGGACTGCAAGAGGGTGGTCAAAAAGAAGAAGTGTGAAATTGCCAAGCAAGCCTGAGGCACCGGAGGGGGGCCACCTGTAGAGTTCATCTGTAGAGGATGGGAGGAAAGACTGCAGCAAACCATGTCATCCATGTTGATAGACGGGATCCCTGGAGGATCGGACACTGGGGATGAAAGGAGCTTCCACGCTACCGGTAAGAGCATCATCACATAACCACACACCACATCAACCAGCACAAGCTGCAAACACAATCACACCTCAATACGTGCCCATCATTCATCCACACAAATGCACCAACACAGCACCCTGAGGGCTAAAAACGACACAATACAAGGACAAATGGCAAGGTTCATCCAGGCCCAAACCGGTCCAAGTCCCAGTTCAACCTTCATGTTGCCGTGCTGATCACACACAATCCACACAAACCATGCTTATAAAAGTGTTGTTTGTTAAATAGCATCACTGGTCCTACATAATGTCATCCATGTACCCACAGGGAAGTCAGAACATAACCCCTTGAGTGCTAGAGGGATCATCAGTGCATTGCACAACAATGCTTTGGTAACCCCTCCGGTACCCAAAGGGTTAAGCGACCACAAACACAAATTGACAGGGTTAGGATGACATGCTACACAGGGGACATTCATTAAACGGTGTAAAAGACATGATGGAGTGAAATTAACCCTTCCATATCATCACTTTACCAATTCCCATGTTTGTCTACGGAGGCTCCTCAATAAAATGGTTCAAGTTTTTGAGGACTCATCGGATAGACTCCATAGAAAAACATTGGAAATGGAGAAATCATATCACTGGAGGAGTCGTCATTCCCAATCTACCTCCACTCCATAAGGTTCTCATCACCGCTCACTGAATCTCAAGAAAGATGGATGAGGACAACATCACAGTGCCACTGAGACTAACTGGGTGTATGTGCAACACACAAGCCTAGAAATAACCAACACTGTGGAATTAAAGAGAACCAAGTCGGCCTTTGTATTGTGTATGCAATCATGTACTCTCACTTGAACTGTCATACATTTGGTTTTCACATGGTGATGCTATGGATGGATGTTATACCATCCACTATTTGCATGATACACATGGGAACCAAATGTCAACTACTGTAGGTGGCACACCAACAGGCCATGATTGATGGATATCCCTGATTAAGCAAGGCTGGGTCACTCACAGAGAAATCCCTAAATACTGACCTGATTGGTGGCCTGGGGAATTAACTTGGACAGACCTCATGTCTCTGTGATTGCCAGGGTGGTATCCCATGCATCGCAACACAATGCATAGGATACCATCATGACAAGCAGAGAGTCACATGTAAACTACTTCAAAATCTTGCATTGTACGGAATTAACTAAGAAGACAGGGATGAATAACAGTTAAATCGTACTGCAGATCTGTTAAAAATACATATGTACACAAAGAAGAATGTTGTAATATCTCTGTGGATATGTACCTTTCCTATGGGTACAAATATATCTTACCAAGATATGAACCCAGAGATCAGTTCAGTACGTGTGATTACCTTACTGCTTATATGTGTGCAACCATCAAAATCTAAATATTATTGATATCATGAATAGAAACATACCTAGTATGTCCCATCTAAGTAAGGTGGGATATACTAGGTATGTTTCTATTCATGCTATCAATAGAAGTTAGGTTTTGATGGTTGCACATATATAGGCAGTAAGGTAATCACACGTACTGTACTGATTTCTGGGTTCATATCTTGGTAGGATATATTTGTACCCATATGAAAGGTACATTTCCACATATATATTACACCATTTTTCTTTCTGTTTACATTGTACGGGATAGTAATGGTTAATTTCAACTAGATGTAATATTGTAGGCATTCTAAGAGGATGTGGATCGATGTAAGTCCTATCCCTCAAACCTTGATGGTTTGACAGATATTGCTCAATGGGACAGCTGCAGATTCCAGTCATTTGACTAGAGGGAGGCTCTTCAGCAGAGCCAGAATTGCACCACTTGGAGATAAATACATCATTCGAATGGTCTACAAAGTGTTCTGGTATGTAAGCACATACTGCAGACCATTCCAATGAAGTATTTATCTCTAAGTGGTACAATTTTGGCACTGCAGAAAAGCCTTTGTCTGGTTAAATGATTGGAATCTGCAGCTGTCCCATAGAGTAATATCTGTCAAACCATCAAGGATTGAGGGATAGGACTTACATCGATCCACATCTTCTTAGAATGCCTACAATATTACATATAGTTGAAATTAACCATTGTTATCCCGTTAATCCTTTCATTGTTACGTTTACTAATCACACATCTCATTTATCCACACAGCTTATGGGCCTCCAGCACAGCAGGAGCCCATGGAAGAGGCAGAATCAGAACCCAGTGAGGAGTATACAGAGGAGAGGACCAGCCAGTGGTCACCTTACTCACCATCCACACCTCCTCCACCACAGGCTGCTCCACCACAGGCTGTTCCACCCCAATACAGTGCCTGGATGCAACAGGAGGACAGGTGGATGCATCCCACCATCTCTACAAGCTACTACCCTCCAGCAGCAGCAGCACCACCTCCAGGGAGGCAATGGCTGCCCGGGAGAGTGGCCGCCACCCAGTATGGGCCATATTCTCACTCGATGGACCTACCCTCCTGGATGGCTCCCCAGCATGGCCCCAAGTATGATCCCAGGTAGGGGCCAAGCACCTACCAGTGGCCTAGGTATGACCTTTGGCCACTGGACTGCAAAAACTTGGGCCTGATTGGGAAGCCCCAGCGCCCTCTACCGAGGGAACACTTTACCTCACCACCACCACCACAGACATCATTGGATAGCTCGGAGTCCCTAGATGTGGTGGGCACACACCCATCATCTGCAGCAGTCAATCCACCAGCAGCCACAGCACCGCCAGCAGCCCCAGCAGCAGCAGAAGAGTCAGCAGCAGCCCCAGCAGCAGCAGCAGAAGAGTCAGCAGCAGCCCCAGCAGCAGCAGAAGAGTCAGCAGCAGATGCAGCAGGACCAGAAGAGTCAGTAGCAGCAGAAGAGTCGTCAGCAGCAGAAGACTCAGCAGAAACCTCACCAGCAGAGTCACCAGGCACATCCACCTCCAGCATTGCACGCATCACGGGGATGGAGGCGGAGTGTCTGGTGCTACACAGGAGGCTACTCCGGGCATGCCATAGGACCAACCACAACATAACAAGGAGCAGAAGGGAATCCCAGAGGAACACCTTACGATTAGATGCAAGGACACATGCCCTGGAGTTGGAGCAGACAAGACTCAACACACAACTCCATCAGTACCACACAGGGATGATGGACATGATTGGGCAGGTGCTGACGGAATTGAGAGACCACAACCACAGGGAGAACCTGTGTGTGGAGAGAGAGCTGCAGTCGACAGAGGGGTCCACTGAACCCACCACTCCCTCCAGTGTGAACTCTGACACTACACCTAGGGTGCAAAGGGTGAACAGGCAGTCAGCCAGGGCATCAACATCTGGCACCCAGTCAAAGGTCCCCCCCAAGAAAAAGAAATAAACAGCCCTAGTTATTCTTTTCCCCCTAAATAAAATAACTGTGCTTTGGAATCCTGTCTGATATGCTTTGTGTTTAGTGATAGATTGGGTGGCAGAGTTGTCTCCAATGCATTGCCAAGCAATGCAGTGAACACAACGTCTGCCTAGGTAACATGTTTGTGGGATGTTACAACATGGGTTCACACACACACCCTTGTACAAATTCAACTGGCAATCCATCCCTGCAGCCATATAACATGACAGTGTTATATGTCCATGATGTGGGTTGAACATGAAAAACAAATACCCACCCCTTAACAGAACAACTGGTGCAACACTGTGAACATTCCTCTGCATCAATTGTTGTGGTTTAAGAGGTTAACTAAACATCTATTTGACTTAGCTGAGAACTAACAAGCAAGATAGATGATAGAACATGCAGCCAAATATGTGTGATTTTAACTCGTATTGTGAAACTGACTTACTGGAGGACCCAATGATCACCCTAGGATTTCAATGTGTGTGCTACACATTGGAATCCTAGGGGGGAGCACTGAGTTCTCCAGTAAGTCTGTTTCACAATAAAAGTTAGAATGAAGCCTAACTCCCTGGACAACCCAATGATCGTCCTGAGATTTCAATGTGTAGCACACACACATTGAAACCTTAGGATGAGCATTGTGTTATCTTGTAGGTTGTGTTGCTGTTTTACCAAGGTTGTAACAGACATCACCAGCGATATCACTTGTCCACTTAGTCTGTCTGTTTGGTAATGTAGCCCATGTACTGAGATATGTCAAACCAAAGCAATCTCAGAAACATTGGTTATATTGATCAACATGTAAACTGTGGACATGACATCACTGTGCAAGTTCTGTCCCCTGTATCACCTCTTTATCACTCACAACACACATTGGTGTATCACTGCCATCATCTCATTGCATGAATACATCACAAAGTCCACTCATGGTCAAACAACTAGTAGACTCCTGTGATGTAGGTCATGTCTTCTTATGTATGAGGGATACTCTAGCCTTGGGTATGTTTCCACATTGACAGATGTCTAATCCAACATTCATTCATACAGACACAGACTGAATGGTGCTGTTTCTCCTTTTTTGTGTCTCAAACTACATTAAAACATACATGTGTTTTCTGGATATATTGCCTATATGCATTAAACACTTGTATGAGCACCCAAAGGTACATTTAAAGGGATAGTAATACTTAAAATGTAAAAAAAATATGTTGTAGGGTTTATCCCCCTGAGTAAAACAAGAGTACTCCCACTGCTGAAAGGTGTTTCATTCAAAAGTTATTAATTTTCAAAGTTGAATTTTTTTAGGTGCAATATCACAGTGGCCTGAAATTGTACAGTGGCCTATGGACAGCTCTGGTCCCGGGACCATAAATCTCCATAGGATGATGTAGCAACAGCGCCACTGTACAACTTCAGGCCACTGTGATATTGCACCTAAAAAATTCAACTTTGAAAATTAATAACTTTTGAATGAAACACCTTTCAGCAGTGGGAGTACTCTTGTTTTACTCAGGGGAATAAACCCTACAACATATTTTTTTTTACATTTTAAGTATTACTATCCCTTTAAACTAGATATGAATACATTAGAAACACTACTGAACTGCTCATGTGTTGCCCACAAGGTTTGGCAACTCTGTAGATGAGCATTCTTACGGTACAGGTTTGATACCTGAATGTTAGTATACACATAAATTTGTGTCTTCTTTGTCTATGTGAGAATGTTCCAGCAGAGGTTGCTGTGAACATCAGGTCAAACATTGCATCACCAACACAATCACTTGAAACACCAAGGGGTGAGCTTCATGGAAGTGTTGTCAAGACTTCAGTCCAGTCACATGGAATCTCCTCTGTTCAAGGATAGATCATTCTATGGATGCCTGTGGGACAAGAGGACAGGATTTGGAACAGCACCCTCAAACTGATTGTCATGCAACAGCTTCAACATCATTACCCCCTTAATCTTTTCTATTACAGAGGGAGTACACAAACCGTTGCTTTGTAATGTGTTGTGTACTCATCTGTAACCCATTATGGGGGGATCTTAGGGGATGTCAACCAGCCCTATGGATATGTGCCCCTGACATGAATACACACATCAACAAATATGTCCTAATAGCTCCATGAAACAAATATATTTGGGCTGCCACGGTCAGAGGCAGCCCAAACATATTTGTTTCATGGAGATATTAGGACATATTTGTTGATGTGCCTATTTCTTTCAGGGGCACATATGACTGCACACACGCAGGTCAGCATGGTGTCCCTGGAGATCTGATCCACATTACATGACCTCTATGTTGTGTAACACACTACCACTATAGATCCATCCCTCTGCTGCTCTTTTCAGCTCTAGCAAACTACAGGTCCCATGTTCACTCGAATGTCCCCTTAACCCTTAATGTGACAGAGTGTTATCCAATGCATTGCATTGGATGAGACTCTCTCGCTACAGGGGTACCATGGTTGCTATGAGTCTGATCATAGCAAAACACTTTAATTGGTGCCTATGGAGCCATGGGATATGCTGAAAATGGTTACAATGATTTACCATGGTTTCCAGGGGGGCATTATCATGGCGTCCGTGATTTTCTCCAGTGGCGTGCTGTTATACCAGCGACATTGTTCTTGCCTTACCTGTCGCTCAAATACTACGCTCTATTCTTATAGGCCACTGGGGGGTGATTAGTGGTTTCCGCCTATATGCTAGGCCTTATAGACCTCAGACCTACTGTACACTTTGCCCTTTCGTGGTGTACCTGCGAGTTGTGCTTCTCTGTTCTGTTTATTGATTCCAGTGTATGACTCCTGGCTTCGCCTGACTACCCGATCCGTCTGATACCTCTGGCTTCGTCTGACTACCTGTTCTGGCTGAGACCTCTGGCTTCATCTGACTACCAGATCCGGCTGAGACCCCTGGGTCCCTACAACCATACCTTCTGGCTTTGGTTGACACTTACTCCACTGCACTCCCGACTCAGGTTGACTTACCACCTACGGCCTACCCAGGCCTGGCTGCCTTCCTCCCTTGATTTACTAGCCTGCCGCTACCACGCTACTGCTTCCTGGCAGTATGTGTGCTTGTTGCCTAGTCTGTTGTCCACCCGCGGCCTATCCTGGGTAGCCATCTGACTACCCGATCCGGCTGAGACCCCTGGCTCCCTACAACCATACCTTCTGGCTTTGGTTGATACTTGCTCCGCTGCACTCCCGACTCAGGTTGACTTACCACCTATGGCCTACCCAGGCCTGGCTGCCTTCTTCCCTTGATTTACTAGCTTGCTGCTACCGTGCTACTGCTTCCTGGCAGTACATGTGCTTGTTGCCTAGTCTGTTGTCCACCTGTGTCCTATCTTGGGTAGCCGGTTATATCCCCTAGTGTTCTAGGGTCTGTCACCTCTGTATGTCGTTTGCCCCTAGCCACCTAGGGGAGATCACCATTGCCTGTCAGGGTCCCTAGCATCTAGATCCTATCCGTAGCCTAGTCATCTCCTGTTGGAGAGGTGTTCTCGCTCTTTGTGGTCCTCCAGCATTCTGGAGTGTAGTCTGTGTGCCCTACTTCCACCTGTCTAGTGAAGAGTTTTGGGAAGTGTCGTTACACTGTCCCTTTACCTGACCTCGTGAAGGTGGTGGTGCTCCAGTGTTCTGGAGTATAGTCCGGTAGTCATCCTCCTACCTGTCTAGTAAATAGTTGGGAAAGTGTCGTTACACTGTTCCCAGACCAGGCCTCATGAAGGTAGGAGAAGGTGCTCTCACTCCTTGGTTGCTCCAGCATTCTGGAGTATATTCTGTTCACTTCTCTTCCACCTGTCTAGTGAAGTGTTGAGGAAGTGTCGTTACACAGTCCTATACCGGGCCTCGAGAGGGTAGAAGAAAGTGCTCTCGCTCCTTGGTTGATCCAGCGTTCTGGATTATGTTAGGTTCACCTCTCTTCCACCTGTCTAGTGAAGTGTTGTGGAAGTGATGTTACACTGTCCTATAACAGGCCTCGTGAAGGTGGAAGAGGTGCTATAGCTCCTGGTAGATACTCCAGTGTTCTTGGGTATAGTATTTCTCTGTCTTCAAGCCTGTCAAGTGAAGGGTTGGGGAAGTGCCGTTGCATTGTTCCTACCTGGTCTAGTGAAGGTTGGAGAGATATATTCTTTCTTTTAATTCTTTATTAATAAAGTTCATTTTATGGTATCTGTACTTGTCGAGTGTTGTTATTTCACAGTCATCCCCGTGATAGGCATGCATGATATCCTTGAGGTAACAGTATCAACATGGACAACAGGGTGTCAGATGTCATTGGAATCCCTAGCCCCAACATGACTCGTCTATGGAATGGTTGATGTTGGTGGTTCATACTGCAGCCAGTGTCAGGGCTGTGTCACTGATCCTGTGGGGTAAAACAGAACATGTGTGTTGTGGTGAGTGTGTATGCGTGGATTGTATGCATACATGTATTATACTCACAGATGAAGTGATCCCTGATCAATCTGTCACTTATCTGCATCCCTGTTAGGGTTTCCTCACCCTGGACATTGTCCACAGGGTCATCAGGTATGGGTGGAGCCTGGATGTTGTCCACAAGTCTGGTGTCCACCGCTATGTTGCGCAATATTGCACATGACATTGTGATAGCACAGACTTTGCCCAGGGCATACTGTAGTGCCCCCCCGAGTGATCCAGACATCAGAATTGTGACTTTAGGAGCCCAAAAGTCCGCTCAGTGGCATTCCAAGTTCTGGCATGTGCCTGATTGTAGCACTTCTAGGCATCCGTTTGTGGATTTGCGACTGGGGTCAGTAGCCAGGATTTGCAGCGATAGCCAGCATCACCTGTGGAAAGTGAGTGACAGGGTGAGACAGGGAGCACATGTTATGTGAATGATGTTTTATGAGGTGAACATGCTAGCTGTGAGTGAAGAGCATGCTGAGCAGTGTTGTGTGTGCACGTCTGGATGTGGGGTGATTTAGTATTGTTAACTCACCCAGAAGCCATCCCCCTGCATAGGTTCCATTTTCAAAGTCTCTGTGTACAGATGAGTTTCTGAGTTTATATGGACCATGATAGCTCCCGGGATATTTTGCACAAACATTTATGATCCTCAGGTTGCTGTCACACACCATCTGCACATTCATGGAGTGTAAGTTTTGGCAGCTGATGAAGATATGTCCCTGACGTGCTGGGCATTGATACGGACATGGGTGCAAACTATTGCACCCATGACCCTGGGCATGCCTCCTCTTGCGTAAAAGCCCAGCTTTATATGTGTCCACTCCATGTCGGTGGTGGGGAAATGTATATAGGTACTGGCCTTGCTTTTGAGGGCTGGAAAGACCTGGGCCAGCACCCTGGAGCATGTGGTCTGTGAAATGCCAGATGCGTAACCTTCTGTCGAATGGAAGGTGCCACTTGACATGAAGTGTATGGCACACAGGAGTTTTTGCAGGCCAGATAGGGCATGGTTGTGGATGCATATGGGATCCACCTGATCCTTGATGACCTCATACAGGGCAATGAAGCTGTGCGGCCTCAACCTGTAGCGATCAATCACCTCGTCATCGGTCATTCCAAAGAGAGTGACCCTTGGGTGGTATACCTTTGGCCTTGGTGGACATCTATACATCCTATGCTGCTCCAGGGGTCCCTGTGGCAGCTGGGGAGCATCCTGTTGCTGCAGCTGTGCATCTGCAGGCAGGTGCTGTCCTCCAAGTGGGGATGGGCTCCTGTGTGGCTCTTGAGCCAGAGCCTCCTCACTTGCAACAGGTGAAGGCTGTTGATCAGGTGTGCCTGGGGCTTGCTGGTGTTCCCTAGCTCTCGCCCTTGCACTCCTTCTCCGCAGTCTTCGCATCAATAAGTAACCCAACATACTTATTGTTCCCTCTATCTCTCTGTCTCTCTCCCTGAGTGGAAAACAAGCCACAAGTGAGTGTGGTGAGCTGTCCCTTTAAGTATGTGGTAGGGCATTGTCTATTTGTGGTGATGAGGTGAGTGATGACCAATTGGAAGGTGTTTGTGGTCCAGGTGTTTGCAGGTGTGTCTGTGTTTTAAAAAGTGGTGTGTGTCAGTTGCAGGTGTGAAGTTGTGGGGTGCAGGTTGTGTCTTGATTGTCTGGTGATGTTGCACAGGTGAGCTCGTTGTGTATTGGCAGGTGTCCATGTTGTGTGATAACCCCCATTGTTCCGTGTCATGTTATGTTGGTGTTTTTTGGAAGTCCTTGTCCCTGTGGTGTTGCTTGGTTTTGTGTTGTGTGTGACTGTGATTTGTGGTGTCTGCCCATGTTTTTGTGTTATTTTGGCATTGCACAGGTTAATTTTCCTATTTGCAGGCTTCTACAGTAAGTGGTTTGTCTGTTTTACTATGTAACAGTTTTTTGGGGGTTTTTTACCATTAAGTGTCTAACGGCTAACAAACTTGGGTCTTAACTTTTGGCCGTTAACTGTATCTTTTTTTTTATCCTGCCTGTATTTTAAACCTATTTGATTAATCAGGAAATCCAATGATCTTTCGTCAAGATTTTCTGCCAAGAAGGTCAATTTCTCAATATATACTTTATATCCTGAAATGTTTGAGTATTTTGTTATAACTTTGAATAATTCTGTTACCGACTCTCGAGGTGCTTCTAACGTTAGTAGTACATCATCTGCATATAAGTTAATTTTCAATTGTCCAAAATCCGACATGTGACCTTTTACTGTATATTCCTATTATTTCAAATTGCTATTGCTAACAGTTTTAAGACCAGTGTGTACAACATGGGGCACAGGGGGCATTCTTGCCTTCTTATTCCAAAACAATTTGAAGAAAAACCTGTCCCCACCACCCTTGCATTTGGGTTATCATATAGAGCGTGAATTGACTACAGAAATGGACCCTTTATACCATAACGTCGTAAACCACTCCACATGAAACCCCACTCACTCTATCAAACGCTTTTTCAGCGTCCAATGATAAGAGTAAGAGTAGAGGTTGATTTTGTTCCTCCATATCTAATATATCTATTATTCTTCTTACGTTATTCACTGATGACCTCCCTGGTATAAATCCCACCTGGTCTTTATCTATCAAATTACTTATCACGGCCTTTAACCTTTCTGCTAACACAGAGGCGAAGATTTTTACGTCTGTGTTTATCAGTGATAGAGGCCTATAATTTGAGACGCTTTGTGGATCTCTATCTGGTTTTAAAATGGGAATAATGTTTGCATCCAACAATTCTTTTGGACAGCTAACTGTCTTTACCAATGTGTTAAACAGTTTTGTAAGTTCTCTTTTAAGCTCATTTTTCTTTAGGTTGTAATACATATTTGGAAAACCATCTGGGCCTGATGTGGTTTTACTTTTAAGTTTGTCTATAGCCTTTACTACTTCAGCCTCTGTTATTGGTCTATTTAATTCTTCTAACTGATCTGACTGAACCCATGGCAATTCCAATGTAGCTACGTATTCCTCACATGTTTCTTGCCTCATTATCACAATGCCCGTAATATGTATGCTGGCGACATTACTACTTCCTGTGTTAACCTTGCCAGGTTCTTATTGGCTGCTGGCGTATGTCCCGCCCAGCACTAGTCTTTTTAACCTCAGTCCTGTCATTCCGTGGGCACCCTTTCGTGGTGTTCCTGTAACTGGCATTTGTTCTGCTGTTGGTTTCCTGCTCCGTGTATGACCCGGTTTTGCCTGACCTCGCTTCTGTCTCTGACTCCGTGACTGTTGCTGACTAGGACTGGCTGACTACCCGCTTCGTTGCTGACTAGGATTGGCTGACTACCGCTCTGTGTACTGACTCTGGCTGTGGCTGACTACCCGCTTCGTTGCTGACTAGGACTGGCTGACTAACCGATCTGTGTACCGACTCCGGCTGTGGCTGACTACCCGCTCCGGTGCTGATTAAGGTTTGGCTGACTCTGCTCTTGTCTATATTATCTGTGGCAGACTATCTGACCCATTACTTATTGGTCCGGCTATTACCACTCCTTGTACCATCTCCGGCAGGGGCTGTCCTCTCGATCCATTGTTGCCTTTGCCCTGCCGGTACCTGCCACTGTTGCCTTACCTGAGTCTGTCAGCGTTACCTATATACCTGTCAGTATTGCCGCTCAGTCTCTGCTTGCGCTGCTTCCCTTGAGCCTGTCTGTGCTGCCTCTGATACTCTAGTCCTCTGAGACTATACCTTGCCAGTGCCTGTCATGTTTCCTCCGGTTACGCTACCTACTGTCACTGTGCATCACCAGTGCATGCACTTGTTGCCCACGGTTGCGCCCATCCCCAGACACTAGTGCTCTACCGGTACCTGTACTCTGTTGCCTCCGGTTACGCTCCCTTTGAGACTAGTGCTCTACTAACTCCTATACTTGTGGTCTCTGCTTGCGCTAACCTCCATACACTAGTGCTCTACCGGTGCCTGTATTCTGTTGCCTCTGGTTACTCTGCCCTTGAGACTAGTGCTCTACTATCGCCTGTACCTGTGGTCTCCGCTTGTGCTCACCTCCAGACACTAGTGCTCTACCGGTGCCTGTATTCTGTTGCCTCTGGTTTCGCTCCTCCTGAGATTAGTGCTCTACCAGGGCCTATACACTGTTGCCTCCAGTTGCGTTCCTCCTGCGACTAGTTCTCTACCAGTGCCTGTACTCTGTTGCCTCCGGTACTCTGTTCTCTGAGACTAGCACCTTGCACTAGCTTGGCTGCATTGCCTCCCGCTACCCTAGCGTGCTAGGGATTCTGCCCTGCAGTTACCTTCAGCCTTGCCAGTCATATCATCTGAGGCTTGGTACTGTTGAGGTTTGTTCCTGGTTCCTGACTCCTGTTCCAGTCTACTGTACTGTTTTGCTTGTCTCTTTCAATCCTGACTTGTGCCAGATTTGGAAGTATCATGGTACTGTCTGGATCTGGGCCTGTGAAGGGTGACCTATGTCTTTATTTATTTAATAAAGCTGATTTTACCTTACTAACTTGTTTGAGTGTTCTTACAAAATCGTGACACTCATTTTCTTTGGCAAGTTATATAACTCTTGACAATACCTAACAAATGCCTCTCCAATATAGTTGGGTTTGAGCAGCAAGGTATCATTATGTCTTACCTTAGTAATAAACCTGGTCTTTCTTTCCTTCTTAAGTCTACTAGTCATCAGGGCATCCACCTTGTTACCCCTATGATAACATCTAATTATAAATCTTTCAAATACTCTTACGGTCTTATTTAACAATTGCTAGTTGATCAAAGCTTCTATTTCTGCTATTTTAGTGGCGTTGTCCTTCATTGGGTTTTCCTTATTCAACTTTTTATATTGCACTAATTCCATATATAATTGTGCCAACCTTGGCTGTTGTTGCCTCTGTTCCCTTACTGCTAATTTTTATGTAGCCACACTCTTATAGGCACACCATACCCAATCAATAGAAACCTCGCCATTGCTGTTTTCCTTAAAATAATAATTTGTTATTTTTTTGATTTCTTCCAAAAGTTCAACTTTAGTACGTAAATGGCTATTCAGTCTCTACTCTCTCTGTCTTTTATCATGTAAATCTTCATATTCCAGTATGAGTGGGGAGTGGTCTGACCATACCACTATATTCAGAAATTCCCATTTACCTAAAATTAGGTCTATTCGTGAGTATGCGTTTGAATGACATGTAAAATCATATTCCGTAGGATGAAATATCTGCCATACATCATTCAATTCATATATATTGAGTAAATCTTGAAATCTGCGTGAACGTCTGCTACATGTTTTCATCTTTTTTTCTAATCTTCGGTCAGCGTCTGGTGTTAAAACTATATGGAAGTCTCCCATTAGTAAAAAAACTCCCCAGTTTAACTCTGTTTAATTTTTTTCATAACATTTGCAATAAATGTAACTGGTGAGTTATTCGGAGCGTATAT
This sequence comes from Rhinophrynus dorsalis, assembly GCA_037306005.1. Taxonomy (NCBI): domain Eukaryota; kingdom Metazoa; phylum Chordata; class Amphibia; order Anura; family Rhinophrynidae; genus Rhinophrynus; species Rhinophrynus dorsalis. The sequence goes on from CM074720.1 coordinate 443,909,788, forward strand.
ATTCATCAGAGTAAATGGCTTATTATTGATACTATAAACTAAAATGATGTATCTCCCTTCCTGGTCTAAATCCTGATACTTAATTTCTACTTCCTAAGTCCTGGGAAAAATGAAATGCAACACCTCTTTTCTTTTTATTTTCTAATGACCCGGCTATCTCCATCGGAAATTCTTTAGATCTAAACCCACTCGTTTTTTTAGCTCTTCCATTGTGTTTCTTGTAGAGCGCAAATTGGCGCCCGAGATCTACTAATATAATCCAAAATAACTGATCTTTTGTAAACAGAGTTGACGCCACGGATGTTCATTGATATAAGCTTAATCCCACAATTTCATAAAGTCTCGACCTCTCACCTTCCCCGGCTTTCCCATCCTTCCATAACTCATACACATTCATATCCCTAACCGCATGCACGCAGACCAAAATTACTATCTTCAGGTCTATTCCCCCTCCTGCTTTATGGTTGTCCCAATTCGTTGGCCAACTTCCAAGGCAGAACATAATACCCTCCCCCTCCTGGGTATTGTAATGTCCCACTACTTCCGTGGGTAATCAGTAACTCCTTAGAGTAAAGGATATTTTATGAGAGGTCCAAATCATTCATATCTCACAGACGTATCTAAGGGATGAGAGAGAGACATTTCCTCCTCCCTCTCTCTCCCCTTCTCCTACTTCTATCTATCTCTACACAATTTTACACCATGCCCAATAGAATTGAAACATTAGTCTTCTTTATATATTTATGTAAATAACTGGTGTAGAGGTTCAAAATCACGTAACACGATCTGGATACTGTCAACCCTCCGAATGCCAGAGGGGCATGCAACGTGCCACTTTACAGGGCTCCGCGTGCCCCTCCGGCCCCCCGAGGGTCAAAGGGCTGGCCCTGCCTTGCACTCTACAGCACTCTAATCCTCCACACTATACAATCATTCTCCACATCACTCACCTTATGCAATAGCACGCAGCACAGGCTGCCAAACACGGGCTGCCTCAACTGTGTATGAGCGCACCCAACAAACACCCCTACCTCCCACAACATCAGGTGATCATAGAAACCCATATACATCAGATGTTCTGTGTCGTGGGTGTCATATGAATATACTTCTGTCTCCCCTTCCTCCCCCGCTCTCCAACTGGGGAGCAGGGGTACGAGGAGAACAGGAGAATCTAAAAAAAGGAGGAAAAACCCAATACACCCACACCCTATCACCCCTTATCTCTTCCTCTCCATCCATCCTCCCTTACTATAAATTACAGCCTTCAGTTCTACCACAAAATATCCCCTTTCCCTCCTTATCATATCCTTTTCCTCCTTTCATCCCTCATCTCCCTCCTCCCCAATACAACTAACAATACATTATTAATATCAACAAAGAGTGGAGTCCTCTAATCCGAACAAAATAGACAGAATTCGGCCTCTACAGCACTATCTGACTTAGGGCTCAATTCTATTACCTGTGCTAAAAGCGGCGTTACAAGAAAAACAAATAGCGAGAATTTTGCAAACATGTGTTATACCGGTATTCTGTTGCAGAACCACAGTAAAACATAACTGGCATAGACAGCACTTTTCAGAGTACTAACAAAACTGGCGCTGTCTGCTTTTATTCGACTACCGCCTACAAAAATCACGCAAAATGTGAAAGATCAAGTTCAGTGTTAGATGTGTTCCCCACATAACAAAATCCGACATAGAGTGCCCCCCTTCAACATATTAATCCCCCCTTTTAAAATTCGACTACAGTGTTTTCATTCACCACATTAATTTGACGAATATTGTGCATCCGACATTTTAACCACTTCTTTAAAATTCGACTTATAGTGCTCCCATGACTTTCCTTTACCACTTTAATTCGACTAATATTGTTCATATTCAACATTTTAACCCTTCCCCTTGAAAATCCGACTTACAGTGCTTTCTTTCTCCACTTTAATTCGACAAATATTGCTCCCATTCAACATTAACCATCTCTATTTTTATTTCGACATATAGTGCTCCCATTCAAAATTCTTCTTTCTCCAATTTGAGCAATATATGTCAGAATAAAAATGGAGAAAGTATGTTGAATGGGAGCACTATATGCTGAATAAGGGAGAGGTTAATATGTCGAAGGGGGGTACTGTATGTTGGATTCCTAACTTGTTGGGCAGCATGGGGAACAACACCATTGTGTGTTAGCCCCCATATACACTGCCTGATACCCCCAGCCTTTTTCCCTTGCCCAGGCAGTGCTCATTGGGATCTGTGGATAGCAGAGGCTAAGGGTAAAAGGCTGGAGAGGGTCAGACAGTCTACATGGGGATCTGTGGTTACCACTGGGCAAGGGAAGAAGGCTGGGGGTGTCAGCAAGTGTATATGGGGTTAACACACAATTTGCTAGACAGAAAAAAGACCTGTGTTCCTGTATGTGAAATATCAATGTGGATAATCAATGTGAACAATTTGAAACAGCAATCTAAACACAGAATTTCTTAATAAAAGGCCTACTTACTTTGAAACCAATGTGAACCTGCATTGAGTTACTGGAAAGCAAGAAGACTCAAACAACATTAGCCTCCTCCCTACCCACCCCCACAGGCCATATATGGTTGTTGTATCACCTTGATTACTTAAAGACATAGTACAAGCAGCCAGGCCAGTAGCCCAAAAAAACCATGCCTTTAACCCCTTAACGACCGCGTGCCGTGCTATGACCATCACGCGTTTTTTGCGTTAAGGACCGGTGACGGCTCCTCTGGGAGCGCTGTAAGTAAAAATGGGGATTGAGATTGACCTCTCCAAGACTGAAGCGGTCTCTCTCAGTCCCCAGTGTGGCGTGCCGGTACGCGTCATAGGTCACGTGTGCCGGCACATCAGAATCTTCAAATCGGTCCTTAAGGGAAGGTTACTTCCCAGGACCGCGGACGCCAAGGGGTTAAATACCTCTTAATAAATAAAAATGAGTTCTGTGCTATATAATATATAGAATTAAATAAGATATAGTCACAAAGCAGCTAAAATGAGGAAGAAACTGCTAGAAAGCAAAAAGGAAAAAAAAAATCACAGCAGTAGATCACAATATATAAAAGTGTAAACTTCGATAAGTAAATGCAGCAATTTTATTTGACATACACTGCCCTCCTTACATACGTATTGCATATATAACCCTTTGAGTACCAGAGAGTTAGCAACACATTGATTTGCCGTTTTGTACCTTGCTTTCAATTTGATATATAAACCACTGAATGCTAGATAAGGCTCAACAGTATTGCTTCACAATGCTCATGAAGAGTTAAAAAGGCAAAATTCAAGCCCAAGCCAATCACAAGCCACAAAAGTATCAAGGTCACTCCCAAAATGTATAAAAAGGCCCAAAAAAAACCCCAGACACTGCCTGTGCATCTCGTTCCATGAGCTAGTGCACAGGGACCCAGGAGTGGAGGATATTAGAGCAAGCGAGAGGCGCAGTACAGTGGTGAGAGAGGTAGAGGCGGAAGATTTAGGAGTGATTTCCACAATTATTATACACATATTACATTTTAGTACATATTGCACACATTGCATCCAAACACAATCACAAGCACACATTTTGATTTATTAACACTAGACACATTTGTCTTTTAATTTATACAGTGTGATTGAGTGAGAGCAAGGGACTGCTAGAGGGTGATTCTGATTGAGTGCTTGAGTGAGTGCGTGTGTGAGTGACTGTGTGTGACTCCGTGTGAGGGAGAGGAGAGATAGCAGGGAGAGGAGTGGAGTGGAGGCTGGAGCGAGAGTAGAGTTGGCAGGGAGAGGAGAGGAGGCTGGAGGGAGAACTGAGAGTACTGAGGAAAGTGTGCAGGGCAGCCCAGGGCAGGGAAGGAGTGGGAGAGGGAGAGGAGGTGGGAGGAGGGGTACCCGCCAAGACAGGCACACACAGGGCAGGGAGATACATGCCAGTGGAACGGGGTGTGGGTGTCGGGGGGGACATACATCCAGGGTCAGATGAGGAAGGGCCTTCCACTTCACATGTCGAGGCTGCAGACGATGGGGACAGAGCCAGGGAGCAGAAGTATACTTATGAAGAGAAGCTGGCTCTGGTCTGCGAGATCCTCGACAGAGAGAGGATCCTGTGTTCATCTGCGAGGGTCAGGGGCATATCTGCTGGTAAGAGTCAAGTGTGGGAGGAGGTGACTGACCTGGTCAATGGTGTGGGAGTCTGCAGGAGGACTGTGGATGGGCTGAAAAAATGCTGGACAGACTGCAAGAGGAAAGTGAAGAACAAGATGGGTGACCTTGCAGCCTACCGAAGGGGAACAGGTGGTGGATCTCCATCCTTCATCCTTCATCATGTCTACAACTGCAGTAAAGGGCATCCCTGGAGGATTTGACACAGGAGATCCTGGTAAGCAACCATCTCTCTTCCCCCTGTCCCCAAACCAACACCCTGTTAGAGATGTTGTCATACCATTAGTTCCACATATCTGTTGTGGTGGTCAATGCTTCAGTGTTGTGAAAACTGGGCTCTAGTACATAGTTAGTGATATTTGGACCCAGGCCCCTAACAGTGACAGACCACACATCCCAGCTCAGTTCATCCTTCTGATTGCCAGAGAGATATTCAACACTGTCATGCGTTGGCTTCCCCTCTGACATGCATTAGAATGTAGCATGTTGTCAATCCCTTCAGTTCCACATTGCTCATACATGCTATTCAAAGTTTTGACAGTCGGACCCATCATGTAGTGACTGACACATGTGCAATGTGTGACAGGTTACAATGACTGAACTAATGCCACAGACAGTTCTGCTAAAGTAAAAAAGTAACCAATTTGTTTGCAAATTGTGGTCAATTACACAATGCTGAGTGAAGGTAGTGATACACCCACAAAATGCACCTCTTGGAGAATCAGTCAGTGTCAAACACATAAGCAGCAGTGGGAGTAGACTTTTCACCCAACATGATGAAACCCTCAAATGAGTTGATGGAGTTTAAAGGATATTAACCACGGGAGGGTACGCAGCACATTGCTTTGTAATGATTTGCATGCTCCTTTGACACTCAAAGGATTAAGCCTGTTATAGGCTAAATCAGTCTTTCCATATGTCCAGGTTAGGGTACAGTTGTATTTGATGTATGTCACAGCAGACCGTGTTGTAATTGCACCTGCAAATAGTTCCATTGTCAGAGAACCAGGGAGCAGCACAGGAGCTGCCAGAAATGGAGGAATACTCCGAAGAGGGACCTGCCCCTGTCCAGCACCCCCCCAGCAGGTGATCCAGCAGTCCCTCGCAGGTGATCCAGCGGCTCCCTCAGCAGGTGATCCAGCGGCCCCCCTCAGCAGGTGATCTAATGGACCCCTCAGCCAGTGGACCAGCCCCAGCAGGTGGACCAGCCACTGGACCTGTCACAGCCATGTCGCCAGGAACTGGTCCCTGAGGCAAGAGGCTCATCTGGCTGGCTGCCTCCTGCAACATCACAGTGGGGTATGAGCTATGAATACCCTTGGCTACCACTGCAGATGCCTTTCTACCCCTCTAACCTTCCTCCCGCCACCACCTCCTTCACCACTGTACAGCACCCCTGCCCAAACAGCATGGAGTGTGCCACAGACCAGTCAGTGGCCACTGGCTCATACCCACACTGGACTTTTGGGTGCCCCATAAACACAGGCCAGATCTGCACAAGTGGAAATGATGGTTGTGGTGGGTGGAGGATCATCCAGAGGAGAGCCAGAGCTGGAGCCTGATGTGGAAGGACATTTGTCTGGGGCAGATTCATGGGCCAAACCATTGCCTGCCACCGCCACACCATTGCCTGCCACTGCAGCCCAACTGCTGCCTGAGCCGCCTCCTGGGGTACTAGCCCTGGATAGGGAATTCCTACAACTATAATGGTGATGATACGGGACAACCGGCAGCATCATCAGCAGCTAGAGGGCTGGATAACTGCTTCGACACAGGAACTGCAAGAATTTAGGGCCAGGCGGTCATGGAGATGAGGGAGCACAACCGGATCCAGACCCAGCTCTTCACTCGCCAGCAGTCAGCCTCCACACCCTCATCGTCCACCGCAACACCAGCCTGGACCCCAACACAGGGTGTGTCCCCAAGGCAGTCTGCAAGGCTACAACAATCTGACCCCTCAGCCCCTCTTGCCCCCCCCCCCTGGCAAAAAGGGAAGGAAGTAATTTTTAAAAGTTAATACACATCCCTCCCTTGTTAAGATGGTGTCTGTGTTTTTCATTGTGGTTGTACACTGTAATTGCCAGAGGGGTGTCCAATGCATTGCAGACCAATACAATGGACACCACTCTGGCACTCCAGTCAGTTGGGGTTAATGTGTGTTGTGTCAGTGCAACAAACAGTTCTCAGCTGTTGCTGACCTTCATATTACCTGGGACTCGTCAATATGGGGGACAGAGATGGGTCTCATGTAAGCTGTGGGTCAACAACAACTGACGCACACACAGATTGTTACCTACATATGGGTCCATGCATATTTAGATTTCTAACACTGGGACAGTGTAGGGTCAACAAAACATGTTTCACAGATGACAGGATGGCAATATGCATGCTAACTGACATCTGGGATACATGCAAACACACTAGCACAAGGTAACAATCACTTAGTCTGTGTATTGCCCAAACTACATCTCAAACATCCCAAAACTGCATGTGTTCTTGATCCCTTCAGTATGTCACATGTGATGTTGTGTGCATCACAGCTGACATGTGATCAATGGTCATGGAACAATGATTGCTTCCAGAGCCCTTGTTGAGATCAGGTAACATGCAGCGCTGGAGTGTATTGATATGTCCTGTCTTAGCATTGGTAATAACATTATCTCCCCGTCAGTCTACACCCCTCACATTCACTCCTTTACATTCATTTCCTCTGTCTGTCTCCTTCCCTGACTGTCAATATCCCTCCGTCTCCTTCCCTCTCTGTTGCTCTGTCAGCTTCCCTTCCTCCAAATCTATGTCTGTCTCCTTCCCTTTTCCAGTCTCTAAGGGAGACAGACAAGGGTTGGAGACACACACAGGAGAGTGGGCCAGCAGTGTGGTTATGCACTAAGGTGTTATCAGATGGTGATGAGTGTAGAGAACTTCTCCAGTGTGCTAAAATCTCTGATTCCTGGATTATTTCATGGAGCCAATGCACTAAGAACTTACAGGTTGGTTAAATATTGGTTCACTGGTGAGATGGAAGAGGCAAGGAAGGGTCATCTCCACTTCATCACCTCCTCATAACACTTTGGTGCATCACCCCTCAGTTTGTGTATGAAATAAATGGACAACAACAATGCTGAAAGTGAAAAATATTAAATTTACTTTAAATATATAAAAATAATAATGCTAATAACAATAATAAAAACAATAATAACATTTTCACCCCCGGAAACAGCCAGTGGGGGCACCACTTTCCTCCCCTTATGTGAGGCCCTCATCTACCACCATGTGCAGCAGGCAGTGCATTGGATGATGCCAGGCTGCTGTCTGCTGAGGAGCTGCTGGAGGCGGGGGCTGGACCTGGACACACGCCTTGCGCAATCTGGATGCCCATGATCATCCTAGTGTGCTCCACCAGTTGACGGAGCAGGGCCTCCTGACTGCACAAGGCACAGCCCAGCTGACGCTGTAAGCCCCTGATGATAGCTGTGATCCCACCTAGGGCGTCCACGGTCTCTGCATGCTCCTGGCGGGAGGGGTACTGCTACTCATCATCAGATGCAGCTGTGGGAATAAAGAAGAAATGCAAAGCAGTGAGCACCTCTCTGGCACACAGATTTTTGATGCATTTAGAGGGGTGATTCTCAGCAATGGTCCCAGTATCTAGAATGCACAACCATGCCCTCTAACCACCCCAACAGTGCATGTTGTCAGGATATTATCACTTAAACACAAGAGGTATTGACAGTCACTTGTATTCAAGTGACAACATGCACTGTTGGGTTGGTTAGAGGGCATGATTTTGCATCCAAGACAACAAACTTGGGCCCTGAGAACAGGTTTGACCACCCCTGCTATGGACATGCTGACAGGTCAGATTTGCCCTTTAGCCCTGATTGGTGCATCATCACTGTCATTGTGATTAATCCACCCAGACTCAATTAGTGCTAGCCTGCAAACAGGAACTGTAGGTGTGTGCTACGTGTGTGACATGACCAAAAATCACATAATGATATTTGTTCATGATACTGTCACACGCATGTGTGACAAGAACACAGATTATCACAGGGACTTCCGGGTTTTGGTAAGGGAAGAGAAGGTGGAACACACATAGGACAGCAGATATAGGATTTTACTTACCATGCTCTTCCCCTCCCATAGTCCCAGGAGCAGATGCAGACGCATCCAGAGGTGGTTCTTCAGCCTCCTCAATGGACACAACCTGTGATGACCTTGAAGAGATACAGAACATTTTCACTAGGGTGAGATAATTGTATGAAGCCTTAAAGGGATAGTAATGTTTCAAAATAAAAGCAGCTCCAATTAAAGAGACTGTAATGTCCCATAACCATAAAAACTTTATAGTTTCATAGAGCCTTAGAAAATAAGCAGAATGGTGCAAACCCTACCTCTAAAACCGCTGTGGTTTGAGAGATATAGGCACTGAAAGTTCGCCCCTCTCTCTCCTTCTCCTGACATCAGCATCTAGCTGACAGCAGGAGATTCCGGTCCAGGGAACAGCAGGCGGCTCTGCAGCAGAGCCGAGATTGCGTTATCTATAAAGAATTCATTCACTGGAAATATCTACAAAGTGTGCTTGCAAACCTGGCACACTTTGTTGATCTTTCCAATGAATTAATTCTTTATAGATAACACGATCTTGGCTCTGCTGCAGAGCCTCCTCGAGTCGTATGGCTTGATTCTCCTGTGGTCAGCTTTACAGCTGACATCAGGAGAAGGGGAGTGTCAGGGTACGTGTGCGGCGGCTGCTCGAGCCGACCGTATCTTTCCCCAGCGGCTCCAGCCGCATTCTCTGGCCACTCACGGTTCCTTGCCTCCGTTGAGGCTTGTTCGCATTCCATGTCCTGGTGGCTCAGCCACCTGCTGGTGCCTTGTGTGGCTCTAGCTGCTTCTGCTGCTGGCATTCTGGCAGATGGGTGACGTCATGTTTGGGCGCACGTCCAAGGGCATGGACGTGCGCTCCATTTAAAGGGACAGCCACCTATTGGCTGTTCTTCCTCTTCCTGCCATTTTTACTATTTTAACTGCCTGGTCACATGGCTCAGTCACCCTTTCGTAGTGTCCAGTGCAGTTCTATTTCATTTGCTCCCTGTGAATGATTTGGCTTGTCTGACTAACCGGCCTGGTGCTTACCTGCGGCTCTGTCTGAAAACCTGCCCCATGTATGACCCTTGGCTTTGTCGGATAACCATCCTGGTGTAGACCTGCTGCTCTGGCTGCCTACCCATTCCGTGTTTGACTTCTGGCTTGTCTGTCTACCCATTCTGGTGTTGACCTGGGGCTCTGTCCACTGCGTATCCAGCACACCAATGCTTCAGTGAACATCCTATCTGGTGCAACCTGTGGCTCTGGCTGACTACCCGCTCCGTGCATGATCTCCGGCTTATCTGACCACCCAAACTGGTGCTGAGCTGTGGCTCATTCTAACTGTACTCTAGTGTGGCCTTCCGTGCAGTTAGATATCCAATCTGGTGCGGTCTTGTGGCTCTGGCAGACTACTCCTAGTTGCCTACCCATTTGTCTGGCTTCTCCCAGCTGTGGACCTGTGACATTGCAGACTACTCATTGTCCCATCACTGGGACATATATCAAGAGAATCATATGGAAGCAGTCTTCTATTTCTGGTAGTTGTGCGCTTCTCTTTATTACTGTATATTGTGACATTTCAGTTTCTTTGTTGCTGCCTAATAAAGTTGGTGTTACCTTTTAGTACTTTCCCGAGTTTTCTTGCCAAACCGTGACAGGGAGGGAGTAGGGAACTTTGAATCTCTATATCTCTCAAACCATAACGGTTTGAGAGATAGGGTTTGCACCATTCTGCTTATTTTCTAAGGCTATATAAAACTATAAAAGTTTTTATGGCACATTACTGTCACAGGTTCACAGCAACTGCGCCAAGGTGGAATAACCTAGTTATCAGGATTTACTCAAAAACAGAGAGGCAAATTTGGCCTATGAAGCATCACTTCAACGCATGGCAGAGCTTCAACATATCGAGACATCCATCATGTTCATTAGCTTATGTCCATCATGCCTACAATGTCATCATATGAATGGCAGGAGCATGACAAACATTTCTTACATGTGCTCCATATGTGCATTAGTGGGATATGTAACCCTTGGAGTGCCAGAAAGGTGAGCAAAGCATAGCATAGCAATGTGCTGCACACCCCTGTGGCAATGTAATAGTTATATAAAGATATGGCCAAAGCAAGCTAGGGTTGCTAATACACATGTGGAACAATTTAACATGACTAAAAACATTTGTGTATCTGAGCGACATTAAGACTACAACTTACCAGCCACCTCTTCAGCCACACTGGCACGAGCAGTGGCAGTGACCGGCTGCAACTCGAAAGTGACAAACTCTTCCCCCTCCCTGCCAGAGCTGGGTACTCCATCAGCATCATCTGTAATGAGAAGAGTACACTACATTACAATATGTACATGCACGGACATTGCATAACAGAGTACTACATTACAGTACACACATGCATGGACATTGCATTACAAAGGATTAAGGGCTCGATCCAAATGCTGGAGTTAAAAATTCTGGTAGGGCAAAATGGATACCAATTGACAAAATAAATGGAGACAGACAGTGGATGACAGGTAAGTGTAAGACACTTTAGTAAATGATCGGTGCTTGGCAGTATGTCACTCACCGATCGTTAGTTTTTTTTACTGTTCAGTTCCCAATACTGACGTTATTTTGCGGCATTTTGGGAACTTAATGCACAAAACGGACGTTTGGACACAACACCAGTTTTGTGGCCTAACGTCCGTTGTTCTTAATGCCGGTAGGAAATCTGAATACCGACCAAGTCATTTTATTTTGTCGGTTGGTATCCATTTTGCTACTACTGGCATTTTTAATTCCGACATTTGGATCGAGCCCTAAGTTACATGGAACAGATATGTGTTATTTGCAGTGCTTTACCATACATTGCACACCTATCTGCTCAGTGGTAGATGTTTAACCCTTTGAGTGCCCGGGGGTTACACAACACATGCAATGCATTGCGTACCCCTCTGGCACTCAAAAGGTTAACAACATTACATGAACACATGCATCAGAAACAATTACTTACTGGAAAACAGGCCAGAAGGGTCTGACTCCTCAGCTGGGGAGATGGCTGGCGCTGGAGTACCCAACTCTGAGGCATGTAGGGAGGGGGTGTCACTGCCACTGCTCCTGGCTGAGCTGGTGCATATTATGAGATCAGAAGAGAAATTGCTCCCTCCAGCTGATGGAGAATGGGCACTTACATCAGGAACAGGAGCAGGCATGTTGACAGGCGCTTGAGGGGCAGGGGAAGATGTAGGAGTGTGGTCATCTTTAGCGTCTGAGGATTCCACTGGTCCTGCTACAGGGGTGATGGGAGCTGGTCCAGCATGTGATGGACCAGCAACAGCCTCATCACCACCTGCAGCAGGAGCAGCTTCTGCCCCAGATGCTGTAATGAGACCAACCAGGGCCTGTTCATACGTATAAAATTTAACAGGTCTCCTGGAGGTCCCAGATGACCGTACTACATCCATCTTCGCCCTTTTCAGCAGCACCTGCCTTCTAGTGTCGTACACCCACTTCCTGCACCTGCATGATGTGCGTGGGGACACTGCCACCTCATTGACAGCTTCCACATATTAGAAAAATAATTAATATATATATTAATATATACAGGTTGACTATTAACCTTATGAGTACCGGAGGGGTAGCAAAAAAATTGCAATGCGTTGCTACCTCTCTGGTACTCATAGGGTTAATCTTGCAATACAAAATACGAGGGCATGTCGAAAAAAAAAGGAGAAGAAAAATGTCAGATATAAATGGTGAAAGAAAGTCATGGGAGCACTGTAGTCGAATTTTAAAAGGGGGGGATTAATATGTCAGATGTACAATATTCGTGGAATTAATATGGTGAAAGAAACCACTGTAAGTCGGATTTGGAAGGAGAAGGGTTAAATTGTCAAATATGAACAGTATTTGTCGAATTAATGTGGTGAAAGAAAATCACTGTAGTCGACTTTTAAAAGGGGGGTTAATATGTTGAAGGGGGCACTCTATTCGGATTTCTATGATGTATACTGGATTCTTCACTGCTTTTGTTCAAACAACATGATTTTGAAACTGTCGTTGTGGCTTCTATGCCTCAAACGCTGAGGCACAGAATTTCCAGCTTAAATTGTATAAACAAAACAGGCGGTAATACTGAGGGTGGTTAATTGGATACTACTTGCACATTGTTTTTAATTGATTCCTATGGGCTTTTTTTTTGACTGGCGGTATGTGTAATTACCGCTGATTTTGTTTTCACAAGTCGGGTAATAGGATACCAAAAACATAGCGCCTGTTTGTTTTTTTAGCGCTGGTAATAGAATCGAGCCTTCAGGCTCTATATATTCACAAAAAACTTCAGTATTGAAAATGTAATAGTCGGGGCATTCTTTCTTTTTACAGAAAGTGTTCAGCAAACAACGAGGACACCCGATACACTAACATCATAGCTCGAATATCACAGTAGCAGGTATCCTCATCTATAAAGTTTACCTACTTTTTGTCCAATCTAAAGGAAAGGGAAGCGGAACAGAGAATACATTATAAAAAAAATGCCCTGCTTTCCTCATTCCCTCCGCTACCCCATCCTTCCTATTTTTACTCCCTATACTTTTTAATCAAGGAAACCCTTTCCCCTTCTTAACCCTCCTATCTTCTCCCCCTCCTCCCCTCATTTCCTTTTCACTGTGAAACTTCAAGTTGATTATTTATATCTCAGTGTATACTTTATTATTTCACACAAATTCCTTAGGACATAGGACTATCTATATCTCTAACTTATTCCTGTGTTACTAAACCCTGTGTACTACCCCTTTTAATTAATTATTGATATCAAATACTACCATATTCCCCTATAAACTTAATTAGTGAAAATCAGTCTGTACAGTGTTTTCTCCCTTAAATTTTGTGATTTTTCAATAACCATACAATAATTAGGAGGAAAACCAAAATCAGGGAGTCCGCACTTTTCTTACAATATTCAACCTAGCGTGAAATTACACACTTAAGTCACTCTTCTTTTCTACCTCAATTACACCCTTACCACTGAAACTAATTATAACTCTAGATTATTCCAGTGATTCTAATTAATACTTATTCACTTTAAATCAGTCCTCTTCTATGTGACATTAACTGATCCACCTCTCATCATGCCCTCACCCCCTCACCATCACCCCAAGGACCTTAGCTACCATGTGATAGAGGGGAGGAACGCTCAATGCGAAGTAGACCAAAAAGAAAGGAGGAAAGGGAAAAAAAAAACACTTTCCATTTCCCTACACTATTACTATTATCCTTACTTTTAAATGATTTTGCTAGCTAAATCAATCATTACATTACAATCATTACACTGAGCCTTCATTTCCGTCAATTTGAACCTCATTATCACTCATCCACTTCTTTAAAGATACTGGGGAGTCAAAAGTTAACTTTCAAATAACATAGACAACTTAAAGGATAAACCCACCAGTATCTAATGTTTCTCTCTCTCAAAATGTCTGTCAGGTGTATAAACGCTCTCCTTTTATGTCTTGTTGCCCTTTACAAATCACTTTCTGGGCCCTATCCATCTTAATTTGTCTTAATACCCTTGATTTTGTATTAAATGATAGACAACATATCATTACATTCCTGGGAAGGTGTTCAGGAACTCCTTTAGGTCTCCTCAGTCTGTGGCACCTTTCAAATATTAAGCTATTTTTATCAAAATCCTTTCCTAATTTACATATCCACTCTTTAATATAGTCTTCCGATTCTTCATCTCGTATATCTTCTGGCATTCCCCTGAATCGTAGATTATTCCTTCTGGAGCAATCTTCTAATTCCATGATTTTACTTTCCAAGTCCTCCATATCTTTAGATATTTTTACAGATAGTTGTCGCTGAATTTCTGTTTGGGATTCTACAGTAATTAGTTGTTCCTCTCTCTTATCAATTCATGGTTGGAGTGTCAGCAGATCTCTCTTGGGGGCAGATTTAAAGGCAGCCATTAGCAAAAAAAAAAAACAAAAAAACACTACCGGGTGCATTAAGTTGTATTTAGCAATTTAAAGATCCATCTAAACAGCAGATAACGACAGCTTGATAATCCTTATGGCCGATAAATTTACGTGCATTGAGACGCATGGAACAAGAATCCCCAGAGCCATTTAAAGGCTTGCGGTACTATTAACGGCTGAAAAAAAGATACACTTAACGGACAAAAGTTAAGAGCCAGTTTTCATAGCCGTTAGACACTTAATGGGCAAAAAAAACCACCCGTTACATAGGAAAACACACAAAATGCTTACCGCACAAGCATGTAAATGGAAAAATGAACCCATGCAATACCAAAAGAACACATGGACAGACACCACAAATCACTCTCACACACAACAACAAGCAACACCACAGGGACAAGGACATCCAAAAAAACACCAACACAACATGGCACGGAACAATGGGGGTTATTACACAACACGGACACCTGCCAATACAAAACAAGCTCACATGTGCAACATCACCACACAATCCAGATGCAAACTGCACCCCACAACTTCACACCTGCAAATGGCAGAGACACAGCAATCACGACACACCACATCTTAAAACACACACACACCTGCAAACACTTACCTGGACAATAAACAACTTTCCATTGGTCAGCACTCACCTCATCACCCGACCTACACATTGCCCTACCATATACTTAAAGGGACAACTCACCACACTCACTTGTGGCTTGTTTTCCACTCAGGGAGAGAGATAGAGAGAGAACAATAAGTATGTTGGGATACTTATTGATGAGAAGACTGCAGAGAAGGCGTGCAAAGGTGAGAGCTAGGGAACCCCAGCAGGCCCCAGGCACACCTGATCAACAGCCTTCACCTGTTGAGAGTGAGGAGGCTCTAGCTCTGCAGGAGCCCATTCCTACTTGGAGGACAGCACCTGCCTGCAGATGCACAGCTGCAGCAACAGGATGTTCCACAGCAACAGGATGCTCCCCAGCTGCCACAGGGACCCCTGCAGCAGCGAAGGATGTATAGATGACCACCAAGGCCCAGGGTATACCGCCCAAGGGTCAATATCTTTGGAATGACTGATGATGAGGTGATTGATCACTACAGATTGAGGCCACACAGCATCATTGCCTTGTTTGAGGTCATCAAGGATCAGGTGGATCCCATCTACAACCACAACCATGCCCTATCTAGCCAGCAAAAACTCCTGTGTGCCAGGGTCATGGGTGCTATTAATTGCACCCATGTTCGTATCAAAGCCCCAGCAGCAGAATCTATCGATACTGACCCACTGCCTGGGATCTGCAAACGTCGCCCAATCAGCCACCTGAATGAGATGGCTCGCTTGGTAGTATAACCTAAAATCTGGAAGAGCTAAACCTCCCATACGCTTGGGCATGGTCAGCTGAGACAAGTGCAATCTTGGCTTCCCCCCATGCCAAACATATCGCAAGACAGCGGTCCTAAGAGATGAGAAGAACAACCGAGGCAACAAGATGGGTAGAGTCTGGAACAGATATAAGAGGTATGGCAAGAGGTTCATTTTAAGTAGATTAATCCACCTCGTCCAAGTCACGTCCGGAAAAGCCCAAGAAGACAAGTCAGAGCAAACCTTTAATAACAGTGGCAGAAAATTAGATTGGTAAAGAGAACGGGGGTCCGGGGTGAGCCAAACCCCTAGATACCAAAGTCTGTGAGAGCACCACCTATAAGGAAAAGAGCCTTGAATCTGCTCTGAGTGTGTTGCGGCAGCAAAACACCCAACACCTCAGATTCAGTCATTAATTTTGAGGTTGGACAAAGATCAGTAGTCTGAAAGCTCAAGTTGGAGGGGGGAAGGAAAGAAGGGGCTGGGAGACCAAAAACAACATGTCATCCGCGAAGGCAGCGACCTTGTAATGGGAGTCGCCCAAGCGAATGCCCCGAATGTCCCCATTACTCCGGATCACATTTATGAAAGGCAACAGCTCAAATAAAAGAGGCGATAGGGGGCAACTCTGTCTAGTCCTGTTTGCAATAGGAAAGGGCCTAGACAGAATGCCATGCTGAAGGCCCCAAATACAAAGCTAAAATCTATGCACATATATTCGGCCCAAGGCTGACGTGTTCCAGAACCGCAGACAGAAAGGACCAATCCACCCAGTCAAAAGCCTTCTCAGCATCCGTTGACAAGAGCAGAGGTCGGAACCACCAGCCTGAGCATAACCCATGAGACTAAGAACTTTGATGGTGTTGTCCTTAGCTTCTCTCCCAGGAACAAAACCAGACTGATCAGGATGCACCAGCCCTGGCAGATGAGAAGTCAGCTGAAGCGCCAACATCTTTGCCATCAATGTCACATCAGTGTTCAAAAGTGAAATCGGACAGTAACTGTACCATAACTGCCCTTCCTTACCTTCCTTCGGTATCATGGTAATAGTCGCCCCATGCTAGAAGCTGGCCGTACTTGTTGCTGTTGTCAAAGAAAAACTTCTTGGAGCGAGACGATGCTTGACGACAAAAATATCTGTGAGCTGACACCTCTTCAATAAGAGAGCTTGATAGTCGGTCTGGAGAAGAGACTGCTTATGAATGTGTTCAGGGTGCAAAATGTCCCTCATGAAACTGATGCCCCTGCTCACGTTTGCGTCTAGTGCCTAGGGCCACAAAATGACCACGTACCAAGCTTTTATGGGCCTCCCAAACCACAGGTAGAGGGACATCAGGAGTTAGGTTCTCAGCAAAGTAGTTCTGAAGCACTTCCGCCGCCCCAAGCAAAGGAGACTCATTGAGCCTCCACGACGACCAACTCGAATGTTACATGGGGGAAGCTACCTGCAATTTTACAGGGGAATGGTCAGACCACGTCATAGGTTCTATGTCCAACGAAATCAAGGAATCCAGGTCCCTATGAGAGAGAAAGAAGTAGTCAAGTCTAGAGTATGGGGTGCGGAATAGTGGGTATGGTCACGTGCAGTCGGGTGACTCACCCTCCAACAGTCCATAAGTTGATGTTGAGAATGCCTCATTTTCCATAGAAGATTAGCAGGAAAGCTAGAAACTCTCGTAGAGGAGTCCAAAGAGGGTTCAATGGCACATTAAGGTCGCCCCCTAGCACCAACACCCCCTCCCAAAATCCCTGTAGTTTGGTCAACACCAGGGTGAGAAAACTTGACTGTCGTAGGTTAGGGAAGCATACATTGGCAAAAGTGTAAGTCTTTTCAAGGACTTTCCCCCTTTACAAAGAGGAAACGGCCCTCGCCATCAGTCAGGGTCTTCACATCAATAAGAGGGACATCCCTGGAGATTAAAATGGCCACCCCCTTAGCTTTTGACCAGGCATTATTGCTATAGTAGACCTGCGGAAAAAACTTGTTAGACAGAGACGGATGCTTGTTTGTAAGAAAATGTGTTTCTTGATGTAGAGCCACTGATACATGGTGGTATCGAAAGTCCCTCAATAAGCTGGACCTTTTCTCAGGGCTATTGAGACCCCTCACCTTCAGGGAATACAATGTGATAGGTGCCTGGGAAGGTGCCATATCTCGACCGTGTGTTGGTGGGGAGAGGAAAGGACAAGGGAAAACAGAGAAAGAATATTGAAGAGGGATAGAAAAAGAGACCAGAAATAAAGAACAGAGAAGAAAAAAGCCAGGAGGATCTGGCCAAAAGTACACAACTCACACTCAGTGGAGCACTGTGTCAAACACCAGAGTCCTTGACTCTAAAACGGGAACCAGGTGTGTGAACCCTGAGGAGGGTAAATGGCTAACCAAAGAGTGAAGGGCAATCCCGCACACCACCACACAGCCAGTGCGCAGTAGAGGAAAAAGATAAAAAGGAGAGTCAGAGAAACCAAGCCCAGAAGCCAGCAGAGAGTAAGGCAACCTTATGAATTAGACAACTGCTATAAAATTAAACAGTATGGAACATAAAAAACACCAAAAAAACACAGGAGAAATATGCAACACTCCCACCCCTCCCATGTCCTCAAATAGGCAGGGCATGACGCCCACACACCCAGAACCGCGGGACTCACCCGCCACCCGGATGAGTGAGCTCTGCACCACAGCCCCCATGTAGCTCCTACCACCCAACTCACCACCCCGCAACCACCCAAATGCTCCCTGAAAACGGGGGACCCAACTAATCCCACACATCCCAATAGGGGAGGAAACTATACAGCTTGCCCATCCGGAAATCACGCTCCTCAAGAACACCCCACCCCAGCCCAGAAACTCCCTTAGAAAACCCCCACAACACATCACAACCCCAGTAATGCAAGGGAAAAGGTGTAATAAAACATGATAAAGCATAAAGGAGCAGCAGTACAACAAATTCCAAACCAGTATACCCAGCTTTCAAGTAGCAGAGTTCCAACAGTTCGCTCCCCGCAGAAGACATCAGCTCCCATCTCAAGTTTATAACCAAACCAGGTCAAGGCAGAGCTGTGGGAAGTGAGTCAATCCGGGGCCAGGCATCTCCAAGCTATGTCCTGCCAGAGTCCTCAGACATAGCATGGGCAGCAGACAGGGCCAAGGAATATGTCCCAGTGATGAACACAAGTATAAACTATCAGGGATCTCCTTAGGTTAATAGCATGAGACAGTTGGGTGAGGAAAGGCTCCAGGGCCCACAGGGATGAGTCAAGTGACCAGAAACAGGTAGTAGAAAGCCAATGAGCTCCAAAACTCCACAGAAGTCGAGTAATTCTGACCCCTTAAGGGACTAAAAGGGGAGGATCATCACTCCTAAGGGGTCCAGCCTCTTAGTGGGAGACGAGTTTCCAGCGGCTGTCGCTCTGCGACCTCACTTGGGAGGTGTAATCTGGGATATCCCAATCAGGCAGGGAGAGGTCAGGCAGGTTGGTCATCCGAATGAAGCCCGGCACATCAGCAGGGGTACGCAGGACATGGGACACATTGCCAACCCGGGCCACCAGGCTAAATGGGAACCCCCATTTATAAGGGATACCCTGCGCCGCCAGGGCCTGATTGAGAGGCTGAAGAGCCCTGCGCGTCTTTAAGGTGAACCAGGAGAGATCTTGATAAAGAGCCACCTCACTCCCACGGAACTGCCAAAGTTGTCGACTCCTCGCCTTCCTCATAATGGAGTCCTTCATCTGGAAACTGGGGAGATAGCAAATAATATCACTCGGGGGCCCAGCGTCCGGGCCCCTCTGACAGAGCGCTCTGTGAGCTTGTTCCAGCCCCACTGGAGAGTCCCCCGGCCACTCCAAGATCTCGTTGAAGAGAGAGGTAAGGATAGCAAACAGATCACCCAGGGTGGCCTACTCCGCCAGGCCTTGCACCCGGATATTGTTGCGTCTGCCCCTATTATCGATATCCTCTAGTAGGCGATGAAGCTACAAAATCTGGGATGCATGCTGTAAAGATGAAGAAGATAGGTTCCTCAGATCGCCCTCCACCCGATCCTGCCATTGCTCCACTGACTGCACTCTAGAGTTCAGTGCGTCCAGACCGGACCGGAGGCCTGCAATATCCTCTCTAACCTCCCAGACACCCTGCTTGATCTCGGAGGCCAGACTGAAGAAGTCTTCCCTGGTAGGTATTCCTCCAAGAAGGGCCGATAAATCTTGCGGCTTAGCTGGCCCTGTTGTGTCCGCCGGGGCGGGTGAGGGCAGGATGTAGGAGGCCATGGATAAGACCGAGGGAGAGGGTGAAGCCGCCATATTGGATCCCTCATCACAGTGGGAGGTACTCCCCGCAGGAGTAAAATAGCCTTTCAGGGAAGTATCTTTTTGCTTCTTACTGGATCCAGGAGTCTGCTGATCCCTGCGATGACGTTTGTTCTGGATCATAATAGCTTAAAATGTCTAAATATTGTTCAAATGCTGGCCTCCGGCACGGAGCCCCTAACTCAAGCGGCCATCTTCTATCTCGGCCAGCCACGCCCCCCTGTTCCACATTCTTAGTACATCAGCTTCACCGAATTACATTTTCATTGAGCAAATTGCCCAGACTGGGATATGCTTTTATGTCTGGAAAGAATCAAGTGGTGAAATTCTGGAACAAACCAGATTTGATTTAAAGGAGCAGTAACATTTTTTATGAAAACATGCCTATTATAGAGCTTTTCCTCCTGAGTAAAACAAGAGCACTCCTAATGCTTTCATTTGTTTTATTCAAGTTTTATAATAGTTCAGATTGTTAGGAATTACAGTGTGGTTACTTCCTGAAAGTTCAAATTTACAGGATGACTCAGCCATTTCTATCACATTGTATGGAGAACTGTTGGTCAGTGACTGACCGCTCCTAGAAAATGCAACAAAATAACTAATTACAATCTGAGTTGTAAAACACTGAAACTATGCATCTCTCATCAGCGGGAATACCCGTGTTTTATTCAACAGGAAAAATGCTACAATTTATATATTTTTTAATAACTTCATTGGATGTGCCACTTCCCTGATTACACAAAACAAAAATAATGCGAAACTAGAAACATGCATTGAGCACCTCCCCAACAGCACTTCTAAGTTACATTTCTTTTCAGTATCTGATAGTGAATTATATGACTACCTCCTCAACCAAAAAAAATAAATCACAATCTGGGCCTTAACAACTGCCAGCAATGTTACTATAGCTCAGTGCCTCGGTCACTGTCCATGGCAGTGAATCTCTAATTAATGCCTCCTTGTCATCTAGTTATATGCCTGAAGCCTGGAAAATGGCTAGTGTCTATCAACAAAAGTATCGATAAAAGAGATATCAGTTTACTGACCAATATCCTTAATTCCCATATTAACTAAAATTCTAGAAAAATGTGTCCATACACAACTCTGTAAGTATTAATGATTGTCCAGCTTTTTCACCCCTGCTTCAATCAAGCTTTCGTTCAAATCATCCAGCAGTTACAGCCCTCCTAAAACTATACAATGATATCCAGACTGGCATGGAAAATGGTGAACTTACTGAAGACATTTTTCTTGATTTTCCACAGACCTTTGATACAGTAGACCATAATATTCTGATAAGTAAGCTAAGGATTGGTAAACAATCTCTAAACTGGTTCAGATCATATTTATCAGACAAAACACAATATGTATCTATTGCTGAAAAGTGGGGTTCCCCAAGACTTCATTCTTGGCCCTCTGTTATTTTCCTTATTTATGAGGCAGTGTTAAAGTATGATTTCGCTGAAGCTGAAAGATGGATATCTAAAATAAGAAACTGTTTTTAAATACTGACAAGATCACAATGGAATTTGGTACAAAGCACAATCTACGTAAACTCTTCAATACCCATTTAACCATCTTAATAAAGTATAATCCTAACTCCTACAAATATCTTCGGATGTGGCTTGACCCTAACCTCACTTTTGGTGTTCATAGTGATAAATTAACATCCAAACTTTACCCTAAAATAGGCGCTCTGTTTTGAAAAAAATCCTGTCTAAGACCTCTGATAAGAAAATGTATTGTTCAACAGATGCTACTGCTAGTCATAGACAATGGGGATGTAGTATATGCTTCTGTGCCACAAATCCATGTTGGTAAATTCAACACCGTATAATTCACTGTTGCTTTGTCCTCCAGTGTAATTACATTACGCATCATCGTTATATGTTTAAAAAACAAAAGTGGTTAACACTCAAATCTAGACATACCCCTTCACCTTTCTATCCTAGTTTATAACTACTTCTCTAGAAAGCTACCAGACTACCTGAGCAGTATGCTCACTCTAGCTTTCCATACTAACTATAACCTCTGCTCCAATGCTAACAACTCACTGAGTATCCCACACTACAAATCTGGAATAACCTTGCCCCAAAAAATCAATTTACTGCTCCTTTAAATTGGACTTTAAACCTACTGCATAATGCATTGGAGACCTTTCTAGCATTTAAGGGTTTAAAAGTCTCATTTCAATTAATAGGGATTTTGAGAATTTTCATTTGTTCCCAATGGTGCAGCTGACATGCTCAATAATTATAAATCGTAAGCTTGTGAATTGCCATTTAAATGTGCTTTTTGAATACTATGCATGCTAGTAGTCTTGGAGACCTAACTATCATTAATTGAGTTAAAAGCCCCACTTAAATCAAATCAGAATTTGGAAAATTAGTTTTTGTCCACTACAGTGCAGATGGAATACTCAGGAGCTATTCATCAAGGACTCGATACTATTAATGGAGCTAAAATCATTGTTAGGGGTCAAAGGAGATCCATGTGGTACACACAGTTGTACCATAGGAATTCTATTGCTTGGCCAGTATCCACGCCAACTATCGTTGGTTGCAGAAACTCATGTTGCAGCCTATCACTCATTGCAGCTTTTTTGTTTTTTTTTGTGAATAGTGGGAACATCAAAGGAAACTAGCCATCCCTCTGTGTTTGACACAGCTATAAAAACAATCATCCTCCCCTCCTAAACACAAACCATACCCTGGCCCTAAGCTACACCTAACATTAACAATAAAGTTAAACAATACTAGTCATAACACTATCCCCTGCCCCATACCCAGTAGCTGTAACACTTATCTGTAAGCCTGAGGTCCACCATGGTCCCCTGCATGCTGGTCTTCCTCTTGAAATTATCTTTAAGTCTTCTTCTCTAAGCTTCTTTCTTTACCTTCTCGTCTTAATTCTTCATCTTCTCATCTTCTTTCCTCATCGCTACATCTTCTTTATCTTCTGTCTTCTTCTTCTTCTTCCATGTTAAGTTTCTCTGTTCAAAACCAGAAGAATAAATTTGAGTAAATGCCGGCATGGGGGTGTTGGATTCTGCTGGATGCGCAACAAGGAAACTTTATGGGGGCACTGAATGTATTTTATTCTTCTAGTTTTCAACAGAGAGACATAACATGAAAGAAGAAGAAAGAAGATGAAGAAAGAAGCTTAGAGAAGATTCATTCAAGAGGAAGACCAGCTTGCAGGAGACCATGCTAGACCTCAGGCTTACAGGTAAGTATACATTTTAAATGTTAGTTTTAGGGGGATTAATCCTTTGAGTGCCAGAGGGGTATGCAACGCTATGCAATGCATTGAATACCCCACTGGCACTCAAAGGGGTCATATTTTTTCCTTTTCACTCATGTTTTTGGTACCTTAGATGTATTGATATGGGGCTTAGGGCCCCATATCAATACATCTACGGGTTGCTAGTTTAATGATCCTTGGTTGCACATGAATGTAATTGTTTTAAACCACTGTTCAATTGCACTTTGGTGGTTTTTAACACATGTTAGGTACTCAAAACCTAGGGGCTTTATCCATACTGTGAACTACAGGACCAGGGCCAAGAATGCTATAGCACCTTTGACCTCCTCAAAACAACATTCTGGTACCTGAATAACTCAGGGGGGAGCTTTTTAATATGCACCAGTGAAAGTCTGCAGTATCATACTAGCGTGTGCCATACGCCACAATATTATAGTTGACACGTTTAGTGGAGGAGCCATATCCAGAACCAACTGTGGAGGTGCCTGTTCCCTGGCCTGAGGAGACCCTTAATGGAGAGGAGACATGAGACAACCTCATCAGTAACTACTTTACTTGTGAGTGCATGTATGACCATGATTATGCATGGGGAATGAGTGAAAACGCACACACTGTCAGGATTCTCCTGTTCACCTTTCTGGCCTGTTTGTTTTTTAAGTTTACACCTATTTTGATCTGCCTCTGTTAGGATTCTCCTGTTCACCCTTCTGGCCTGTCTCTGTCTGGTTTTTCAATTGCACCTATTTTTGTCTGTCTCGCTTTGCATCACTTCCACCTCCTCCTGGATCCTATTGGTTGGCTAGGGTTTATAGCCTTATGCCTCTGTAACCTCCTTGCTCAATTATTCAAGCTTGTTTGTGGATAAACCTGACTTTGTTTGTACTTCGACCTTGGCTTGTGTATTTGGATTGTCCTCCCAGTTGTTTACTCCGTGGCTTATATTCACTGACTACTGATTCTGCTCATCTCTTATACCCTATACGCTCCCGGTGACCTCTGGCTTGTTTTAACTTGATTCCATCCACACCATCTGATACATTTGTATCTTGGGCTTCAGGCCCCAGGATGTATTTATTGTACTCATTATATTACCTGTATATCTATGTTTTCTCTGACCCAGAAGACAGACGCTATTATTGTATTCTCCTACATAAACCCCTATAATTGCCTTTGATTTGAGCCTCTGCATCTGCCTAGGTGGCCCCTGGCCGACTCAGCTCGACAGTGTGTTTCCACTATAGGGCAAGTTGAAGCTGGATGTGACGCATCTCTCAGTGGTCTCATCTCTGAGAGTTCAGGGGCCTCTACTATAGCTGTTGTCCTGGCCTAGGTGTTAGAGGTAGCAAGGGTGAGTATATCTATCATCCTTGTCGATCTTTTACCTTGACTTTGTTGCCCTATATTCCTCTGGGTACATGTGGTGTGGGAGTCATACAAGTATTAATTGATCACTTGTTGGCGGAAATGCTCTGCTTTACTATCTCTGGGGTTTTTAAAGTTTTGTCAATCTTAGTCGTATTCAGTTCTAACTGTGGTTGGAAGTCTTTCACATTTTTTATTGCTGTCCTACTGCATTTCCTTCACCACTGTATGGTGAGAGATATTCCTTATTTGTTATAGGCAAACTTTAAGCAGTCCCATCCTGCTACATTTAAAGGGCTAGTCTCTACTGCCCTATGGTCAAACCTTAAGCAGTCCCAGCCTGCTAAATTTAAAGGGCTAGTCCTTATTGCCCTACTGGTGAACCTTAAGCAGTCTCAGCCTCGTATCTTGGACAGATCCTGTTCGGTTGAGTTTGAGCTTAGAGGGTCTGTATCTGGGGTCCTCAATGGGTCCTTTGTCTGAGACCAACATCGCTGTACATCTGCTCCCATCCTTGTCAGAGTCCCAGCTCAACTGGGATCTGACATCTGGCTTCGCAGCCAGCACTTTTATCTGGCTTTGGCTACACTCCCCAGCACTGCTCTTCAGCTACATTACCTCCGGTCATATGGACACCCAGATACTGATCCTTGACACACACAACAATGATAAATTTCACTCAACAGGATGACTGAGAACCACTTAAGACTCCCATAACTCCCACTAAATAATGTGAATTGTGGGAACATCAAAAGAAAAAAAGCAAACTGTCTCTGACTGTGTCAAACAACAAAAGTGAGCTAACTTACCTGTCATCCTCTATCTAGCTATTTCATTAATCTTCTCTTATTTCTTCTGTTTTTTCTTCCGTCTTCTTTTCTTCCTTCTTGCTGTTAAAAAAAAAAAATACACGAGTGCTCTTTGATTATAAAAATAAATCAATAAGCCCCCGAAGATGCTACCATTAACCCTTTGAGTGCCAGGGGGATTAGCCCTCCTTCTCTCAAAGGCTTACTATAGGTGGCATCTGAAAGTCTGCATGAAATAAATATATGAAATGGAATAAATTGTCCATTTCAAGTAAATGTTGAAATGTATTTACCCCCTTTGCATCCCCCTTCTAGAAGCTGATTGGATGGGAGGTGCGTAAGCACTTGACAGCTAATTGGAGACTGCCAATATATTTTGAATCAAGACTGGCATATAAAAGCCAATCTTGTTTCAAAATCCCAGCAGTCTGACTTGGGCAACAGCCCGAGAGGTGGCATCGGGGGCCTCTGTGCAGCTCAAAATTCCTTCCTCTGCTAGCGAAGAAGGCAGCAGAGGCAAAGGGGGTAAATTAATTTCAACATTTACTCGAAATGGACAATTTTAAACACATTTCATATATTTATTCCATGCAGACTTTCTGTTGCCACCTATAGTAACCCTTTGAGCACCAGAGGCTACCCTTCTGGCACTCAAAGGGATAATGGTAGCATCAAAGGGCACTCACAGATTTTTTTTTTACAGCAAGAAAGAAGAAAGAAAAAAAGAAGACAGAAGAGAATAAGAAAGAAAAGAAGGAGCTGTCAGTGACCCCGCTGGACATCAGGATTACTAGTTAGTTTTTATTTGTCGGGACAACTGTTTGTAGATTAACCCTATGTGTACCAGTGGGGTATGCACCACTGTATAATGTGTTGCATACCCTACTGGCACTCATAGGGTTAATCTATTTCTCTGTTTCAGCCACAAGTATGTGTTGGATGATTCCAACACATACCGGTGGTTTTCTCAGCGTGTTTCTCAGGGATTCTGTGCCTGCCTTTTCATGGCACCCTGAAAAGTGTGGTGAAGCCACCACAAGGAATAGGATAGCAAAGTTGACTATTTTTAGGTGCTATCCAATGGGTGAAAATTGCACACCAGTTGGACATTTTTGCACTTTTTTTGGTGTTGACAGCACAGTTTATAGAATTGTAAACTGTGCTGTCAAAACCACTACCACTGGTTTTAAAAATAACGGGGCTGATAGAATAAAGCCCATGACTGGAAGTCCCTTCAAACACTGTAAATTTCACCATAATTGGTTGTGTATTGTCATGACCCTCCTGTGCATCAAGTGTCTGCGCCACCCACAGTTACCTGTTGCTTGCCACCTGCCAGCTCCACCTTGGACTTGTGCTAGTGGAAACCCCAGTTTTAAATACCCTGCAATCTACCATGCCTGATTTTAGTTTTGGTATTCTCGTGTTTAGTGCTATTACCTTTCCTATTTCCAGACCTCATGGGTTTTCCTGACCTGCAGACCTCTACCAGCTCCTGGCTTTGACTTGTTCCTGTCCTTAGCCATCCACCTTGTGATTTGGTACCTTTCTCTAGTTTTCCTGTTCCCTCTGCAGCCTTCTTCAGCTCCTTGAGGCCATTGGCACCTACACTGCTTTCCATCTCATCTGCGGCTCCACACTGTGACTTTCCTGCCTACCTACTACCCGACATCTGATCTGATCCTCAGAATGCTGTGAGTTGCATTATTGCTGCCTCTGCCACTTTAGGGACCCCATCCACTTTCTCTTAAAGGGGCCATTCTCCATTTTCAGTTAAAGGGACCTTGCATCCCTTTTTTCTTAAAGGGGCCATGCTACATTTTCTCATTAAAGGGACAACACCCATATTTCTTCTTAAAGAGGCATTCAAGTGTTTATTGTACTTCAGAAATGTCTGTGCTTCTGCCCTAGAGTTGTCCTGTTCTTCCATTCCAGCCCTTACTCCAGTACCTTGGATTCTCTTATCCATCCTCTCAAGTAATACTAAGTTTTTCTCTGCTCAATCAGCCTACAGGTACGCTCATTTTTATTTGGCTGCAGCTAAACTGGGGTCAGATATCTGACCTTGAGATTGTCAACACTCTATACCTGGCTTTGGCCACAGCAAGAGTTATCCAGTAGCCAACAGCACTCCCCAGCATTGCACCACAGAACCGCTCTCCAGATTCTTGCAGAGGAACTCTGGCTAGCTTGAAAGTTACATGTATTTTCTGAGTACAAAGCTGCTTAAAAAACACATTTTCTCATTCGGCACTAAGAAAAACACTAGTCAGAGTTACATCCTAAACTAGCTCAGGAATTCTCACCAACATTGGCAGAGAGAAGACCCTAGATAAGCACTGTGTGCTTTTGTTCAAAGCTTAAAAGATAATCTGATAAGTAAAACCAAACTGTTGTTAACCTTTACACCTCCTTGGTGTAGGTTTTCAGCACTATAATTGCCTGCAATAATGATGCCGGGTTCTGTGGATGTTTCAACTGCTCCACTCCTTCCTCACTGCGGTAGTAGTCTGGTATTGTCGGTGTTTTCAGCAGTGGGGTATGAGTTGTAGTTTGTCGGCAGTCAGCAGGCAAAGGCTTATCTGTTCCCAAGCAATATAACAGAGTGTTCCTCGAATTTCATCTGATGTTCCTTTGGAATAATGCAATATAATTGTCATGCCAAGGCATGAGTTGGCCCTCTGGGTTGTATAATTTGTTTGTTATTCAAAGTGCACCAGTCCTAGGCCATAAAATTAGCTAGGTAGATAACATCACCAGAAACTGAATGAGCATCACTAGAGCAGAACAGAGTGTCATAAACTTTATTGGATACTTTGCTCTGATGGAAGTTTACCCAAAGGACAGTCAAATATTATGAAATAGGGGGAACATGTATATACAGTGTAAAATGGTTCAATACAAATATATATTCAGAATGCCCAGGTTCTACCTTTTTGGGGGGTACCAGACATGCCAAGGGGAGGTGTTCCTGCTATGAGTTACAAAAATAGCCACTTTGCAACCAGTTAGACCCAGCATGTTTGGTATCCAGATATTCACACAGATATGAGGAATATGATTATTATAACATTATAGAGGTGTTGTGTGTGTTGCATGTTTTGGGAAGCCTTATGATTTTCATGTACAAGTCTCCAGTAAGATCTGACAGGTTTGATTGAGTGGGCTGTAAACGGTTAAGCCAAACCCCTAACCCTCCCAGGTAACAACTGAAGGGGGTTGGCCTCTTATAGGGAACTGTGAAAACTATTTAATATGTGTTTTTGGATAAAACAGGGAATTTCTTTGTAACAACTGAAGGGGGATATACCATCTGAAGTTCCCAAGGACTCTTAAAATACCGGTAATTGTATTTAAGGATTTCTTTTCAGATTAAATGTTCAATTAATCAGCTCTTGTCTCTGTTCTCTAATATGAACTCACTACTCTGAAGGAAGCTCAGTTAGAACATGCTACTAAAGGGTTAATTCTATATGTCTGATTATTAAGGTGATTTTATACTGTAATTCTGTTGCGTTTGGGGTAACCTAAGACTCCCAGTTATAAAGTCTTGGTGGTGGCAGCGAATTGTAGTACTGGGGTGATAGTGCAGGAGGGATTGCAGGGGCTAATGTGGTGGTTGCTGGGAATAGTAACAGGTAACCAGGGGGCTGGTATTGTTAACCTTTCACTCCCACACTCTCCCCACTGTCTCAGCAGGGCCTTTAGCCTTAGCTTGTGACAATAATCTCCTAATAGCTACTCCGGTGCATTTCGTACTAACAGCACCTTTTCAAGGGGTAAAATATTAGCTAGTGAATGAGTATTGTACACTTCCTTTTAAACTATATGTTCCTGACATACAATCTGTAGGCAGTTGATTATAATATCCTACAGCTGTCACGGAGCCATGCATCCAGCTCTATCCCATGCAGATGAGTAACTACCAAAAACCAAATAATAACCCTCTCAACCCGCATGGGAAACTTCTTAAGCAAGGCTGCAATGAAAGAAGAGGGCATATATCATTAATCATATGTGGACTGAAAACCAGCATTGTAATATGTATATAACACATTATATTGATATCCACACATATAAATACAATACACTGTATTGATTTAATACAATATGCTCTGTGGTATTAACCCGACTGTTTACAAATTATCAGTGGGGACACCTCAGGTAATTCCTCTACATTATAGCTGGAAAGCATTCCAAGAAAAGGCATTTTACTCCGATCTTCGATCATCCCTTTAAATCAATAAATCACTTTAAGGAAGTGGATGGGCAAATTAGTCTTAGCTAAAACAGGGTTTAGTCCCTGCACTAAATGTGCATCTATGTTCTCCAACATACACATGCCCAAGATTCGTGTTTTTATTAGTACATGTTCACCAAAATGTATCTGGACCTAACATACCATGAATCTATAGGAGATATAAAATAAAATAAACTCCCCAAACCCCCCTTCCCACAGGACCAAGTATCCAACTGAAGTGAAAAAGAGGACACATTTTCAAGACCTATAATAATGATAGCTCTATATATCCAGGTAATATGTGTACCTAAACATGTAGCTATTCAACACCAAGATAATCCAAC
This sequence comes from Rhinophrynus dorsalis, assembly GCA_037306005.1. Classification (NCBI taxonomy): domain Eukaryota; kingdom Metazoa; phylum Chordata; class Amphibia; order Anura; family Rhinophrynidae; genus Rhinophrynus; species Rhinophrynus dorsalis. The sequence goes on from CM074720.1 coordinate 443,939,700, forward strand.
CACTGTAGGATACTATGTTGAATCCAACTACTATATACTACATCAAACCCCTGCCCGACAAGTTCTTTGGCTGCCCCTCCGAGCTTAGGGGTTTTCCGAATCAGTGTTCGCTCCATTTCCAGACCATGCCGTAGTCTTTCTGCACCCATGCAGCACAAGTGGCTTTTTATAATTTCTCTCCTCAAAGGAAAGGCCTTGACATGAGCCTCACCTTTGGTGAAGCAACAGTCTCTTTTGCTCGATGACTGAAGTCTTTATTTCAGCCTTCAAGTCTTTGACATTCCCGGCAGAAGTGCCTCTGCTGAGGCCGCCCTTCTAGACCTATGTCAGGGACAAAGAAATGTGAGTCAGTATGTTGTGGAGTTCGGAATCTTGTCATATGAGAACTACTGGAACAAGGGGCTCTGAAGGTAGCATTCCGACACAGTCTGAACGAACGCCTCCAAAATGCTCTGACGTGCCAGGATCTTCCAGAGGGTCTGGAGGACTTCAGTAGTCTGTCTCTCGACCTCGACAGGCAGATGCATGAGAGACAACAAGAATGTGAGCATGGTACGAGGCAATGCTGGACTCCATTGTCTGCACTGTCTGAAGACGTTCCCCCTGCTGAGACTTCAGTGGAGGTAGGCGGTGTCGTCTGACTGTCTGAGGAGGAGAAAAAGAGACAACGATCAGAAGGTCAGAATCTCTACTGTTGCCTCAAAGGACACATGTTTCCGCTGTGTCCCTCCAGACCAGGAAACAACATGGCTTAGCTGATCAAAGAGGCGGTTCGCTAAGCCCCATAGTTAAGCCTTTCCAGTACAGCAGAAGTCTTCATGGACCTCAAGTGGGCAAAGACTCATGGGATCCTCAGTCGCCCAGGAGCTGACCCTATTGGTCTCCTTCTTAGACAGCAAGCCCTTAGGAGATGAGAGGGTCATCCTGGAGACTCCCCCTTTGTAGATGACTAACCAAGTCCTTACCAAGATAACAGCCTTTGATCTGGTGTACTCACCTATGGTGCCAGCTCTCTTGGGTATTCCCTGGCTCTGCTGCCATGACCCCTTGATCAATTGGAGATATGAAGAACTAATTCAGTGAAGTGCCTTGTGTTTCTGAACTTGCTTGACCCGACCTCAGGCTGCCCCAATTAGCACCATGTTGGCTACTGAATCCAGTTTCGCCGACCTTCCGCAGGTCTACCACGAGTACGGTGACGTCTTCTCCAAAAGACAAGCCAAGATTTTGCTTCTGCACAGACAATACAATTGTCCAATCGACCTGCTTCCTGGCTCCACGCCTCCCAAGGGGTGCACTTACCTTCTCTCTAAACCAGAGCCCTAGCTGCCTAAATCCAATATAACCTTGCTAGAGTCTTTATTCGCCCCTCCACTCCACACGCTGAGGCCGGGCTCTTTTTTGTGGGCAAGAAGGACGGGGGCCTCGTCTGTGTACAGACTACCAAGGGCTGAACAGGATCCCTGTTGAAAACAAATATCTGTTACCCTTGATTCTGGAGCTCTTTGATCTTCTTTGTGGAGTGGCCTAGTTCAGTTAACTGGATCTCCGAGGGGCATATTATCTTGTTTGGATTTGAGCAGGAGACGAATGGAAGATGCTATGGGCACTATGAGTACCTGGTAATGCCCTTTGGGGTCTGTAATGCCCTGGCTGTCTTCCAGGCCTGTGTAAATTACATATTCAGAGACATGCTTACATCTCATGCTCTTTATGAAGACAACATACTGGTCTTTTCTCGAACTTTGTCTCTCCATAGGATACACGTCAAGGCCGTTCTCCAACATCTCAGGGACAAGAATCAATATGCCAAGCTCGAAAAATGACAGACTTCCGTTTTTAGATACATCTTCTCTCACACTAGTCTCTAAATGGACTGTGCAAAAGTGGTGGTGGTTACCCAGTGGCCACTACCCACTGACCTGTGAGTGGTACAGCATTCCTTGGGGTTCGCCAATTACTATAGGTGGTTCATTCAGAACTTCTCTTCAGTGGTCACCCCCATAACTGCTCTGACCAAGAAAGGGGCAGATCCACGAATCTGGCAACCCTAAGTTGCAGCAGCTTTCTCTGGCTTCAAGTCTGCCTTCTCTTCAGCACCCATACTCCGGTTGTCACCTCTGAGGAAGGAAGGAAGTTTTGCTCCTGACACCAATCTCCTTCACCCGTTTCCTTTTTCTCCCACTGACTAACAGCGACGGAAAGGAATTATGATGTTTATAACTGAGAGTTGCTCGCCATCAAGTTAGCACTTGAGGAATGGTGTCATCTGTTAGAAGGTTCAGGTGTGCCCTTCACCATATTTATGGATGACAAAAACTTGTAGTACCTGGAAAAGGCCAAAAGCTTAAACCCACGGCAAGCCCCTTGGGGCTGTTCTTCACTTGGTTCCAGTTCATTATTACCTATCTCGCTGGTACTAAAAACATCAAGGCCAATACCTTGTCTCACGAGTTTTGTGTCTCACCCTCCAAGGTACCTCCAGAACCAATCATACCGATCACCAAGATAATTTCCACCCTGTCCACCGTTACACTACTCAAGATCCAGCAGGCCCAAAAGAACATAGATGCTGCCTGTCCTCCTGGACGAATGATTGTTCCTGCTCTCTATCGTGCTGAGATCTTGCAATGGGCTCACCAGTCTCCAACATCTGACCAACTTGGCATTTCCTTAACACTGGACCTTGTCCAAAGATGGTTCTGGTGGTCGACTGTACAACAGGATGTTGGTGATTTTGTCCATGGTTTTCACCATTGTGCCAGACACAAATGACCACACAACAAACCAACTGATCTGTTACAGCCTCTTCCAGTACCCTCTGTTCCTTGTACGCATATAGCCATGGACTTTGTTGTTGATTTGCCACTATCCAAGAGAAACACAGTGATCCTTATTCTTGTTGACCTTGTGCTTTATACCTCTACTCAAACTGCCATTGGCTCCTCAACTAGCAGCTATCTTCCTCAAGGAAGTGTTTCGACTCCATAGCTTGCCTATACAAGTGGTCTCCGACAGAGGCATCCAGTTCACCTCATTTCTGGAGGGTGTTCTGCACCCGATTAGACATAGAAGTCCATCTGTCCTCAGCATTTTATCCACAGTCCAATGGGCAAACTGAGCAACCGAACCAGTCACTAAAGCAATACCTCAGTATGTTTGTTGGTATCACGGTGCCCGTGATTGCTGGCTTTTTCTGTCAGTTACCTGTGAGGGCTCTCCTTTGGTTGCCTGTGATTAATCCGCCCAGTATTGCCTATATAGACTGGGTTCTATGTCAGCAATCACCTGCCTATGGATTCCAGCCTTGCTTGAATCCTCTACTACTCCAGTGTCAGCGTACCTACCTAGACAGCCAGTATACAAAGAAGAAGTGGTTCCTGCCTCCATTCCTGATCTGGTTTGGCTGACGTTCCTGCTTCCGTTCCTGATCCGGTTTGGCTGACGTTCCTGCTTCCGTTCCTGAACCGGTTTGACTGTCGTTGCTGTTCCGGTATCCTGTCCCGGCCTGGCTGTCGCTCCTGCTCCTTGATCCTGATTGGGATTCTTTCCTCTTGACATGGTCACCTGGGCGACATTCTGACTACTGGGTTCCTCCACTGGTGACACCTCTGATACTAGGCTACTAGCCTTGTGTTGTCCAGTACGCGGTACTGGTTTGCTCCAATATTACACCGGTTGCTTGCTGCCTCCGTTACAGCACCGGTAGGGCCTCCGTGTTGTCCAGTATGCGGTACTGGTTTACTCCAATATTTCACCGGTTGCTTGCTGCCTCTGTTACAGCACCGGTAGGGCCTCCATGTTGTCCAGTACACGGCACTGGTTTACTCCAATATCACACCGGTTGCTTGCTGCCTTCACTATGCACCGGTAGGGCTTTCGTGTTGTCCAGTACGTGGTACTGGTTTGCTCCGATACTACACTGGTTGCTTGCTGCGTCCGTTACAGCACTGGTAGGGCCTCCGTGTTGTCCAGTACACGGTACTGATTTACTCCAATATTACACCGGTTGCTTGCTGCCTCCGTTTCAGCACCGGTAGGGCCTCTGTGTTGTCCAGTACATGGTACTGGTTTGCTCCACCTCTACTCCGGTTGCTTGCATTACGAACCTTACAGCACCGGCAGGGCCTCCCTGTTTGTCCAGTACGGGTTACTGGTTCGCTCCACTCTATCACCAGTTGCTGAGGCTACCTCCGTTACAGCACCAGTGTGGTCTCCATATTCTGTGTCACCTTGTTAGGTTGCCTTACCCGGTATTTTGGTAAGGCCGGTAGAGCCTACTATACCTTGTGGTGCCAGTCTCTAGGCTGCCTTGCCCGGTATATTGGTAAGGCCGGTAGATCCTATTTCATCTTATTGTGCCAGTCTCCAGGCTGCCTTACCCGGTATTTGGCAAGGTTGGTAGAGCCTATATATATTGTACTATTGTTCACTACTTCTCTTGAACCTGTTGTATGTCTGTAACATATGTGTATGTCAGGACCTGTGAAGGTTCTTATTAACTTTGCAATAAAGTTGTGTTTTTATCTTAACTCTGTGTCTGAGAGTCAAAACAAACCGTGACAGTTGGGCCCCTGTAGAACAACTGGGATGCCCTCCTTCCCTTGGCCAAATTCACCTTTAACAGCAGTTATCATGAAGCGATTCAATGCTCCCCTTTCTTCGCAACACATGGTTTTCACCCCAAGTCCCTGCCTATCTCTTCCTTCTCTGTGGTGCCAGCTGTAGACACCCATCTGGATGAGTCAGAACCACATTGGCTTCGTCAACAAGCTTGCCTTGCATCAGCTACCACCCAGTTCTGACGTGCATATTCCTACACTGGGGAGTGCCTTTCATCATGCCTTTAAGTTGAAGCCTGGTCGTCTGGAGGTCTCCCATTGATGGGGGGTGGTGTCACCTTCACGGCTGCTGCTTCAGTGTTTTGGTTGTGGCAGCCTCTGGATTTTTCCTTCTGTACATGTGTGGGCTTCCTCTCATTGACTCCTGTTGTGCATGTGCCTGCTCAGTTGTTCCGTCTCTGTGCGGACGCACAGATGAGCCCCTTCTGTATTGCCCTTTGATACGACACAGTCCTTCAGCCCATTAAGGGCTCTGTTCTAGCCTCCTTCCTGTTGGATGGCTGCCATATTTAAACTCAGCCATGCCTCTGTTCCCTGCCCGTTTCACGAGCTAATTAGCTGGAGTTTTTTCTGAGCATTCTGATTGTGACTTCTGACACAATCAGTTTGAAAGGTTGCTAAGGGAATATATTCAAGAATTCTGCTGGAACAGGAATATCATTAGCAATAGCCAACATGGCTTTGTGAAAGACAGGTCTTGTCAAACTAACTTGATCGCATTTTATGAAAAAGTGAGTAATAATATAGATGCGGGAGTGGCTGTTGATGTGATCTATTTAGACTTTGCCAAGGCATTTGATACAGTTCCACACAAGAGGTTACTGTACAAATTGAATGAAATAGGCCTAGGGGAAAATGTTTGTGTGCGGATTGGAAATTGGCTGAAAGATAGAATGCAAAGAGTGGTAGTAAATGGCAAGTTCTCCAGTTGGATAAACGTGATAAGTGGAGTACCTCAGGGATCTGTTCTGGGTCCTCTTCTTTTTAATTTGTTTATTAATGACCTCCCAGAGGGCATAGGGAGCCATGTATCAGTGTTTGCCGATGACACAAAATTAAGTAAGGTAATAAAGTCTGAACTGGATGTGTCTTCTTTACAAGAGGATTTGGACAAATTGAGTAGCTGGGCAGGCAAGTGGCAAATGAGATTCAATATAGACAAGTGTAAAGTTATGCATTTTGGGTATAATAATAAAAATGCAACATATAGTTTAAATGGTGTTTCTCTGGGGAAATCTACAAATGAAAAGGATTTGGGAATAATGGTAGACAATAGACTTAGCAGTAGCATGCAGTGCCAACTGGCAGCTGCAAAGGCCAGTAAGATATTGGCATGTATTAAAAGGGGTATTGACTCAAGGGAGGAAGATATAATTATGCCTCTTTACAGGTCCATGGTAAGACCCCACTTAGAATATGCTGTTCAATTCTGGGTGCCCTTTCTGAAAAAGGTCATTATGGAACTAGAGAAAGTGCAGAGGAGGGCTACAAAACTAGTAAGGGGAATGGAAAGCTTTAGTTATGAAGAAAGGCTAGAAAAGTTAAACTTGTACACACTAGAGAAACGGCGTCTTAGAGGGGATATGATAACACTATATAAATATGTTCAGGGCCCATACAAAGGGTTCTCCAAAGACCTGTTCATTAACAGAACAGTACACAGGACAAGAGGCCACCCGCTTAGACTTGAGGAAAGGAGATTTAATCTACAACAGCGGAAGGGTTTCTTTACAGTAAGGACAATAAAGGTGTGGAATTCACTGCCTGAGGAGGTGGTGCTATCAAAAACATTAGATGCCTTTAAAAGGGGCCTGGATACTTATTTAAAAGAGCATAACATAGAGGGCTATGTATGTTAGTATTGGGATGAATACTTAGTTGGGGCTTTTTGATCCAGGGAGGAATCTGATTGCCATTTGGAATCAAGAAGGATTTTTTTTCCCCTCATTCAAGGCAGAATTTTAAATTGCTAATTGGGGGGGGGGGGGTTGCCTTCTTTTGGATCAACGATGGTAAACAGGAATAGGAAAAGGTTGAACTAGATGGACGCAAGTCTTTTTTCAACCTAAATTACTATGTTACTATGTTACTATGACTTCCTGACCCTGGCTTGGCTGACTATTCTGAATGTGACTTCTGGCTTCCTGACCCTGGCTTGGCTGACCATTCTGATTGTGACTTCTGACTTCCTGACCGTGGCTTGGCTGACTATTCTGATTGTGACTGCTGACTTCCTGACCCTGGCTTGGCCTGGTTTCTAACCGCGGCCTGCATACTCTATCCTCTCCTGTTCATGTCTTGTTCTCTGGTCCTAGTTCTCAACGGTTCACAGTTACTCCCATCCTGGTTGCACCACGGGTCATGTGAAAAAAAATTACTCCAACCCTCTCACGAGCAGGACCCTCTGATCCTTCTGTTCTCCACATATGATTTGTACTATTTAATATCTCTGTATGTCTATCCCCTATTGTAAAGCGCTGCGGAATAAGTTGGCGCTATATAAATAAAGATTATTATTATTTTAGAAAAAAATATAAAACAAAAACTAAAAGCTGAAATGGGATTTATACCCCCCTACACCTTTATATATATATATATATATATATATATATATATATATATATATAAAGACCAAAGAACTTATCAAATTTGTTGGTAAACAGTGACAACAATAAGCACAGGACTGTTGTGCAACCAATGAAGACTTTCTTTCCAAAGTGACGTCTGCGAGCCTGCACTGTCAGTCCCAGGAGGCTCTAGGAGGCGTTGTTAGGAGCCATTGGCTCCAAAAGGGACTGACAGTGCAGGGGCGGAGACGTCACTATGAAAAGATGTCTGCACTCCGTCCTGCCTGTCAGCCCTGGAACAATGGATAATTCTCGTTAACGTGGTATTAATTCTGGCTACTAGCGCTATTGAGCAGCTAGTCACCAAATGGGGAATTATTGGGGGGCAAGTTTTTTAGTGGTGGTAGTTCCGCTTTAAACTGCATTCCCCAGCATTTATGTGTTTTTGTGTGAACTTAACTGCAACTTTAACAAATATTTATTGCCATTGCATTTAGATACTACTTTTGAGGAAAAACCATAATGGTGGCATTATCATCCGGGGTGTGCGGCTCACGGGGAGAGAGGACGGTGCGCTCTGGCGTCCATCCAGACGACCGTCCTCCACCTTGCGCCCTCTGGCGGCTCCTGCACATCAGAACCAGGCGCGTGTCTCAGGGAATCCCTGATGACGTCTCGACCTGGTTCTTAAAGGGACAGCTCACATCATGCTCCACCTCTAGGGATGGAGCAATATGTTTAAAAACTGCCTGGACACCACTTCAGTTGCCCGTTCGTGGTGTTCCAGTGCAGTTGCTTCTTGGGCCCTGTGTGTTGGTTTGGCTGACTATCCAATCTGGTGTTGACCTGTGGCTCTGTCCGACTACCCGCTCTGTGTATGACCCCTTGGCCTGTCTGACATCCAATCTGGTGCAAACCTGCAGCTCTAGTTGGTGAACCCTACTGTGTATGACCCCTGGCTTGGCTGACTATCCGTTCTGGTGTTTACTGGTGGCTATGTCCAACTGCCCGTTCTGTCTATGACCCCTTGGCCTGTCTGACGTCCCATCTGGTGCGAACCTGTGACTCTAGTTGTTCAAGCCTTCCGTATTGCTCCTTGTGTCTGACCACCTGGACATAGCCTGGGATTGTCAACTGCGCAACCAGCATACAAACGCTCCAGGGGACAACCTAGGATTGTCTTTGGTGGCTTGACGGTCTTCCCCTAGCCGTTGTACCTCTGCGGCCTCCAGGTGCGGACCTGTGGCGCAGCTGGTCTTTCCGGTACATGGTCTGTCCAGGTGCAAACCTGCTTATCCTCCGTTGCATTGGATCGCTGATCTGTTGTCTGTACAGGTGCGTACCTGTAGTGAGGCCTCAGGTGCGGACCTGAGTCACCCTTCCTCTGCTGCTGTTTCCATCAGTACCATAGTACCTGTTTATCCATCCTGTAGTCCTCTCTTGACCTGTATGTTGTGCTGAATTCCTTGTCCTGTCTTATTGCTAATAAAGATTGTGTTACCTAAGTACTGGTCCATTATCATTATTGAATCCGTGACATTTATGTTGAAAAGAAAACTGTGGTTATCGTTGGGCAAACCAACTACACCATAGAGGAGAATAAAGATATCCAGTGATTGAAATTATGCTTTAACCTTCTGAATTTTAGGAAGGCCTCCAGTTCATTGTGAAATAATGTGCTGGAAGCCTCTTGGGTTCATAGGCTTGAAAGACCCATTTAAATCAATGGGAATTTGGGAGACATTTTATTTTCCACTATGGTACATTTTGATTTCCCCAGAATTATTCCAGTTTTCTTTAGTACATAGGGCCCTAAATATGAAAACCTCTTCCAACATCCTATGTTTTGAAGTGTTAGGTGAAAAATATGAACTGAGAATACAAATGAATTTATCTGAAAACAGATTAAAGACTGTAATATAATTTGATTTGCAAATAATGACAAAATAGATTGAGCCCAGGAGACAAATCATGAAATGTCATACAGTTATGTGCAGAGTTCACATATACTGACCTCATTATTCACTGAAGCCATCAACACAACATGAATAATGATCTTCACTAAGCAATTTCTATTGTAGCCATTTTGCTTAGCTGTACTAGCCAACGTGTTTGCATGCAATTGAGATATTTTGTTATAATGTTAGTATTCTAATAAAATAAGTAAATGTAACATTTTGTGTGTGCCCCGTGTTACCGCTCACTGTTGTGCTTCACCTGTTGGATCACTCACATCTTGGCCTTCGTGATCTTGGGGGAATAGGCCAGGACTAAGTGTATCACCAAAACCAGTGATGCACTCCCTCCAATCAGAAGGGGAACCTGTAAAGAACTAGGGCCCATATTTACAGAAGCAAACTACAGTTATTCTGGGGTAAACCAACTGCACCTTAGGGGATAAATAAAAATCCCTGTTAAATTAAATGGATGTTTTAACCCCTTGAATGATAGAGAGGTCTCCAATGCATTGAGAAGCAGTGCATTTGAGACATTTCTAGCATTCAAGGGGTTGAAAAGCTCTAGTCAAGTAAATTGGGAATTTCTGATTTTTTTTGTCCCCTATGGTGCATTTGGTTTACGTCACAATAACTCTAGTTTATTTTATAAATTTGAGCCTATATCCAGCCTATGTCCCATATTTACAGAAATAAACTGGAGTTATTCTGGAGTAATCCAACTGCACCATATGTGCTTTCTTAAATATGGGCATATATTCCCTACTGACATCAATACAGCCTGAAGCTTTAAATCAATGTGAAATACTTACTGAGAAAGAATAAAACATACATCAAATTATTCTCAACAACAAAGCAACAATTTAAATACTTTCCATTAGGGATGGTGAAAATTTTTGCCTCAAACAAAAATCGGTGAATAATGGCACTTCTTGCTTGGTGAGTAATTTCCTTTGTGGTTTCCTTCCTGACACTTACCTGTTTGGATTCCATTCAGGGTCTCACTGGACACCCATCTTCTTGAATGCTTTGCAGTCTTTGTTCCACTTGGAACCAGGAACACCTTAGGCTCCCTCAAAGCAGTAGGAAATTATCACTGCCCTTCTCTCAAGTGGGAAAGAGTAGCCCTTGTAAGGAGTTTCGCCTCGCTAACCACCTGCTATCTCTATCCTGCCTGTCTCAGGAAACTTGCACTTAACGCTAACTGATACGCTATCCTACACTATGCTATCTCACAGTAGAATAATACAAATAGATGCTAGCCAAATTATCTAATTAAATAACTCACTCAATATAGAACACTATCAGGTCATTAACTAGCTCTGGAAAAATTGCTCTCCCACTATTTCTCACACCCAGCTAGCACTGTTCCTAGTTGTAGCCCTAAACTTGCACTCTTTTTCCCAGAACTTATGCATTTGGCTCTCCAGCCACCACCTCTATGGTATTCCAAACAGCTCTTTACACCTCATTTGCATGCAACCCTACAAGACTGATGATCTTCATCAGGTTTCCTAGTGAAATATCCTACCCTACCTACATTGCCTCAAGCTAACATAACACAGGGAATGTCTTTGGAATGTGATCAGATGTCAGGGCAATGTTACACAGCATGTGATAGTGAGGTTGTGATATCACTGATGTCACTGCCAACATGGCAGCCCCCACAGAAAACTATACCAGAGATCAAACAGACATCTTCCAGCAACTGCCTGATATCCTCTAAAAACCCACCAGGGACCAGCCAAGGTCTTAAGCAGGTAAGCAGATGCACCCCACTACATACTCCCCCTCCATAAACTAATACTGCTTTGTCCCAGTTAGTACACTAGAGGAAAATCTAATTACCTATAAAAATAGATGCTAATAAAGCATAGCAGTATCAGTACCAGTCTCTGTGGGATCTGACTAGACTAGAGGTGGGCAAAATACAGCCAGCTGACCAACTTGATCAAGTCCAGGTATCCATCATGCCTGTATCCATGGACAACATATCTGGTCCTTACTAAAAATAGTTTTGACGAGCCGGTTCATACAAAATTGATTCATAAGGATTTTCTACCCAGAATAAGGTAAATGCCCCCCTCAGTTGATAGTGTTCCTTTGAATGCCAGGGAGATATAAAATGCATTGTGACACAATGAGTTGGATACCTCTCTGGCACTCAAATGGTTAAAGGATTATGCCTTATATTAAAACATAGAGTCTATATAAAGTCATTGACTCCTAAACAGCGGCGTTCAGCCTCTATTAACCTTTATTTAGAAAATAGATGCAAATTGAAGCAATTCTGGGCCAAGACAACTTCACCATAGGGGTGAAATTAAAACATTACCAAATTTGTGTTGAATTAACCCTTTGAATGCCAGAGGGGTACACAACTCATTGCTTTGCAAAGCGATGCATTGTACTCTGGCACTCAAAGGGTTAAAAAGGGCTTTTAACCCCCTTCAATGCTAGAAAGGTCTCCAAAGTATTGCAAAGCATTGGTGACCTATTTAGTGTCAATAGGTTAAAAGCTCCATTTAGATTAAAGGGGATTTTCTTTGTCCTCTATATTTGCTCCTGTTTACTTTTATACAGGAGGCCCAATCTATTTTCCAGAGTGGATCCAATGTGAAGTGAGGTGTATATAAGTGAAGTGTATGTCCTGCATTATTAGGTATTTCAAAAGTACAAACCTGCCCTCTATTAGTTTGAGTTGATATATCAGGTACAGCATGGGTCCTGTCATACCAGGCTGTATAAAAAGTTCATTCATTTGAATATCATACCTCCCAAGGTTCTCTCTTTGACACAAAAATCCCTATGTCCCCCTTTCACACCTTAGTGTCCCTCTTTTTAGGAGATCAGACAGTGTGGTATGTAAATAAGCGAACCACTTTGCTCTACAGCAATAAAACTACATTGATGTTTGTGTAAATTTCAGTATATTTGTTTATAAATGAGTCTGTATAAATAAACATGTGACAATGGCAGTACCATATACAAGAAAAGAGAAGAAAAGCACCACAACAGTGTAACACTGTTACAATATATCAAATTGTGAAATTCGGGTTTCTTTTGTGTATCAGATTTTAAGTGTACGGGCTATTTTTAGCTTCGATAAAGTGCCATTCTTTCTGTGAAACGCGTAAGCGTTATATAGCCTATTTTTATTCACAATAAAGTTTTATTTTATATACATTTAAGCCTCCGGTTGTCTGTACAGAGGAAGTCCCTTGGATTAACGCAGACTGTATAATTCTCCGTATGCCTTTATGTCAGGTCAGTTGATAACAACCATCTGACCTTCACACCGTGTGAGTAGAAACATTTGTTTCACAATTTGATATATTGTAACAGTGTTACACTATTGTGGCCCTTTTCTTGTATATGGTACTGCCATTGTCACGTGTTGATTACCACCTGGGGAGAGCGTGTGAGGGAGAACTACCAATCTGCTTGCTGAATAACTGTATCTGGGAACAGTGCCATTTTTCCCAGCTGCTGTTGTGGTCAGTCCTGTCGTATGCCATAACTGACACAAGCCAATTGTGAGTGCGCACTCAGAGGGTGTTGGTGACTCATTTGCTGATTGATATACACAGGGGCGCCCTATTTGTTTTGTCCCTTCTTCTGTTACTGCTGTATAAATAAAATACTTTTGTCTTGATGTAAATCATTTATTCATTTATGATCGTGAAATAACCTAAGACCTCTTAGTAATGCCCTGCACTTCAGCCATGCCCCCCACCAACACCACCTAAAGCAAAAATGTCCATCTTTGGCCATTTGAAATGTTGGAAGGTACAGATTACGTTTAACCATTTGAGTGCCAAGGAGTGCCCAAAGCATTGCTTTGCAATGTGTTGAACACCCTTCTGTCACTCTGGTACTCAAAGGGTTAGAGCATTGCAAATCCTTCAGAACACTGTTGTTGAAATGTGATAATATACATTTATAATGGGAAACAAAAAGAGCTAGTTCAGTAATGTCTAAATTCAGTCCTCGAGAGCCACAAAAACACCAGATTGTAGGGACAACACAACTCGGACACTTCTTAGGAATGTGAGGATTTTTCTTTTGTCTGTTATAGTGCAATTGCTTTACCCCAAAATGGCTCCATTTTTCTCTTGTGTTTTATAAAGTTTTTAGGCTAATGTGACTTTCTTAGTGATACTTGATTCCTAAAATGTTCACCTAACTGACAGTACCTCATAACAGGGAACTGTTATCCAGAATGTTTGTGTATATGTACATAGAGGAAGTGAAGTGGTTTAACCCCTTAAGGCCCATGACGGTCCTGTTCCATCATGGGTTGTTATACCTTTAAGGACCCATGACGGAACTGGACCGTCATGGAATTCCGGAACCCAGCCGCGAAAAAAAAAAAAGCTCCGTGGTCCTTAACGGACCGCAAGGTGCGTGTGTGGCCAGTCATTAAGGGGTTAAGGGCATACATGGGAACTTTCAAAATGAGTTGACCCTAATAGAGAGATGCAAGAAACTTGACCATGTGTTAAAGGCATTTTTTCCTGCGCAGGTAGATCTTCCTCTGATTCTAATCCAGGAAGCCATGAACTGAAAGCTTCTTTAATTGTGTTTTAAAAATTTGCTTTCACAACAATGCTACACAGACGTATAAAATCGTTCACAATAGAACTTCCTGTATTAGGCGCATTCGTTATTTCACTCACACAGATTCGTAACTCCTGACCACACCCATACAGAAATTATGCACAGCTGTTCACTAGTCTTGATTTTTTATGCACAATTCAATAAAACATCACGTGCAAACTTATTCGCTAGTGATTTTCACATTTGAAATAGCAATTGAGCATGTTTCCATACGATCTTTAAAATATTAACCCTCTGAGTGCCCAAGGGGTATGCAACACATTTTACAGAATGCATTGTGCAACTTTGTAGCACTTAAAGGGTTAACACTTAGTGAGTCCAATAAAGTAGATTATAGGTTCTCCAGTAAGTCCTCAATTGCCCTGTAACTAAGGTTGCCACCTTTTCTTCAAAAAAATACCAGCCATGGCATTCCCTCCATAGACTTAACATTGGACAGAAGCCAATTTTTTACCGGCCGGCCGGTAAAATACTGGCTGGGTGGCAACCCTACCTGTAACATGCCATAACTTAGAAATATCCCTATCTGAACACGCATAAGCATACCTGGGAACTCTCCGGTTTTGCCCCGGAGACTCCGGATTTCAGCCTGAATTACCGGGTCTCCGGGGCAATGTGTGGATTACCGGGTGGGCAGAGTTTAAATAGAAACTCTGCCCACTTGTGCTCTGTCCCGCCCGATTCCTCCCACTCCCCGCCCTCTTAGAGACTTTTTGCAGGGTTTTTTTTTTTTTTTTTCTGTCCCGCCCCCCTCCGCGCCTAAGCCCCGCCCCTTTTATGACGCGAATCGCGTCATTTTCTTCCTATGTCGGAACTGACAGGGTTACCCTCCGGGTAACCCTGTTTCAAAAGTTCCCAAGTATGCGCATAAGACAAACAGGACTTCTGCCTCTGTCTTACTAGTACAAATAGCACCAATTTATACAGACAAAAGAAGCAGCTCATATAGCAGGTAAAACTGGACTCTCTCACTCTGAGAATTTGACCCTTCAACCAGAGACCCTGATATTTGTGTCAAAACCTTGAGGCTCAGGGTCAAACCCTGAAAGTTCAGTTATGTCTATGGGCCATATGCTAGGCTGACCAGATCTCACCTTTAACCGGGGACACATAGGAAATAGGCATATTTCAGTGCTTCACCAAAATCAAAGCAGTCCTGAAGTATGCATTTTTCCTATCCGTCATCGGTTAAAGGTGAGGTCTGGTCAGCCTACTATATGCCCAAGGAGAGTGGAGAAATTGTGGCTCAAACTATTGGGGAAAAATAAAAAATCCCATTGATTTAAATGCCTTTTATTTTCCTGAATGCCAGAAATGCCAAAAAGGTATGATATTCAAATGAATGAACTTTTTATACAGCCTGGTATGACAGGACCCCTGCTGTACCTGATATATCAACTCAAACCAATAGAGGGCAGGTTTGTACTTTTGAAATACCTAATAATTCAGGACATACACTTCACTTATATACACCTCACTTCACATTGGATCCACTCTGGAAAATAGATTGGGCCTCCTGTATAAAAGTAAACAGGAGCAAATATAGAGGACAGTATTGTAAAGTAAAATATGCAGAAAATATTCAAATATAAACGGGGAAGTTGAGGAATTTTTATTTGTCCCCTATCGTGGTGTTGGTTTGCCCCAGAATTACTTCACTTGACCTATATGCACAAGGCTTTTGAGTCCCAGAGAGGTATCCAACGTGTACATTTAAACATAGGGTTCTTAGCGATGTTTAACCCTTTGAGTGCCAGAGAGGTATCCAACACATCGAGTTGCAATGCATTGGATACAGCACTGGCACTAAAAGGGTTTACTTTTTGAGTGCCAGAGGCATACATATCGTATTGCATTGCAATGCGTTGCGTACCCCTCTGGCACTCAGAGAGTTAAGCCTAATTTATTTGATTAAGCATGTGGTAATTGAGGAAGTCTCACAGTTCTGGCCTATCTGTGGCTCCTGAGGCCTGAACTTGGACATGCTTGTGATAGTTACAATAGACATGTCACTCTAAAATATTGTTAGTCAGTTCTATTTGTGTGCCAGAGAGGTGTGCAACAAATTGTGGAGCAATGCATTGCACGCCCCTCTAACAATCAAATGGTTAAAGTGAATACAAAAGTTGCCTATATGTTGTGTTAGCCATTTGTTTGTAATTCAAGCAAAACCTGGATCAGGGCTGAACAAGTTCAGTCCTCAAGTGCCACCAGCAGGCCAGGATAAAAGGATTTCCCTGATTAAGCACAGGTGAGTTAATCGTGGCTCATTCATTTTGATTAGCCCATCTGTGCTTAATCAGGCAAATCCTTACATCTTGACCTGTTGGTGGCCCTTGAGAACTGAATCTGAACAGCCCTGACCTAGATTACACTGACTGGAACCTCGGAGTGTTGCCAATTTTACATAATAGCTATTGGGTGCAACAGTAATCAAATTAATATTCAAAAAAATCTCCCCAGAGACGTAAAGAACAGAATTACCTTTAACCCTTGATTGCCAGTGGGGTGTCCAATGCATTGCTAAGAAATGCATTGGACACCTCTCTGGCAGTCAAAGGGTTAAAGCAAGTCAACTGGAAGGGAGCGCTCTACAGATCTGGAAGACGAACAACAGCCAGTCAACAGAAGTTGTTACAAGACATCAAATTTTATTTATTTGTACAAAAAAAATCTATATATAAAACACAGCAAATGCAAATATATGTTTGTTTTTGTCATTTTAATTGTGAGTCCTAAGAATAACCACATATTTATGTAGTTTTCCCTTCCTAAAGCTCTTTAATAATTATGTGCATTTTTAGAGGTGCCCGGAAAATTCCAGAATACATGTTTAGGGAGACTCAAGCAAAAAACATTGAGAAACACTAGCCTAAAGGGTTAAAATGTTTAAAGTGTTGCATACACTTGCAACGCTATATAAATAACCATATTCATTCATTCAGTGAATCTAGATAGAGCACACACACTGTATTATCGAGATATAAGTTTGGCCTTAAACATAACTAATTAGCATACTGTACAGGGAATTAGCATAAATTCCGACACTGCATCACCAAAGTATAAATATTACTCAAAACAATGTATTTTACAGAAAGATGCATAGTACAACATATAAGTGGATTTAATTATCTGTAAAACAAACTAAACTAGTGTAAAGAAGAACTGTAGTAGTTTTGGCATATTTTTGCTAGGTGGCACTATTGCACCAAATACATGAATCTGTACTTCATTACTGACTACCTAGGACGTTGATCTAGGTTTATTGTTTTACCAATATTTTGACTCCCTAAATGAAAATTATTATTAAACATTATTTATTGAGCGCCAACATATCCCACAGCTCTGTACAAAAATGGGTAGGTAAGAACATACAAAGACATACAGAAACAATCAGTAGCAAGGATATGAACATATGAAAAGGTATCCTTTTAAAAGGTTGCACATTAAAAAGCGTGCAACCTCATGAGCCATTAACCATTGCTATAATAAAAATGTCGACATGAGAATCTCGTGCTGCATGACAGAGCGAGATTCTCATGTCGGTTAGTGAATGGTCATATTTTGCTGAGCACTCCCAGGTTCTATCTTCCCAGATCTCCTCCATCCATCTCTCTTTGCCAGCCTGATGTGAACACAAACGGCTAAGTTCTATCATATGTTAAAGCATCATATGTAAAGCAATAAAGTAATTGCTTCCCTTCACCAGTTGTTGTAATGCCACCTAGGCCACTCCAAATATATCGGCATACGTTGCAGAAATTGTGGGGAACAACAAAATGCTTTATTCGTTTTAGCAGAGAAGCCGAGATGCCTATCTTTTGAAGGAGCACAGAATATCTTCTTAAGGCATATTTATCAAAGAGCTACATCCAGTTGCTCTCTACTGTAGGACATTACCAACCTCTCAGAGATGTCAGTAAGTCTCCCCCCACACATGGATAAAGTATTGAATCTAACTTTAGTGAAGAATACATTTGTAAATGATCACTTCTTGGAGCAAAATGTATGACTGAAGTTTGAATGGCATTTCATAAATAAGCAGTAGAGCAGTGATTCTCAACCAGGGTGCCGTGGCACTTTGGTGTGCCACGAACATCAACTTAGGGTGCTCCATGTTTTCTATGAAGACTAACAAAAACGGATTTTGAAACCCTTAAGGACCCTTGACGTACCAGGACCGTCATGGTCCTTGAAATACTCAAGGACCGATGACGGTCATGGTACGTCACGTACTTTTTACTTACAGCGCTCTACCGGGAACGCTGTAAGTAAAAATAGGGCCTGAAATTGACCGCTCCAAGATCGGACGATTTCTATCAGGCCCCATAATGACGCGCCGATACACGTGACAGGTCACGTGTACCGGCGCGTCCAAGTGCGCCTATGCGGTAATTATGGGACGGAAATGTCCCATGACCGCCAGTCCTTAAGGGGGTTAAATAAAGATTTATAGAAATTGTAATGCAAAATATGTTAATTTTGTTATTATGATTATAAGATCTGATAATAACCGTAAATTTATGTATTGTACCCTTCTTATGACTTTGATAAAATACATTAAGTATGTCAGGGGTGCCCCGAATGTTCTAGATTATGTGTTAAGGGTGCCCTAAACAAAAGGAGATTGAGAACCACTGCAGTAGAGCATTAAAAAATGACCCTCTGTTTGTTTTTTATTTAAATCTACAGGTGACTGAAGACACTATAGTGACAGAAATCTGCATTGCCTATGTTTTTCAAATGGAATACACTTATTAGATTTCACTTGCATTATTACATATACTCCATCTAGACTGAAATAGTATTCCTGCTTTTGATGACATGGTATACTTTATCACTGTCACGGTTTCTGATGAACACTCAGACCAGAATGGTAAGGTTTAAATAACTTTATTAGGATAAAGTACATACAAGGAGTTAGGCCACAGGCCCACAATACGAAACAATAAATATATAGCAATAATAAGCCAGACACTAGAGATATAGCAGGCAGAGGAGGCAGCAACTGGCTTCAAATAGTTCTGTGCTTGAACCCTAAAGACTGGAGGCATGTAAGACCAGGCAACCTAACCCTAGTGGACTAGGGTTAACAAGGCTACTCAACCCAGGGCTGACAGCAGGACTATAGATGACTGGTAGTCCTGTAGGTGGTAACTGGCATGAAACCCAGACACCTGGGTGGCACTGAATCCAGTAGGAATGAGGCAACATTGACCATGGGAAAGGGGGCCCAGGAAGACCAAGGCAACCACTTACAGTTGACAAACCTTAGAACGCTAGGGGTGGATCGAGGCAGATAACAGGAAGGCCACTAGTGTCCCCTCACACTAACGAGTGTGATGTAACACAACCGCTGGCTCTTTAGCCCAAAGGCAACTGCAACGAGGAATGGAGCACAGTGTCCCCTCACACTAACGAGTGTGATAGTACTGCCACCGCTGGCTCTAGAGCCCAAGGCTACTGCAACAGGGGAAGGAGCACTACCCTGCCTAGACAGTCTAGGCACTGAAGGGGTCAACTGGAAATGCCCAGAGATATACTGCCTTAGTTCCCCAGATTTCTTTTTGACAAAAAAAAATCCAGCCCCCGCGGTTGAGGATGATCTGCGAATGATGCCACATTCCAAAGCATCAGCGATATATTCTTCCATCGCATGATTCTCCTCACAGGAGATAGAGTAAGTTCTGCCTCTAGGAGGAACAGTACCAGGTGCAATATCAATGGCACAGTCATACGCCCGGTGCGGTGGCAAAGTGCTAGCCTCTCCCTTGCTGAAAACATCGCTGAAAGACTGGTATTCAGGTGGTAGGGAGGGAGAGGTACACAAAATCCTAGTAGGCTGTCATTTACAATGATCTATACAATGCTCAGACCAGGCCAAAATCTCACAGGAGCCCCAATCAATTCTGGGATTATGCGTCCATAGCCATGGGAACCCCAAAATGACCGCATAATGTGGTGACTGGATAATTTGAAATGACAGGTTCTCAAAATGTAATGCTCCAGTCTGCACGGAGAGTGGACAAGTCTCGTGGGTGACCTGGGGAGGCACCAAAGGTCGCCCATCAATGGCCTCGATTTGCATAGGATTCTCCAGAACAACCAAAGGGATATATGTAATGCGGCAAACTCCTGGTCCATAAAATATCCCACTGCTCCAGAGTCTATCAGAGCAGATGCCGTAACTGAGAGGCTGGAGCAGGAAATTATCACATCAACCACAGGTTTGGAAGGAACAACCTCTGGGGACTGCTGAACACCACCTAGGACCTGTCCCCTAAGGAACCCTAGGTGCGTGTGTTTTCCGGCCTTATTGGACAATTGCGCAACAAATGACCTCCTTTCCCACAGTAGAGACACAAGCCATTCTTTCGGCGAAAGGACCGTTCCTCCCTTGTTAATCTTGTAAAACCCACCTGCATAGGTTCCACTGGTTCGACATGCCTAGGAGGCATGGGAGGAGAGGGAGGCAAGGGTGGGAGTACATTTTTGTGCCACTGCCCTGTAGGAGGCCTAGGTTTGCGGTCCCTATTTTGTGTTTATTCCCTGATCCGTGTATCGATCAAATTCACAAATTCAATAAATTTGTCCAGGGTGTCAGGTAACTCACGGGCCGCTAGTTCATCTATGATACAGTCACTGAGACCTTGTGCAACTGCAGCTACAAGGGCCTCATCATTACATCCCAACTCGGCTGCCAAGGGGCGAAATTCTATTGAGTAATCCGCGACTGTACGATTGCCCTGTCGGATACTCATAATTTGTTTAGAAGGCGAGATATTGCGCCCAGGGATTTCAAACACACTACGAAAGGGCCTTACAAATTCACAGAAATTGGAAGAGATGGGTTTTGCTGTCTCCCAAATCGGGTTTGCCCAAAATCTTGCTTCTCTCCGTTGGAAAAGCTTGAGGATCTAGTTCGAGAAAAATTTCGAGCTGATTGAGGAAACCCCTGCATAGAGTAGGTTCTCCATCATATCTAAGCGGTAGTGGTGCGGTAGCAGATAGCCCTTTACATTGCAGATTGACATTGGAAGTTTGGACCATTGGCCACCGAGGATTGAGCAGGTCTGTCTAAGTGTGCGGTCCGCTCCAGAATAGTCTGCACCGCCACTGACAGCTGATCGAGACGTTGTTCATACATATCCATTCTCCAATGGATATTCACCGAGCTACCTTCACCAGAACTGTCTGAGGTCATTGGCCCTTTGGTACTGTCACGGTTTTTGATGAACACTCAGACCAGAATGGTAAGGTTAAAATAACTTTATTAAGATAAAGTACATACAAGGAGTTAGGCCACAGGCCCGTAAGACAAAACAATAAATATATAGCAATAATAAGCCAGACACGAGAGATATAGCAGGCAGAGGAGGCAGCAACTGGCTTCAAATAGTTCTGTGCTTGAACCCTGAAGACTGGAGGCATGTAAGACCAGGCAACCTAACCCAGGGCTGACAGCAGGACTATAGATGACTGGTAGTCCTGTAGGTGGTAACTGCCACAACACCCAGACGCCTGGGTGGCACTGAACCCAGTAGGAAAGAGGCAACATTGACCATGGGACAGGGGTCTCAGGAAGACCAAGGCAACCACTTACAGTTGACAAACCTTAGAACGCTAGGGGTGGATCGAGGCAGATAACAGGAAGGCCACTAGTGTCCCCTCACACTAACGAGTGTGATGTAACGCAACCGCTGGCTCTTTAGCCCAAAGGCAACTGCAACGAGGAATGGAGCACAGTGTCCCATCACACTAACGAATGTGATAGTACTGTGACCACTCGCTCTAGAGCCCAAGGCTACTGCAACAGGGGAAGGAGCACTGGCCCTGCCTAGACAGTCTAGGCACTGAACGGGTCAACTGGAAACACCCAGAGATATACTGCAACTCCCACAGGGAGTGTGCCCAGCTATAGCACGGAGGAGGACACAGATGGATCTGAGTAACTCAGTCAGCACTTAGTCAGCACTGTAGTTTGCGTGTGCACACCGCCAGGGGCAGTTAAAGTAAGCAGCTACAGCACGAATGCCAAGCCTACGGTTGACAAGATAAGGATAACGCCACAAGACGCATAACAGACAAGGCAACTGGAAATCCGCTGCTTGTAACACTGGCCAGACAGGGGCAACCGAGTGGTACAGCCATACATGGATGGCAATGGCGTGGGCGCTCAGCCAGAGATGGCCACAAGCATAACGGGAACACAGCCAGGTCAGTTAGCAATGGAGCAGGCTCATCAGCCAGACAGGTCAGCAATGGAGTGGGTTCTCAGCCAGATCAGTCAGCAACGGAGCGGGTTCTCAGCCAGATCAGTCGGTAAAGGAGGGGGTTCTCAGCCAGATCAGTCAGCAACGGAGCAGGTTCTCAGCCAGATCAGAAAGTAATGGAGTGGGTTCTCAGCCAGATCAGTCAGCAACGGAGGGGGTTCTCAGCCAGATCAGTCAGCAACGGAACAGCAACACAGGAAGCACAGGAACGTCGTCAGGCGGGCCAGGTTATACAAGAACAGAGTAACTCAGTAACAAACGTCAGGAACAGGTACACCACGAAAGGGCGCCCTAGTATAGACATGACAGAGTATATAGAGTCTAGCCCTGGGCGGGGTCAAGAATACCAGGCCAATGAGAGGACGGCATTGAAATGAGGAAGAATAATAATGTCGCCGTTTGATCAGGAGCACGGGCACCGTAATAGCATCATACTCTAGCTGAACGTTGATGGAGTGGAAATGCTTTCTATTTATGAACACATGTCCCTCATGCAGAGGAGCTCTTATGCACATATGTTTGCAGTCAATGATACTCATTACTCTGGGTATGCCTCCCCTTGTGTAAAATTCCTGCTTCACACATACCCACTCAATCTGGGAGGAGGGAATGTAGATGTACCTCCCGGCCTTTCTCTTCACTGCTCTCAGCACCTGACCCAACACCCTGGAACATGCAGCATGGGAATTCCCAGATACATATCCCTCAGTGGACTGGAAGGATCAAGTTGCCATGAAATGTATGGAACACAGCAACTTCTGCATGCTGGATAGGGCAAGATTAGTGCTGGCTATGGCGTTGACGTCATCTTTGATCACCTCATATAGGTCGATGATGCTATGTGAAGTCAACTTCTATCAGTCTACCTCTTCAGCCTCTGCCATTTTGAAGAGTGTGAACTTTGTCTGGTTTATCATGGATTTTGGTGGGTGTCTGGCCTCCCTGTGCTGCTCCACAGGTCCCTGTATCATCTGTGGCTGGGGTAGATCCGTTTGAGGCAGCTCAGGTGCTGCTGCCTGGCCGGGCCCTTCAAGTGGAGATGGCCTTCTGGCTGGTTTGCCAGACACAGCATCCTACCTTGCAACAGCCGGCAGATGTGCAAGTGTGTTTGCCCACTTCTCTGATGTCTTTGCAGGAATTGCAGTAGAAACATGATGTTTGTAATCGCTGTCTGAGTGGACTCACTGTCAACATGCCACATTCCAGGATGGTGGGATGTCTCTTTAAGACAGGGGTGGGGAGTTGGCCAGGAGCAGTCATCAGGTAACAAGGGGTTTGATGGGCTAATGTTGGTTGTCCAGGACTTGTGTGCATGTCATTCACATTTGAAGGGAGCTTGCTTGGTAATATAGGGGTTATTTTTGCAGTTGTTCTAGTTGTGGTATGTCCTAACTGTTGTGTAAGCTGTTTGTTCCCTGCTTTCTGTTGTTCTATGGGGGGTTTTAACCTTTGTTCTGTGTTGTATGCCTGGGAAAATAGCCACAGAATTACAGTGAGTTAATGTATCTCTTCACTGTGTGTTAGCACTCACCTCACGCAATTGACTGTCATACGGCTTGAGCAGTTCCTTTGATGTGAATGGGTGAAAACTTAACTGCCAATGTAACAACATGGGTAATAGAATAATAAACTGTGATTCTAAAACTACCATCGCCTATTTTTTCTTTAACAATGGTCATAGAATCGATCCCTATATCTACTGTTAACCCTCTGAATGTGTTGCAATGCTCTGGATATCCCTTTGACACTCAAAGGGTTAACTACTAGCATATGGAGATTAATTCTACCTCCACACATTTACATGGAATCATCAGGGGGTTAAGCAGTAAGATGTGATAAAGTGGAGATAAAGCAGTGATATCACTTAGCCAGTTCCTATATTATTCTGTGGAGCCTATGTACTAAGTTTTCCATACTTCCTCTCCAAGGGCTCAATCCAATTCAAAGCACTAAAAAGGTCAGATGGGCAAAAATGATTACCGAAGGGCACATACTGTGTTGCTGTTGGAATGCAATTGTCCTACCAGCAGGAACCAGAACTAGCATTGTTACAAGAACCCAACTTGTGACCCAACATTCATCGTAGTTTTTCAGTCCCATTACTCACGCCTAATAACTTGAGAAATGGGAAGATCAAATGAAACCAGCTAATACTCTGTGCTTCACACACTGTCAAACTCTGAGCCTGAGCTGCAAACACAGTCACCCTCCCAAACATTAACCCTCCCCTTGGCCTTACATTACCCCGAACAATGAAATGGACCCATACTAGCCCTAACACTATCCTATCAGCCAGAGTTAAAACACCTACCTGTCATCCTGATGTTCAGCACCCTGTCTGCATCCTTGTCTACTTCTGTAGGCTTCTACCTTCTTCTTCACCTGACATCTTCTTCTTTCTTCTTCTTCATCTGTTATCTTCATCTGTCGTCTTCTTCCTTCATCTGTGCTCCTCTATATTCTTATTCATTACATGTAGTGTTGAACCTGTAATAAAAAATATAGTTAGTAAAATAATCTATCATTAAACATACACAGTCAGTGGCGGCAGAAAAAACAGCAAACAAAAACCATCCTCATACCTGAGGGGGGATTTTTGCTATTGTTTCATGCCTCTGCTGGAATCAGCAGAGGTGGCAGCATATGTTTAATGAAAGATTTATTTTACTAACTAAATACACATTTTAAGAACCCTTCGAGTGCCAGAGAGGTATGCAATGCATTGTTTACCAATTCATATCCTTGGAGGCATTTCTGATATTCCTAAAATGCTATTGGATCCTGGTTTTCAATTATCTATATGTTTGCTCTTTCACATGTAATGACATACCTGACTTAAAACTAATGATGGTACTTTCTTTTTTTGCTGTGGTTACTAGATCAAGCCCAAAGTGTGTTGGATCCATAGAATAACATTGGACTTGGAGAAGTGATGTCACTGGAGAAGTCATCTCTGCTTTATCACCTCATTATCATTCCTTAGAGCACATCCCCCTGGTTTCCATTAGCTGAGTCATTCCATTCCTATGCAGCAGATGCAACCTCTCCAAAACTTGTTCCATATAGGAACTACAAGTGATACAGAAAAAAACAGATACACCAGGATCTCCATATTTTAGTACTCAGTGGGCAGAATTTCCATGTGTTCCTGCGACGACAGACACAGGTATATTAGCATGCATTGAAACTTTTTTTCCTAACCTTTTCTCAATCAGTTATCTCTTGCTGTTGCAATCCCATATCAAAGTAAATATAAGTAAACATTAACAAAATTAAAGAGAAAATAAATCTTGAAAGCACTTTATATGTCTCAACACGTTTCTTAGCTTCTTTACAGCTATCTCAGCATGAGGAAGTAGGTTCACCATTACACCCAGACAAGTAATTAAAGATACAGTGTCCTGTCACATCCTTTAATAAAAATAGATCACTTTTCATATTAGTCACATATAAAATAAACTTAAAACAAAACTATAAAAAGGTGTAAACATAATATAATAATAAAAATCACATGAGATAAATAATTATGTATTAACCCCTTAAGGACCGGGAAAATCTGACATCGATTTCACTTAAGGACCGGAGCAATTTTGACTTTTTTTGACTATGTCTTTGTTCAACCACATTTTCTCTTTAATTCCTTTTGTACACCCACACAAATTATTTACTGTTTTCTTTAAGCACAAGTAGGGCTTTCTTTTGATACCACAATTATATGAATACCTCATTGTTTAATTTGATTAAAATTGAAAAAAAAGAAAAAAATGGAAAAAAAACAACAACAACATTTTGCTTACATTTTCCTGTCAGGATTTGCATACCATTAGTTCATTACAAAAAAATACCCCTATATATATATATATATATATATATATATATATACCCTTATATATATATATATTTATTTGCTTCTCCTGAATATTAGAGTACCTCATATGCCTAGTATTTCAATCCCTTTCTCACATTTACAAGGTCAAAATTACAAGATGGACGCCCTTATTTCCAACCTGTAATTTTTCAACAATTGGCATGTGAGCATCATAGCTTAGTTAGGTAAAATTGTGGTAATTTGTTTTTTTGCAGTTTTCACACTTACATTTCAATATTACTGTTGATATCAAGCACGGGATAGTTGGACATTAAAAAATATCCATTGTTTAGTGTTCAGCTCCTTCTTTTGAGTAGTATGCATATGTTTCTCAAGGTTGGGGAAGCTACAGGGTCAAATTGGAACATGCGCGTTTCCAGTTTCACACTTTGAATTTTTACAGCTTGAGTCACTGGTGCCATGTCTCATTTGGGGCTGTGTACCAGCACGCCACCTTAAAATTTCCCCCCAAAAGTGTATATTTTTGGAAAGTAGACACCCCAGGCTTTCATTTTATGCATGTTTTCATATTTTTTACGCAGCCATTTTACCCCCAATTCCTCATAAAACTTGACGTAAGAAAAAAAATCAGCGTTTTTCACACTTTGACTTCAACGTTGATGTGAATTTCAAGCACATGATAGGTGAAGATTTTTAAAAATGCATTGTTTAGTGTTCAGCTCCTTCTTCTGAGTGCGGCAATACCCCATATGCATATGTTTCTCAAGGTTTGGGGGAGTTACGGGGCCCAAATTGGAACATGCGCGTTTCCAGTTTCACACTTTGAATTTTTACAGCTTGAGTCACTGGTGCCATGTCTCATTTGGGGCTGTGTACCAGCACTCCACCTTAAAATTTCCCCTCAAAAGTGTTTATTTTTGGAAAATAGACACCCCAGGATTTCATTTTATGTATGTTTTCACATTTTTTACGCAGCCATTTTACCATCGATCTCTCATAAAACTTGATGTAAGTAAAAAACATCAGCATTTTTCACACTTTGACTTCAATGTTGATGTGAATTTCAAGCACTTGATAGATGACTTTATAAACTGCATTGATTAGTGTTCGGCTCCTTCTTCTGAATGCTGCAATGCCCCATATGCATAGGTTTGTCAGGATATGGGGGAGCTACGGGGCCAGTTTCACACTTTGAATTTTCACAGCTTGCGTCACTGGTGCCATTTCTCATTTGGGGCTGTGTACCAGCACTCCACCTTAAAATTTCCCCCCAAAAGTGTATATTTTTGGAAAGTAGACAACCTAGGATTTCATTTTATGTATGTTTTCACATTTTTAACAGCCATTTTAACACAAACCCCTCGTAAAACTTGACGTAAGTAAAAAAAAATACGCGTTTTTCACACTTTGACTTCAATGTTGATGTGAATTTCAAGCACAGGATAGGTGAAGATTTTATAAACTGCATTGATTAGAGTTCAGCATGGCAATGCCCCATATGCATAGGTTTCCCATGGTTTGGGGGAGCGACGGGACACAATTTGAAACAAATATTGAATTTTCACATCTCGCTTAACTGGTGCAATGTCTCAACTGGGGCTATGTAACAGTGCTCCACTTTAAGATTTCCCCAAAAAAGTGTTTATTTTGTAAAGTATACACCCCAGGCTTTCAGTTTAGGTGTGTTTTCAAATTTTATACACAGCCATTTTACCACCAATCCCTCATAAAACTTGACGTAAGTAAAAAAAAAACTGCGTTTTTCACATTTAGACTTCATTGTTGATGTGAATTTCAAGTACAAGATAAGTGAAGACTTTATAAACTGCATTGATTAATGTTCGTCTCCTTCTTCCGAATGCGTCAATGCCGCATATGCATAGGTTTGTCAGGATTTGGGGGAGCTATAGGGCCCAAACTGGTGCCATGTCTCATTTGGGGCTGTGTACCAGCGCTCCGCCTTAAAATTTCCCCCCAAAAGTGTATATTTTTGGAAAGTAGACACCCCAGGCTTTCATTTTATGTATGTTTTCACATTTTTTATGCAACCATTTTACCACCAATCCCTTGTAAAACTTGATGCAATTAAAAAAATCAGCGTTTTTCACACTTTGACTTCAATGTTGATGTGAATTTCAAGCACATGATAGAAGAAGAGTTTTAAAAATGCATTGTTTAGTGTTCAGCTCCCTCTTCTGAGTACAGCAATACCACTTATGCATAGGTTTCTCAAGGTTTGGGGGAGCTACGGGGTCCAAATTGGAACATGTGCGTTTTCAGTTTCACACTTGGAATTTTCACAGCTTGCGTCACTTGTGCCATATCTCATTTGGGGCTGTGTACCAGCACTCCAGCTTAAAATGTCCCCCCAAAAGTGTATATTTTTGGAAAGTACACATCCCAGGCTTTCATTTTATGTATGTTTTCACATTTTTTACGCAACCATTTTACCACCAATCTCTTGTAAAACTTGACGCAAGTACAAAAATCAGCGTTTTACACACTTTGACTTCAATGTTGATGTGAATTTCAAGCACATGATAGAAGAAGATTTTTAAAAATGCATTGTTTAGTGTTCAGCTCCTTCTTCTGAGTATAGCAATACCACTTATGCATAGGTTTCTCAAGGTTGGGGGAGTTACGGGACCCAAATTGGAACATGCGCGTTTCCAGTTTCACACTTTGAATTTTCACAGCTTGCGTCACTGGTGCCATGTCTCATTTGGGGCTGTGTACCAGCACTCCACCTTAAAATTTCCCCCCAAACATGCATATTTTTGGAACATAGACAACCCAGGATTTCATTTTATGTATGTTTTCACATTTTTTACGCAGCTATTTTACCACTAATCCCTCATAAAACTTGACGTGAGTAAAAAAAATCAGCATTTTGCACACTTTGACTTCAATGTTGATGTGAATTTCAAGCACATGATAGGAGAAGATTTTTAAAAAATGCATTGTTTAGTGTTCAGCTCCTTCTTCTGAGTATGGCAATACCCCATATCCATAGATTTCTCAAGGTTGGGGGAGTTACGGGACCCAAATTGGAACATGCGCGTTTCCAGTTTCACACTTTGAATTTTCACAGCTTGCGTCACTGGTGCCATGTCTCATTTGGGGCTGTGTACCAGCACTCCACCTTAAAATTTCCCCCCAAAAGTGCATATTTTTGGAAAGTAGACAACCCAGGATTTCATTTTATGTATGTTTTCACATTTTTAACGCAGCGATTTTACCACTAATCCCTCATAAAACTTGACGTGAGTAAAAAAAATCAGCATTTTGCACATTTGACTTCAATGTTGATATGAATTTCAAGCACAGGATAGGTGAAGATTTTATAAACTGCATTGATTAGTGTTCGGCTCCTTCTTCTGAGTATGGCAATGCCCCATATGCATAGGTTTGCCACGATTTGGGGGAGCTACAGGGCCCAAACTGGAACATGTGCGTTTCCAGGTTCACACTTCGAATTTTCACAGCTTGCGTCACTGGTGCCATTTCTCATTTGGGGCTGTGTAACAGTGCTCCACACCAAGATTTCCCCCTAAAGTGTATATTTTTGGAAAGTAGACACCCCAGGCTTTCAGTTTAGGTGTGCTTTCAAATTTTATACACAGCCATTTTACCACCAATTCCTCATAAACCTTGACATGAGTAAAAAAACCTGTGTTTTTCACATTTTTTACGCAGCTATTTTACCACTAATCCCTCATAAAACTTGACGTAAGTAAAAAAAATCAGCATTTTGCACACTTTGACTTCAATGTTGATATGAATTCCAAGCACAGGATAGGTGAAGATTTTATAAACTGCATTGATTAGTGTTCATCTCCTTCTTCTGAGTACGGTAATGCCCCATATGAATAGGTTTGTCAGGGTTTAGGGGAGATACTGCGTCCAATTGGAACATGTGAGTTTCCTTTTATAGACATGCCATTTTTACAGTAGGTGCCTTGTCTCATTTCGGACTGTTTGGCAATGCTGCAATGAATTTTACCCCCAAAAGCATATGTTGTAGAAGAGTAAACAACTCTGGCTTTCATTCAGTTTACACTCTCAATGTTTTTGCTGCCTCTCTATCAGCAATCCCTTCCAAAAAACTGCAGTAAGGCAGAGAAACACCATTTTTCACACTTATATTTTAGTGTTGCTCTGGATTTCAATCAGATGATATTTGAAGATTTTTTAAGTGCTTTACATTAGTGGTGAGTATGGCAATGCCCTATATGCATAGGTTTGTCAGGGTTTAGGGGAGCTACTGGGCCCAGTAGGGAACATGTGTGTTTCCATTATCAGAGATGGAAAAACTTAGGGTGCTTTGCTTCCCATTATATTTTGATAGTGTTACATCTAAGGAGGGATGTGATCTGAAAAATAAAAAACAGGATATTTCAGGGGGGAAAATGGCCAAATAATAAAATAAACTTTACAGCACTACTGCATTGTGCCTGCGTGGTATTTCTTGAAGCAGTCACCCACGCAGAGGCCAGGTTTGGAAGGGCAATCAGGACAGTAAGTGGGGTTTCTCTCAGTATTCCCTTGCTGTAGTAAACCCTGCAGTGCTTTCATGGGTTTTTCTTTTGGGGGGTTGGGGGGATTTAATAAATAAAGGGTACTACCCCGGGATTTGGTGGAA
This sequence comes from Rhinophrynus dorsalis, assembly GCA_037306005.1. Lineage (NCBI taxonomy): Eukaryota > Metazoa > Chordata > Amphibia > Anura > Rhinophrynidae > Rhinophrynus > Rhinophrynus dorsalis. The sequence goes on from CM074720.1 coordinate 443,970,208, forward strand.
TTATTTCTGTTGCCCCTTGAAACAGAAATTGGGAAATAAGATGGAGCTGATACTGCAGAAAACTAAGTTTTAGAGTGGGGTTTGCCAATTTGGAAATAAAAAAAAAATTATACACTGCAGTCTGCATCATGTAAATGGCAACCTCTTTGTACCATGCCCTACACTTTCTCATGGTGAGGTACGACTGCATGAGTTGATCACACAGATCAACTCCCACCATGTGCTTGTTGTAATCTCTGATGCAGACTGGCTTTCTTAGTACCCCCCTTCTGCCACGAACAGAGACTGCCACAGTTTTCTGTCCTTGAACTTAACTGCCAGCAGCTCTTATTGACACAAAGCTAAGGACGTCCCAGTTTTTAATATTTTTGCTATAAGTTCTTTGGGCATCTCCCTCCAATTGTGCCTGACAGTGCCACAGGTCACAGTGTTAAAATAAAAAAATGACTTAAACAAAAGAGGGCTGGTGTAGTAGTTGTCAACATACAAATGATATCCTTTATTTAATAAGGGGTAAATTAGATCCCAAACTATTTTCCCATTTGTTCCCAGAGATTCAGGGTAACCAGGAGGGTCAAGTTGGCTGTCCTTGCCCTCGTAAATTAGAAAAGCCTGGGTATAGCCTGTGGCACTTTCGCACAATTTATAAAATTTAATGCTGGATTTGGAGTGCTAACCTGTCTTTATATTTCATAAGGGATTCATCTATACTTTTGTGTTTTTTTGGGGGGTATATACTCAGGCAAACTTTTTCTGTAAATGATTTATTAGGGGGCAAATTTTGAACAGTCTGTCATACTGGGGGTGTTGTTTAGGGAGGCACAGGGAATGATCGCTAAAGTGCATAAAGAGCAAAATCATTTTGTATCTAGTCCTGGTCATTGTTTTGGCGAATATAGGGGTATCATATATGGGGTTTTTACTCCAGTAGGATCTAATACTTGTTTTTTTTACTATTCCCATTGTCATTGTTAGGGCCCAGAATTTCTTGAATTCTAAAAGGTCTGTGGGTTGCCATATTTCTTCCTGATGGGTTGACGGCAATATATTGGGCTGCATATAAATTGGTTTGAGACACGATTTCCCCCAAAATTTCTTCTCCCAAAAATAAATAAAAAAACTCAACATGGGTAAATCTTGCCACATCCGCTTGAATTCCTGGGTTGCCTGTGAATTCAGGAATTTGTGGGCATAAATTGGCTGATGATACCCATTAATCAGCAGGAGTGGCATTACTTGTGGCAGCTCTTGGAAAATTTATTTGGGCAGTTCTTTGGGAATGTCTTTGGGCAGCTCTTGGGGCAGTTGCTGGGGCAGCTTTTGGAGCAGCGCGTCTTTTTTTGACAGAAGGCCCTGCATCATCACTAGAGCTGCTCTCACTCTCAGAAAACTGAGTGATGTTGAAGTCTGATGCAGTATCTGTGGCTTCTGAGTCAGACTCCAAAAAAGAATCTGCTTCTTCTAAAGTTTACCTCCGCTGCATTGTATACACCTACTATAAACTAAATAAATTACTAAATTCTATACCTAACTATACCTAACTCTCACCCCAAACAGTCACTATTCCTATGATAAATGTTTTTTTGTATTTTTTTTCCCCTACGCTACTCCTAAACTTAAATCTATCCCTAAGCCTTACCTCAGTATTGCTTCACAACAAAATAAATCTGCCAACCCACGCTGGACCAACATGGAAGATGATGGTCCAGTCAGCAACAACAAAAAATGGTCCTCATTCCCTGGAGGCTTGTGAATTACTACCTATAGCAGGAAGACCAGCTTAATGGCAGAGGATGCTAAAAATCATCGGGTTCTGTGAGGCTGCTTTTGGTCTTTAGACACCGGAATGCTTAACATTTGATATATGAGTATGGTTTCACTATTAGAGTAACTAGTTCAAGAACTGAATTACATCAATTGGGACATTATCGGCTTATGTGAGACTCATAAAAAAGACAAAGATTGAGTCAGATTAGAAGATGGACACTGGCTGTATTACAAAGGAAATAGTGATGGACGATGTGAAGTAATCGGATTGGTTAACAAAATACTGACAGACTCAGTAGTACAATTAGAAAATATTTCTGAAATAATTACTTCCTGTGCGATAAACCTAAACAGTTGCAATGTTCTTCAAATCAACCAAGTTTATGCCCCAGAGATGATGAAGTTGAAGTTGAAGAATTTTACGATGATATATTATGCCTCTACAAATACTACAAATTTAAAATAGGAGATTTCAAAGCAAGAATTGGTAAGATCCAAAATGGTGAAAAAATCAATCCGACAAATGGAAGTGGATAAAGAAACGATAGAGGCAACCAACTGGTCGATTTTGCAGAAGACAACATTTGTACATCATGAATTCATTCTACAGGAAAAGGGCTCAGAGAAAATGGACATGGAAAAGCCCTAATGGTAATAAAAGTGAAATCAACTTCATACTTGTAAATAATAAAACAATATTCACTGACTGCTCCTTTTAAAACATTTTAATGTTGGAAGTAACCATCGTCTAGTGAGAGCAAAAATCAAAATTAGACTGCAAGAAAGAGAAAGAAAATGATCAAGTCAAGAAACATGAAAATCGACATTAGTCAGCATAAGAATTGTGAGTTAGCAGTGTCTAATCGATTTAGTTTGCTGCAAGACCTTCCAGACTATGCTATTTCAACCCACAATGAAAAAGGTATTGTAGACACTGCCCATGCCCTTGCACCTATTGTGAAACAAGAAAAAACAACCCTAATATCAACAACCTACATCACTTACATTTTGTAGACAATATCATATTCTTCTTAAGAACTGCAAAAACACATTGAAGAGATACAACACGAAATCAAAAATTTTAATCTGAAGATGAATATCAACAAAACAGTTTAACCTCTAGATCTTGTGGCTGGCCATTCAGGGCAATTTTACTAATTATGTACCAACTCTTTTCTTTATGTGGTTACTTCTGAATAATTATACAAGGTGGTTTAATATCTAAATAATTGTAAAAGGTAGCACAAAATGAATTAGGACACAGTCAAAATACTGGTGTCACAACAGCCCAGATAATAAAATCCCCTACCAATGGATGTACTTTCTTTGATAACACTAGTGAAGCACAATTTCAATTGTAATTTCTGTGGTATCACCAGTGTAGCTCCATTTCTGTTGTAAGCTCTGTGGTATCACCCGTTCATAAGTGTGCTTCTTCCCTCCTTCTCACCCCACTCTCTCTCACTCCAGTTACCTATGTCCAGAGAGTGTCTGGTAGGAGGCATGTTTGAATTTGTGTCCTGCTTCATTTCGTATCTCTCCATGGCCTTTCAGAACCTGTCAGTGTCAGGTTCTGTCCTCCAATGTGCAGACTCATATTGTGCAACTGGATATCCATTTGTCCCACTGAAAGGCAGGGCGTGGTGGCAGCTCTTTAAAGGACAGAGAGAGAGACAAGTAACAAAGCGGGCAGCAAATTCAAACATGCTACCCAAAATGGTTATTTTATCAGGCTGCCAACCCACCAGACAGGCAGCCAATTAAGTCCTGTGCAGCAGCCCGTTGGCCCAGACTTATGACCAGCCCTGGAGGCAATTCTCCCTTCCGCCCCTGTGGAAACATTTTTTTATAAAGTGTAGGTCCAATACATGTCCCTTTGAGGAGGCTTTTAGGCTGATCACAATTCATTGTTGCTGCCAGTAACTGTTCAGTGACCAGGCCCTTCAGCTGTGAGGGCATAAGGCTACGGTCATGAGAGCAAGGGCCAGTGAATTAATCTTATCAAAAGCTATTGAATTTGCTAATTTCGCTACTGCATATCTGATTGTATTTTTATGTTTGGAAAAATGGACTTCAAAAACTCACTCAGTCTTCCCTACATTAAGCAGTTCACATAGACATTTGAGAACATAAATACAAAAATCCATACCACAGCTTAGATAGCTTGATATTGGGAATATCTTTCTTGGGTGAGTAGGTGAGTTCCATACTTACATTGTACTGAGGAGGATAAAGCCACATATCTTATTTTTAAAACCCATGATCTTGTTTCCAGAAGGCAGTCATGTAATTGTGATACTGGGATGAGGTACAATAATAATAGATTAGGTTAGTCCAAGCCCCAGATCTTTTGGCACCCAACAACGAACTCTCTGGTTTGTGTGAGTAACAGCTATTAATAATTCACACTAAATTACCATGACACACCTGTCAGGATCCAGCACCTGAACGTTTACCTGAAGCTTGCCTAGAGTCTTGGCAGGATTCTCCTGCCCTTTTTATACAGGTCACTTCCTCTTTTTCTTTGCCAGATTATTGTTGTCTTGATCTAGTGTATTTGACTTCTGATCTGTTCCTGTTTGACCTGGTTATGCTCTTGACCTCTATGCTATCCTGGACTTGTGGCTTGTTACTTGACTACCAAGGCTTCCTGTTTCCCTTTGGGCAGACTCACTGTCTCTGACTTCAGCTTTCTTTGTGACTTGCTTATTTCCATTCTATTCTCTGCAGCTTAGTTGCTTGGTTTCAGCTTTTAGTTGTTTAACACTGTCATAGGCATAGACAGATGCTCAACCTCTTGGGACTGCTGAGGATTACAGGCAGAAAAGCTGAAAATCTGAGGAGAGTACCATTAATTATTTACTACAAGTTCATATAGGCTTCTCTAGTTCTTCCCCTTCAACTATCAAGCCTGTCTCTGTCCAGCCATTAAGATTAATCACTTCAAACCCCCCATTCCTCAGAATAATCTGGCCACAAATATGGTTCTTGCTGGGACAGATTGTTGCTATGGACCTTGGCCTGCAGTAGACAAAGTATCCAAGCCTTGCAGGGTCTCCAAGGTAGGTGGACCAGATGCAGAGCCAGTTGCAGGGCTTACACACCTCTGGAACCACCCCATTTTCCATAGAAGCTGCTACTTCCATTGTTCAGGAACAGAAGAAATGTGGAGGGGATTGAAAATTATTGAGGATTCTTGAATCTGTGCATCAGCATGGGCATCATCACTTATCAAGCAAGACAGTCCCCTGCACCATAATCTAATGGACTTAGCTGAGGCAATGTCAGTTATTTTTCATGATAGTAAAAGCATTGTGACTGCTGAAACAGTCCTTCATCTCAAACAGGGTAGGTGGTCAGTAGTGCACTATGCAACTGGATTCCAGATACTACATGGAATGAGACAGTACAACATTTTCATTTCAGAAGAAGCCTGTCTGAAGACATAAGAGGCTAATTAGCCTGTACTGTGTCTACAGAAGCTTTCAAAGCCTTTATCAGGATCGACTTTAGGCTATCAGAAAGGCAAAGGGAATGCAGGGCTCTACCTCTTAGTATGAGGCTACTTCTTCTCCAGCTGATCATTTTATTACAAATCCTCATTTAGTAGGCCAGGAGCTCCTATAAAGAGAAGAAAAATAATGGTGAAAAGCTAACAATCATTTTCTTTACTGTGGACATTTTGCTGCTTCCTGTCCTAACAAAATGAATCGCTCAAATCATTTGAAAGGTAAAACAGAAATCTGTTTTACTCTACCATTTACTGCCCAAAACACTAACCAGTCACCTAGCCTGTTGATTCCTGCATATTTGCAGAATATTTTTAGAGAAATGATTGGCTCTGCAGTTGGTGAAAGCTTCACAGATTCCAGGCTTGTTGAGAAGCTCCAGATAATAACCAGAGTAAGGCAACAACCTGTATCCGTGGAGTTGATTGATAGTTCCCCCAAGAAGTCCTGACCCACCACTCTAGAGACTTTGATTCTGACTCTTTATATATAATTCCTGTGAACACATTATATTGGATGTTGTTACGGAACCTCACTTTCCAGTAGTATTGCACTTAGCCTGGTTGAGGTTTCATGACCCTACAACAATGTGGTCTGCAAGAGAGAGATTACATTTGGTTCTGTCTTCTTCTCATAACTGTTTTAAGCAATTGTCTAAAAAAGGTAAGAAGGTATTTTTATTTGTGCAATCTCTTCCGTAACACAATTCATCTTTTTGAATTTCCAATGTGTTTGACAAGAAGGAAGCAGACAAGTTGCTCCCATCATCATCCATAGGAGATTTGTTACTAGGGTCAAAAATACCTTTTGGACGGATCTATTCTCACTCTCTGAACTTAAGTTACAGATCTCTGAGAGATAAATAGAAATGTTAGGACAACAGGGGATATTATAAAATTAGAGGTACAGAGGCTTAGATGTAATATAAACATGTTTTACTCCACTGAGAGAGTGGCAGATAAGTGGCATAACCTACCAGCAGAATCTGAATAGGTTATAACAATAAGGAAATGTAAGCATGTATGGGATAGGCATAAGGCTATCCTGAAATAATACTAGACCAAGGACCAAATATGGTTTGAGGTTTTCACAGTAGGAAAAATGGGCAGACTTGATTGGCCACGTGGTTCTTGTCTTCCATCAAATTCTGTGTTTCTATGTCCCTGAAAAAAAACCTAAACAAGGGTATCACGGTGCCCGTGATTGCTGCATTTCCTTGTGTCACCAGTAGGGGGCTTCTATTGGCTGTCTGCATTTAGCCCGCCTCATATTGCCTATTTAAACCTGGATTGGGCACCCTTTGAGGGCCCTTTCGTGTTGTTTCTGACCTTTTGCTATCACTATGTCCAGTGATGGTTGGGCCTCTGTTCCTGTGTTCCTGATTACAACTGTTCCAGTGTCTCCTGCATACTGAGTTGTTCCAGTCCTGGTTCCGGCCTAGTCCTGGGGTTGCAGTTCCTGCTGACCTTCTTCTCTGCAGTTTCCTGACCTGACTGATCGCTGCTGGTTCCTGTCATCTCCTCGCCTGCCTCCTGTGATCCTGGCAACCTTCTGCTTGGTCGTGTCGGCGACATTGCTTGTTAGTCCCAGCGTGCTGGTTTGCTCCAAAGCCTTGCGGCTACATGATTCAGTTGTTAGTCCAGTGTGCGGACGCTGGTTTGCTCCAAAGCCTTGCGGCTACACGATTCAGTTGTTAGTCCAGTGTGCGGACACTGGTTTGCTCCTAAGCCTATCGGCTACACTATTCAGTGGTTGGTCCCAGCGTGCGGACGCTGGTTTGCTCCAAAGCCTTGCGGCTATACGATTCACTTGTTACTCCAGTGTGCGGACACTGGTTTGCTCCAAAGCCTATCGGCTATACGATTCAGTAGCTGGTCCCAGCGTGCGGACGCTGGTTTGCTCCAAAGCCTTGCTGCTATCTGATTCAATTGTTGGTCCAGTGTGAGGACACTGGTTTGCTCCTAAGCCTTGCGGCTATACGATTCCTCTGTTGGTCTCAGTGTGAGGACACTGGGTTGCTTACGATCCTGTCACTCTGTCATTATCATCCGACAGTTATTGATACCTCTGGGCTGCCTTGTCCGGTATTGGTAAGGCCGGTAGAACCTTGCTTCGCGTTGCTCTTGAGGTTGCCTTACCCGGTATTGGCAAGGCCGGTAGAGCCTATATCGAGGGTTGTTGGGCTGCCTTGCCCAGTATTGGTAAGGCCGGTAGAACCTTTTGCCACATTTCATCTGAGGTTGCCTTACCCGGTATTGGCAGGGCCGGTAGAGCCTACAGTGTGTACTTATTGGGGCTGCCTTGCCCGGTATTTAGGTAAGGCCGGTAGAACCTTGACGCTATTCCATCTGCAGGTTGCCTTACCCGGTATTGGCAAGGCCGGTAGAGCCTATTATTCCATTATCTCAGACTGTCCTGTCCGGTATATTGACAGGACTGGTAGAGTCTGCATACTGTCTTTGCTATTTACTCATTATATATATATATGTATGTGATTGCCATTCTAAGTGATCATTTTAATTATTTCAATAAAATTGAGTTTTACCTAAAACTTGTGTCTGAGAGTCATAACAAACCGTGACAAAGGGTTTCATTCATCCAACAATGTACCCTGCAGGTGCTTCTACTTTTTTCATAGAAAAATGGATGGTTCCTTATCACTCTATGTGGATTACAGACCACTCAAAAAGTTTGATCGTTAAAAATAAATATTCTCTTACCCTTGATCATTGTGTTACTGGACCACCTCCTCTCAGCAAACATTTTTACAGAATTGGACTTGAAGCACTCCTATAATCTGGTTCATATTCAGCCTTGAGATGAGTCGATGGACTTCAGTAGCCATTACGGGGGTTTTGAATATAAGGTTATGCCTTTTGGACTATGTAATGTTCAAGCTACTTTCCAATTTATTATTAACAATGACTTTCATGACTTCTTGGGCCATTTTGTCTGATTTCTTCCAACATGGTTAAATACAAACTACATGTTAAGAGAGTCTTTCAATGCCTACAGCATAATAATTGGTGTTCAGGCACACGTTTTAGACCATTCCAATGAAGGGGTTCCTTGGAAGTGCCGAGATCTCGGCACTTCTCAAGCGCCTCCGTGTTGACCGACACGAATCTCCTGCTGACAGCTTTACAGCTGTCAGTAAGAAACAGCAAACTTAAACGCCCATATCTCTTAAACCATAGCGGTTTGAGAGATACGTTTTTTTGCATTTAGATCAGCTTTTTAAGCTCTTCTAAATGCAAAAAATGTTTTTTTTGACATTACTAACACTTTAAGAACATTTCCTTTATTATTAAGCCAATTACCCATCTTTCTAACAAGACTGTGCATTTCCACTGATCTCCTTCTGCTCAAGAAGCCTTCTCTGTGTGAAAAGGATATCTACCACTGCTCCTGTCCTTGATCATCTGCATACTGTTTGTTATTTGGAGAAGTCCATGCCTTGGACCCAGTTTTTGGAGCCATTTTATCCTGGAGGCAAGAAAAGATTAAATTTCCTTACCATTATTTTCTTTACTTCTGTGTCCGCCCACAGCCATACAAACACTTATGGGTTCTGTCCCTGGCGTAAATCCTGATCCCCCTGCTCTCGTTGGTCAGCAATTGTCACAGATGAAAAATATAACAAAGATAGGTTAAAGGGCAGGTGCACCATGGGAGGACACGGAAGAAAAGGAAATATCGGTAAGGAAATGTCATCTTTTCTTCTGTGTCCATTTCTACAGCCATACAAACACTTATGGGCTGTACCATAGTAGTAGTAATTGGGTGGAATCATAATAAAAATATTGGGCATATACGATAACACTCATGATATCCTAAAGTTATAGGCATAAAATTGCATTTAACGTAGCATAAACATTTCCTATATAAGTACATATACAATTCTATTAGAGTACTGAACTACCCGTAGTAGCATAATGTTCATGCTTTTGTATATTACAAGGATATGGACCTCTCTCCAGATTCTGCTATCTAAGTATCTTCTAGATGTAGAAAAATAGTTAGTCAGAAATTCCACAATCCATCATAAAATTGAGGCTTTAGATGCTGCTGTTCCCTTAAACTTCCCTTGATGGTGAACAAACAAAGAATCTGTTTTTCTAAAGTCTTTTGTTCTAGCCAAGTAGATAGGGATGCATATAACTAGGTCTAGCTTATGCAGTAATTCTGCTGTTGTACCTTTTGGATTTGGACAAAAGGATGGTGATACAATATCCTGATTTATGTGGAAATCAGATACTACTTTTGTCTTAAATCCTGGTCTGGTTCTAAATACCACCTTAATACCATGTATTGTGAGGTATGGTGATTTGTATGACAGTGCTTGAAGTTCTCCCAATCTTCTGGCCGATGTAATCGCTATTTAAAATACCACCTTTAGAGTGAATTTTTTATATTAATTTGTTCTAGAGATTCGAACTTTAATGATCTTGTGAACCGGTCAAGAACTAAGTTCCATGCAGGAATTGTATTTCTTAGTCTTGGTCTTGCTTTTTCTATAACTCTGACATATCTTTTTACTAAGTGTTCTTCCATGAACTGTTTTGCCAAAATAGCTGAACCTTAATTGAAGTCTTTTTCATATCCCTTCTAAAGGAATTCTAGGATATGAGACGAGGTTAGGGATGATCTGTCAGCTTTGTTCTGGAGACATCAATTTCTGAAAATGTTCCAAGCGTGGTAGTATATTTTGGACAGTTCACTATTAAAATGTTGCAATCTATTTGCCGACAATCAAAACAGGGGATTAAAAATGTTGCTTGAATCAAAAGGGCGACATCAGAGTGTCACCCGAATCAAGAGAGAGACTTTCGGATTTCTGCTGGCCCTGGTTCTCCCCTTTCTGCTGCCATGACTGGTTGGGACATTTCAATTGGATACCTTTCGGGGGTGGGCAATATTAATCCTGTAGCTTATAAACTACAAATTCCTGAGTCTAAAAATGGTGTTTCACGTCTAATTCCTGAAGCTATAGCTTTAGAACCTCTTTTCAGGCCATGCACTTGATCCACTAGCTCCTTTTATTCTGGTTGAGGAGGAAAAATTAATTGCATAATGGATTTTCAACTTGCAGACACCATCATGGTTCTCTGCAATACCTTATCCAGTGGAAGGGTTTGGTGCTGAGACGTGGTCTTGGGAACCTGTTTCATATGTACACTCCCAAGATTGTGTCTCATTTTCAAAGCACCTACCCTTCCAGCACTGGTGCTTGAAGTGCCCTGTGGTCACCTTTAGGGGTGAGGGTACTGTTAGTATCCAGCACCTGAAGTGTTACCTTTAGCATAGCTACATACCTGGCTGGACTTTACTTTCCTTAGCTGCATACCTGACTGGACTTTTCTTTCCAGATTATTGTTGCCATGATCTAGTGTATCAGTGCGCTGATCTGTCCTGTTTAACCCAGTTATCCTCTTGAGCTCCCTGCTAGCTGGACTCCTCAAATCTTGGCTTATTACTTGACTATTAAGACATCCTATTCCCTTTTGGACAGACTCCTGGCTCAGATTTCAGCTTTTTTTTATCACCTGCTAATTGCCTTGTGTTCCACTGCAGATCAGCTGCCTGGTTTTCCAGCTGTTAGTTTCTAACATCCTGTGGCCCTAAAGTCACTCAGGTTTCTCAGCTGACCATTCAAGCTAGCAGCTCTGCTTCTGCACCTTTCTTGATGATTAATGCTTGAAGTGCCTTCGCACTCTGTAATGGGTCTGCCAATTCTTTATGCCAGCCATAAGAGGGGGTCTGTTCTCCATTTTCTGCTAACAGTTTCCATGACCTGCTACAAGGGAATCAATGTGTTATGAGACTGTTGTTTGGACTGAAGTTGTTCTTTAGGGTACTTGTTGGCATGTACCCTCACCTTCTGGCAATACCAGAGGCTCAACCTCTGGCAGTGCCTCATGATTAAAGGGATAGTAACACTTCGTTTTAACTTTATTTTATTTTGTAGGCATTAAAAAACATGAAGAATGATATAAGTCTTATCTCTCAAACCTTTATGGTTTAGGAGATATTCACAAGCAAAGTTCCCCTCCCCGCCCCTTTTACCTAGAGTAAGCCATCTCTTCTCAGATGTGAGTCTGGTTGTATGACAGTACAGATAACAGAAGGGGACAATTTTCTTTGTATGAAAACAATGAAAGCCCTTCCCCCCTTGACAAGTTTTTCAGCTTTTTCCATTATCTTAATTGAAGATTGTCCCTCTCTGCAGTCTACCTGGGCATCTCCCTTCTGATCTGGTTGAACAGGGGGGGGATACTTTGTTTGTGAATATCTCTTAAACTATAAAGGTTTCAGAGATAAGACTTATATCATTCTTCATGATTTTTTCATGCCTACAAAATAAAATAAAGTTAAAATAAAGTATTACTATCCCTTTAAAGGCAGAAAAGTTGACAATATGAGGGCAGTAGCATTAGTTATTTAATAACCAGCTTCTGTCCTACCTAAATACTCCTCTAAACTTTCTCATACTGCTAACAAGCCAGTCTGTCTCCAGCCATTGAAACCCATTACTTCGGACCATCATTCCTCATACACACCAATCCTATTTAGGGGGACATTTAAGATAGAGGACACTTTAGCTTATTAACCAAATGTAATTTCTTTTGATGCTAGAGGAGTGTGCTTAGCATGTCAAATAAGTAAGAAGTTAATTTAAGACACTTTTGTGTGTTTATTCCTGTCTGGATCTTGCATAAACAGCAATATTAAATAAATTTGTATCATTACTCGCAATGTACTGGTCCAACAAGGACATTCCATAAATCCCAAAAAGATAGTTTTTCTAGATATTGAAGTTACATCTACATCTTGGAGTGAACATATAATTACAAACGTGTATCGAAAGCCCACTGCCACCAATTCTTTATTATGAGTGGACACCTGTCATCTGGAGCACACAAATAGAGGGATCCCAGTGAGTCAGTTCCTCAGGTTGAAGAGGAATTGTTCCACTGCGGAACTCTTCTCTGAAGCCTCTAGGGATTTATGCTCCAGATTGATGGCAAGGGGCTATCCCTCCTGGATGATAGATAGGGCTGAAAATAAATGTATGGATAGTAAGAGACAAAATTAATTAAGGATAAAAGGAAAATGTCTGAATCAACTAAATAGTTGAGGTTTAGTACCCCGTATGGCCACAAATTTAATTAAACGTGTAATAGAGAATTGTTTACCAATATTGAGGACAGATATAGATTTGCACACTGTGTTAAATGAAGGCTGTTTGTTTGTATCCAAAAATGTATCCACATTAGCAACACATTTATCCCCAAGTATGTACTTGGGAGATAGAGAAAGAAATAAAAATACTTGGTTACATACAAACTGGAATGTATACGTATGGGAGCAATAAATGTGGTACATGCAAATATGTAAAACAGGAAAAGAATTATAGCTCTGCAGTTAACAATAAGAGATTTATAATATAACGATACATGAATTGGGCAAGCAAGAATGTTGCCTAGTAAATTATCTGCAATATTTTAATAAACAGTATGTAGGAAAAACTAGGCACACACTTAGAGAGAGGACAAGAGAATATATAAGCAATATAGCATGTAAACAACATAAAACAGGGGTGGCACAGCATTTCTGCTTGACGCACAATTCAAATGTATCATCATTCAATATACAAGGCATTGAGCAAATACAAAGGGAGCTGAGAAGAGGAGATATGTCATTGAGGTTATCACAGAGAAATGTTGATTTTAAAAGTGTACATTGTCAGATATTATCTAAAATACCCATATGTTTTGATGACCGCTGTGCAAAGATGATTAATTCTATATAACAAACACTCTGGGGCTCTTTATACTTTAAATGAACATTTGACTTGGAAAGTGAACCACACTATTATATAGTCAAGATACAACTCCATATGCTATGTAAAAACATCAATATTTATTGAACATGTACATGAACATTCAAGGCAGAATTTTAAATTGCTATATTGAGGGGGGGTTTTTTGCCTTCTTTTGGATCAACGATGGTAAACAGAAATAGGAAAAGGGTTGAACTAGATGGACGCAAGTCTTTTTTCAACCTAAATTACTATGTTACTATGTTAAGCACACAGACAATACCTTTATTTCATCCAGTGTCAACAATACAGCATAGTTGGCACCTTTCTGCAGACATCTCTTTAGACTTCGATCAACATGTTTTGCGTATAAACATGCTTACTCATGACCTACTCACACCTCCCAACATTTCAGTTGGCAAGGCTGGTAGGCTGGGCGTTACCGAGAATTTTTACATTATATCATGTTTTATTGATATCTTGTTGTTTAACTGAATAAATCATTTAGAGCAAGGCCTACATATTTTATTTATATATTCAAATTTACAGAAAAACTGAAATTTAAACAAACGTTAATATGACTTTCATTGCTGTGGAGCAAAGTGATACACTTATACACACACACATATCACAAAGTCTGATCTCCTGAAAAGAGGGACACTGAGGTTTGATAGAGGGATTTGGGTTTCTTGCTCTAGTTCTTTATTCTTAAAGGGTTCATGAACATACTTCAACTTCCTATATATGTTATATAAGTTATTTGTAAAATAATTTAAAAAGCAGATTAACTCTCATTTAGGAAATCCTAACTTAATTATAAAGGTTGTAACTGTACACTGAAAAATCTGGACACATGTTAATAACCATACCGGTGAACTCTCAAGGTTTTAAGTGCTTCTGTAGTCTCTGAATTTGTACCATTTCTACCAGAAAGGCAGATGGAAAAGCCCTGCTTGACTCTTATGTATGTTAAAACAGTGGTATTTGTAAGTTGTAGATAACTGATAACAGCAGTTCTGGGTTAACGCAGGAAACGACCTAGAGCCTATACCTCAAAGATCTCAGCGTCAACTGATTCTTAAAGGTGTTATACAAAAGTTGCGATATCATCCGCTTAAAAGAGGACATATATGAAAATGCTTGCTGGAGCAAGTCTTTGTATCAATGCAGCCGGCGTTTTTCAAACAAGTCCTCTTTTAAAGAGATAATCTGGCAAACCTAGATGATGCATCTATATTTTGTGCGATTTAAGCGACAATATAAATGACAATGCAAGAGCTTTATTAAAGTGATGCCAACATCGTTGCAACAATCTTGGTCTGCAACAAAATGTCGATGCAGCTTCTGTTTGGAAACAGGAAGTAAATACTCAGTTCTCCCTCTATTGTGAGTTCAGGGTATTGATTGCAGTGGGTTGATTCTACACCTGGTGGACACGCTTGCGACGGCGCAGATGCCAAGCGACCATGGAGTGACGTTGCATAGCAACCGTTGCTAAGCTGGTGTCTCGTTCTCCTTATCAGAGTCGGCTACGGACACTACTTTAGAGTTGTATAGGTTAAATATGGAGAAACGTTTATTTTTAAGCTTCCTATTTTATAGTTGTATAAGTCAAATATGGATATACATTTAGTTGTAAGTTCACTTTGTCCATGAATAGCGGAATCGGACAACACAGCTTTCAACTGCTCTTGGACTATAGCACCAACGGTCTTAGACCTCTATCGATGGGAGATGCAGTCCCATAATATATATATATATATATATATATATATATATATATATATATATATTACATAGTACATACACACTGTCCATTTAGCCTGCCTACATTTCTCTTATCACCCCCTCCCTTCTCCCACTCCTCTGTCAATCAATCCTCTCTCGTGTCTCCTCCTCTTCCCCTGCTCCAGTCCTTCTCCTCTCCTCCATTCAGTCCTCCAAAGTCCCCTCCTTTTTGCTGAACTCCCTCCCTTTATTCGCTCCTGTTCTCCACATCCACCCTTCCTCACTGTCTCTGGGATCATCTGGTTCAGTGATCTGGCTGCCAGGTAGGCAATGATACTTCTCCCTTTCTGTGTGAAACTCGTTTCTCTATCCCTCATCACGTTCTTCTCTTAAATATCCATACCCCACTTATCCTTTCCATACTCCTGTCCTCACCTTGAAACCCTCCCCCAACTTCATCATAACACCCAACTGTGTTTATCCTGTTGATACATCCTTATCATTAGACCCTTTCGTTCTCGGACGTTCCTTTGGCTAACACAGGGTTTTGCAGTGCAATTCAGTGCAAAGCTTTGTTCTGACTTGGAGATTACCGCGATCACAGTTTTATTTTCCTGTTTCAAGTAGACTGGATTCACTAATTTGAGTGCCTAGATGGTATGTAACACATTCCAGTGATGCCTTGCACACCGTTCTGACACTAAAAGCTTTAACCCTTTGAGTGCTTTGCAATGTGTTGCGTTCCCATTTGACACTCAAAGGGTTAACATGGTAAGGACCAGATAGGTGGTTCGCAATGTGTAGCAAACTCCTCTAGTACTTGAAGGGTTAACCCCTTGAGGACCAGATGGGCAAGCAATGTGTTGCACATCACTCTGTTTCTGAAGGGGTTAAAGTCTTGATGTTATTCTTGTAAAATATGCAAACATACTATTGAGGAAGGAATGGAAGAAGGGGAAATTCTTGTAAAATATAACGCCGGTTCTGTAATAATTGGTAGAACCATTATACACTTTGGCGCAGGGGTTTTAAAACAGGATAACACTATCAGAGAATGTCTCTTGTAACCATGGGTTAGCAAACTGTGCATTTATAGTTGACTGTTGTTGCATTACAATCTCTATTATTATGGCCGATTGAGGAGGATGAGAATTTGTAGTCCAACAATAGCTGGAGAGCTATATGTTGTCCATCCCTGCACATTTGGAGCTTCTAATAGTGAAAACTGCAACTTTATTGCCATACCATATAAAGAGGGGAGGGTGTAAGCGAAATACGTTGTGCAGCGCAGGTGCATATTTGCAAATAAGGTTTCTTCCTGGTTTATTTATAGGACGTGGTTGCACCATTGTTTACCAAATGTCACCAGCCGTTTTCTGTATTTTTAGAATAAACATGCAATCTGGAGCTTGCCATGGGTGTAAGGTGACATTTTACTGCTATGTGAAACCGAGGGAAAATATTCCCATGTAACTCAATGTTGTCTGTTAAGTTGGATAGTCTTACAAAGCACGTACCTTTAAAATGATTTTTTTTTATTACTTCTCTTTGTTCACATTGTCTATATCAGTTGTTCTCAATCTTTTTTTGCTCGGGGCACCCCTAGCACGTAATATTGAACACTCGGGGCACCCCTAACATATTTAATGTACTTTATCAAGGGCATAATGAAGGGTACAATACATAAATATACAGTATTATTAGGTCTTATAATCAGAATACCATAACTAAACATATTGTGCATAACAATTCCTATAAATCTTTATTTAAAAATCTATTTTGTTAGTCTTTATAGAAAACACAGGGCACCCTGAGTTGATGCCCGTGGCACACCAAAGTGCCAGGGCACCCTGGTTGAGAATCACTGGTCTATATTTACCTCTTGAATTCTCTTGTACTTATCATAATGCCCAGCTGAAACAAGCAGCAATACTGACACAAGATAATTTACTCTTTAATTTTTTAGGACCAGAGTGTTATGCAATACATTGCTTTTCATTGAGTTGCACACCTCTCTGGTCCTAAAAGGGTTAAAGGAATACTTACAACAAAAAGTTAAATAGGTTGATACAAGTTTTAAATATCACATACTTACAGTTAGCCCTTGTGAAACATTATTCATATGCCTAAAATATCATCCTAAACTTTTTAGCACATTTTTAAATCTTTTTGTTCAGAGTGCATTTACTTAACCCCTTAAGGACCATGCTATCCAGGGGTGGGTCACTCTGGAGAACCAAGGCACATTTTTTGTTTTCATTAACATGTTCTGTGATCACGAACGTCTGTAAAACTCCAGTATCGTCTAATATTCTTAAGGTCCAGACATGAGTGATTGGTCCTGGCACATCACCAGTGGTGAAGGTGTTAATAATATTTGTGCTGTTTGTTTTGAGATGAGATCAGTTAATTGTGATTTAATGCCCACTGCTTTTGCAGTCATTGTGATTTAGTGCCCACTGCTCTTCCATTCAGAGAGTTTGTTGTGTTATTTCAGCCCATTTAAATATCATCCTCGACAAATCAGTGGGAGCCCTGGTAAAATCAGGAATGGCTGCTCCTTCAGAGCATATACAAGACAAGGGGGGATATGCAATAAGGTGTGATAAAGAGGTGATACAGTGGAGATGATTTATAAACTTTCTAAGTCCATTGTTATTCTATGAAGCCAATGTACAAAGATTTTTCCAACTTTAGTGATATTAGTGCTTTGGCTCCATGGATTAAATAGGATTTGGATAGTTGATATCACTGGAGAAGTCATCTCCATTTCATCACCTCTTTATCACACCTTAGTGCATAACCGCCAAGATTTTACGCCTCAGAAAACAGAGAATTTTTACAGATGCTAACATGAAGTACAGGGTACTTACATGTAAATAGCCGCCACTTATTTTTAGGTGTTAAAGTTCCTTTATGAATGAGGTGTCTGTGTAGCGCATCACAATGTGTTGTGTACCACTCTGGTCCATAACCCCTTAATGACCCAGTGACGTGCCAGCACCATCACTGTTCTTTTCCCCTTAATGACAGATGATGGTCCTGGTATGTCAGGTACTCTAAGTAAAAACAGTCTGAAATTGACTGCTCCAAGACCAGAGTGGTCTCCCTCAGACCCCCAATAGCCGAGCCAGTACATGTCACAGGTCACTTGTCCGGTATGTCTGCATAGATTGAAGCAGTCCTTTTTGGAAGGTAATGTCCTGGAACCACTAGTCGTTCAGGGGTTAATGGGATTTAACATATAATGATGACACGAGTTATATACATTTATATATTTAATTCTTGATCTTTAAAATTCAACCCTAAAATTACACATGCATGGAAAAAGCATACTGTCCTATATGGTCACTTTTTAAAGGGAAATAATCACATTTTAGTGCATTTTTTATGTGAGCAGACTTAGAAAAAGATAGGAGCTACAGCTTTGGGGGAAGGGGTCAGAAAACTGTGTTGGTTTGGAAGTTTGTGGTTCGATGGCTCTTCTTTTATTAGCAATGCACTGGAGACATGTCTAACACTTAGATCAACTTGTCATGTAAAACATTATATGATGTAGGCTCTTGATTTATTTTTATTTGCAGTAGTTATGGGTTTTAAAAGCTGTTTTTTTTTTAATTAAAAGCAATATAGTTCCTGGGAGTTCTTCTCTGCAAAATTTCCCCTCCCCCCCTTTTTCCGCTTCCTAGCTCCAGACAGAGCCAAGTGTCATGCATGTCTATCAGTAGGGTTTACACTACTTTTAGCAGCAGTGCTGAAAAGGAATAACTTTTATTTACATTTAGAAGTGTTTACAAATATGAGTCTGACTGTCAGGTTTTTCATCAAAATAGGTTAAAAAAAAAAAAAAAAAGATATTTGTTTGACAGTTACAAAAGCACAAAACACATGATAGTTTCCCTATAACTCATTAGGCGCCAGAGGAGTACCCGACGCATTGCATGGCATACCCCTCTGGCACTCAAAGGGTTAAGGGGCCAATAATTGCAACAGATTATTATAGCAAACATTTTAAAACATTTGATCTCTACTCCAGTCCTCATGACAACAAAATGCAGGATCTTGAGCCATTACATGAGCACAGGTAGCTATATCATAAGCAGAGGTGGACCTCCCAAGTGCTTTTAAATAATACAACGCTTAATATGAAGAAAAAAATATATATTTCCAAATTTATCCTGCCAAATAAAACAAGGGGACTTTCTCTACTGAGAGATGCTTTATTCAAACGTTATTGCAGCTCAAACTTACATTTATTTGGGTGCAGTACCTCTATTGCCTGAAAATTTAAAGTGGGTCTGTTGCTACAGTATCCTGTACAGGTTTATTGTCAATTAACTATAGCTGTCCATAGACTGTTGTAGAAATAGCACCACTATAACATTTCTGGTCATGTAAGGACTGCACCCAAAAAAATGCATGTCTGAGAGGCAATAACTAGACAGAATAATACATATTAAGCATTACTATTGTTTTAAAGGGATAGTAATACTTAAAATGTAAAAAAAAATATGTTGTAGGGTTTATCCCCCTGAGTAAAACAAGGGTACTCCCACTGCTGAAAGGTGTTTCATTCAAAAGTTATTAATTTTCAAAGTTGAATTTTTTAGGTGCAATATCACAGTGGCCTGAAATTGTACAGTGGCGCTGTTGCTACACGATCCTATGGACAGCTCTGGTCAATTGACCATAAATCTCCATAGGATGGTGTAGCAACAGCGCCACTGTACAATTTCAGGCCACTGTGATATTGCACCTAAAAAATTCAACTTTGAAAATTAATAACTTTTGAATAAAACACCTTTCAGCAGTGGGAGTGCCCTTGTTTTACTCAGGGGGATAAACTCTACAACATATTTTTTTTTACATTTTAAGTATTACTATCCCTTTAAATCAGTAGTGGGCAATGTGAGGCCCTCCAGCTGCTGCCAGACTACAACTCCCATAATTCAGGTGGGGGTGGGGGGCGATGATGGCACTTCTAGTCTGGCAGCAACAGGTCATGACTACTTTAAGTGAAGATTATTCTGAAAGGCAAATCATTAAATTATTTTTCAGTTAAGCATTGGTATTAGTATTTGAGCAGTTTAAATTCACTGAGTGCATAACATTTTATGTGGTGATCTCGAGTGAATGTTTGCACAAGTATAAATCATACAAGAACATAAATTGGTCCCAGAATGACACACCAGTAGAGTAGGTTAAATAATTTCTGTTTTGTACACTGTGGACACAGGAACCATTTGGTAAAGTATCCTTCACTGGATGCAGGACACTGGCATAAAAGAGCTCTCTGGAAGTGGAGGCTCAATGCCCTACTCCACTTTATTCCCAACAGACATGCTCAGTTTTAAAAGTGACCTCACTGGAGATGGTCAGGACAAAGATTCTCGTAGCTTGCCTGTTTTATTTTTGTAACTTTTATATGAGGTTATTCAATCCCCCATTAGTCTGACCCTTATTCCCTGTCCCTCCAAGCTGGATATGCACCAGGGTGCAGACCTTTAGGGTACCTGACATCTGTTAGGAGATGGCTTGCTGAACTTGGCCACTTTCTTATCCTTTTTCTCTCTTTGTGTCTTATAGGAGCCTGTCTGAACAGGATTCTACTATTCATAATGCACAGGTCCTGAGAGTGTGCCCCTTGTCCGTTTCTCTGTCTAGCAGCTACATTTTTGAGGTCTGTGGTCCCTTACTACATACCTCCCAAGTGTCCCGCTTTGAGACCCAAATCCCTCTGTCCCTCTTTTAGGAGGTCAGACTGTGTGGTGTGTGCATATAAGCGTATCAGGAATAAAACATAGTAATATGTGTTTAAATTGTTCATAAATTAGTCTGTATAAATAAAATACTTTGGTGTTTCTCTAAATCATTTACTCAGTTACACAAAGAAGTGGCAGTAGGTCATGAAGTAACCTAAAAGTTCTCAGTAATGCCCTGCCCACCAGCCACACCACCTAAAAGGCAAGTGTCCCTCTTTGGCTTTTTGAAATGTTGGGAGGTATGTTACTATACTTTGAACTCAGGCCCACTTTATTTGCTCTCTCTCTCTTCTGGCTATTTCTGTACTTTCCATCATTTTTACTTTTCCTCATTTATTTGATTTTTGCTGTTTTGGGCTGCAACACCTTTAAGAAATTGGAGTTTGCAGCTGCAATCTTGGATGTGGCATCATCATCTATGTTTGGTGCAGACTGGGTGCCCGCATGAGGGAGGATGCTTCCAATTTGGCCTGTTTTTTTCCCAGGGAGCTGGGACAGGAAGGGGCAAAGTTACAGCTTTCCCTTTCTCATTGATTGAGAGACCCATGAGGCACCTGCTATACAGCACTCTCTCAGGGTGGCTAAATCTCCCTGCTGGCATCTCATCTTTCACTACAAACGGGCAGATGCGTTTTTGTATTCCTATTTTTTGTTCTGCAATTTTCTGTTTGGGAGTCTACTTGTGTCTCAGAATAAAAGTTAAATGGGGAAGTTTAAGACCACTAGGACTTCAGGGGTTTCTTTAGCACCAGTAGGAGGGACCAGAAGTGCTGCTGCGTGGTCAGAAGTACGCCTGATTCTGGTTTGAGCGGAAGCTCACGTTCACATTCCAGAGGTAGACAACGGTGTGTCGGACTTTCTCAACTACCACTGTTTGGATTCTGGAAATTGTGAACTCAACCAGATAGTGTTTGACTCCATAGTCCAGGTCTGGTGCCTTTTGGTTGTGGATCTTATGACATCCTGGTTGAAATCGCAAGGTTCTCCTGTCTCTTTCCAGGACCTGGGACCCTCTCACTCTCTCAGTGAATGCGATGACTATTCCATGGTAGTGCCCCCCCCAGCAAATGTGTTTCCTCCTTTTCCTCTGATTCCCTGAGTATTAAGGAAGGTCAAGGTGGAGTGGGCACATGTAATTCTGATTGCTTCTTACTGGTCTCACCAGGGGTGTTTCTTGGATCTTCTTATCTCTCCATTTGCTGAGCCAATTAATCTTGCTCTCCTTCCGGACCTCTTGATTTAGGTGTTCACTGTGTCACCCAGAGGTGGAGAATTTGGTTTTGATGACTTGGCTCTTAGAAAGAAGGGTTTCTCTGATCCTGTCATCGGTGCTGTGATGAAGGCCTTAAAGTTCATTTCTTCTAAAGGATATTATAGGGTCTTCCCTTTGTTTTAAAACTGGTATGAGGACCAAGGATCATTCCTGTTCCCCTTTTGTCTTATTTTGTCCTTTCTTCAGGATGGACTTCAGAAAGGACTTAGAGCTGAAGTCTGGACCTTGGTAAATTCAAGGCTATCTGTTCTGCTTTTTTTTAAATTCAGATTTATTGACTTATTGCCAGATGTGCAAGGGTTGGCTGATGCCGGTTCACTTTTAAAAGGTCACATAAAAAAAATTGTGCAGCGACATGGCGCATTAACCATGTCGCCATGATGAAAAGGGTGACATGAGAATCTCGCCCTGCGTCGGAGCGCAAGATTCTTATGTTGCTTCCTTAAAGGGGATGTTTCACCCCTTCACAACTTTGCCTAAATCGTTTTGTTATATATTATAACTAATGAAAAGTGTAAACATATTTTTAAATAAACTGTTTGCTTGGAGAAATGTAAAGAATAAATGCAGCTCCGTACCCACTTCCGGCTAGACTGTGTTTAACGGATCTGTACTGCAGTCTAACGCTTCCATCCAGCCTTCTCTGATGACGGAGGCTGTCTGTCTGTAAGTTGGAGCGCTCTCATTGACAGAGATCGATTTCTGGCCAATAAGAGCACTCTAGATTACAGACAGACAGCCTCCATCATCAGTGGAGGCTGGATAGAAGAGTCAGACTGCTGTACATATCGGTTAAACACAGTCTGGCCGGAAGTGGGTACGGAGCTGCATTTATTCTTTAAATTTTTCCAAGCAAACGGTTTATTTAAAAATCTTTTTTACACTTTTCATTGGTTATAATATATAACGAAAAGATTTAGGCAAAGTTGTGAAGGGGTGAAACATCCCCTTTCAAATGGCGTTTCAACCCACATTCATTTTAGTGGCTGCTGCATCCAATTCGGTTAAATAGAAAGCTACTTTATCTGGCTTGCAAGAGTGCCGAACTGTGTGTGTATCACTGTCTGAGCAGATTTTGAGTTGGGTACTTCTGTGAGCGCTGATCAAGGGAGGGAACCCATTGCTAAAACTGATATTATTATATCTGAGCACTGCGGGGATAATTATAATAATTATTATTATAATTATAATAATTATTATTATATCTGAGCGCTGGGGGATAATGGGAGTTGTAGTCAGCTGTCATTCTGCACGCAGAGAAGTGGAGAGAGAACCCCCATATCTAAGCACTGCTCCAGGCTCTCTCTCTCTCCCCTTCTCTGCGTGCAGAATGAGTGCTGACTAAAACTCCCAACATCCCCAGTCCGGCGCAACGTTCTGTTATAATAATATCACATGATAGAGAAAATACAGCTCAGCTCTATTTAAGGACGCGGCAAGGTATGTCTTCTAACCATCCATAATGCTTTTTTCTGTACATAATTCTTTTTATTTGTTTAGGACTGTAGGTTTTATGTGATGGAACATTAGGCAATATCTCAACAAAGTAGGCTTAAACATTCTGGAGACTTTGGGCTGGATTCAAATACAGGTATTCATTTTATCTCTGCTTTTATCTCCAGTTATCCCCATAGACCTCAATAGGAAAATTTTTGATAAAACTGGAGGTAACATTTAGCTCCTGCCTTTGAATCCATCCCTTTATGTCTTCCTCTGCAGTCTTCTCTGCCTTCTGTGCATGCAGAATTGAAGCTCTATTTAAGCGCTGCTCCGGGCTCTCTCTCCCCTTCTCTACTTACAGAATGACAGGGTGGAGCGGAGCATGCACAGAAGGGGAGAGAGAGAGCCCAGAGCAGCTCTCAGGATATGGACTTTACAAGGCACGAAATGCATTCCACATTTTTTCCAAAGATTGCAAGCTAAAGTTTAAGGTTGCAAAAGAACCTGCTGAAGTACAATGAAGTTTGCTAAACTCACTCTTTTGATCACGGTCAGTGAAGATGGGTATGGATTATAGGAGTTGTAGTGCTATTAAGCCATAACATGTTTCATCAGCAGCGACCTTTCATGTGCGACTTGAGAATCTCGTACTTATATGCAGGACGAAATTCTCATGTCACCCTTTTAATCGCAGCGACTTGCTTATTGTGATCTGTAGCTGCACAGTCTTTTAAATGCGACATTTCAAAAGGATACTGCTCATGCCTACTCTGTTGTTCAGGATTCCTCTCCACCGTGAGTCTTGAAGTTGGTCTTGGAAGTGCTTCAGAAGGCTCCTTTTTTGATTCTCCGTCTTCTGTTTCCTTTTGTTTCGTGACTCTTAACACTGATCTCCTGCTTATGATTGTGTCAGTTTTATGCATGAACGAGTTGCAGACATTGTACTGTAAACCTCCATTTCTGATCTTTCATTTTGGTAGGGTGGTTTTGTGAACTCCCTTTGGGTTTCCTCCCAACATAGTTTAAAGCGGAACTACCGCCTTTAAGAAAGATGTCCCCAAATAATTCCTCGTCTGGCGACTAGCTGATCAGTAGTGCTAGTCGCCAGAATAATTACCTCCTTAATGCGAATTATCCTTTGCTCCGGGACTGACAGGCAGGACGGAGCGCAGACATCTTTCCATAGTGACGTCTGCACTTCTGTGCTGTCAGTCCCAGCTGGCTCTAGGAGGCGTTGCCAGGAGCCATTCGGCTCCAAAAGGGACTGACAGTGCAGGCATGCAGATGTTCCTATGGAAACATGTCTGCAGTCCTTTCTGCCTGTCAGTCCCAGAGCAGAGGATAATTTGCATTAATGAGTCAATAATTCTGGTGACTAGCACTACTGATCAGCTAGTCGCCAGATGAGGAATTTTTTTGGATTTCACATTAACCAGGAAATTTAGATAGAGACAATCACAAAGAAGGAAGAACATACTGGAGCAGGAGCTTCACAATTTATTTGTAGTTAGGTGTCTGAAGTACTAGGTTCATCTCAAATTGGACCTGCTGTTTGTTATTCCAGAGGGCCCTCGTGTGGGCCAAGCGGAGTCTAAGGTGACGGTGGCTTCCTATATTAAAAAGACCATTGACCAGACCTATGTCCTTAGGAAAAAAGACTGTGCCCTTTTAGGGTCATTGCTCATTCCTCCAGAACAGCAGGTGCTCCTCTACAAGAACCTACGGAGTAATTGTCAAAGGGGTGACCACTTTGCCTCCTTGCACATTTTGTTAAACAATACTGAGTCCATGTTTTTGCTTCAGCTGAAGCCAGTTTTGGCCGGATGGACCTAAATGCTGTAGTGCCTGTGTGGGTGTCCCTCTTCTATTTCTTCCAGATGAGGAATTATTTGGGGACATCTTTCTTAAAGGCGGTAGTTCTGCTTTAAACTATGTTGTGAGGAAATCCAAAGGGAGTTCACAAAACCACCCTTTTTAGTTACTTGGTGTCTGACACTTGAGGTTCATGATTATTCTGGTTTGTCTACATTGAGTATAGTTTGTGTTTTGAGTGTTTTTTGCTCCCCAGCCCTGGCATCTTGGTGAAATAGCTTTGGTATATCCACAGTGGATGAAGGAGAAAAGGATGTTTTTGTGTACTTACCAATACATTATTTTCTCAGGACAGGATTTCCCTCCCAGAAAAAAACAGGTTGTTTGTGAAATAGTTTGCTGGAAAACTATTTATCACTCAAGGGGATAAATACTTATTCATTTACACCTATCATTCCCTGTTAGCCTAGGGATGATGGCAGTTGTTGTCTGCCAGCAGCTGGAGAGCCTCACATTGCGCACCACTGAGTTATACTCTGTATCTATCGCCTCTGTCACACTATAGAATACAGTGAAATATCACAGTGTGCCTAGAAGATAACATTTAAATGCTACTAGCTTCTCAATTAACAGGTCTGTTTCACACACAGGGGCCATAGAAAGAAAGTGGAGCAATACTATGGAATACCAAGTGCTCCATAGGTAACAAATAAAAAACCTAAATGTTTTTAAAAGGGGGCTTATAACCCTTTGAGTGCCAGAGAGGTATCCAACACAATGTGTTGGATACCTCTGTGGCACTCAAAGGGTTAAAAAGTGGCGTAAGTGCCCACAACATTCTGGGACTTATAGAATTTTAAAGAGAACCAACATTTCAAGGGCTATTTTCAGTGTCCGTGACACACCAACACAATTTTATATGGTTTTGTTTTGAGAGGCTATACCATAACTTTACCTTGAAACCCTGGTTTGGGCAGCATGAGACCCTCCAGCTACTGTCAGATTACAGCTCCCACTGTATCTAACTACTGTTGGCTGGCATGGGATGATAGGAGTTGTAGTCTGACAGGAGCTGGACAGGATGTCCATTTGGGGTTAATAAAACTTCTTTCATGGCAATTTGTAGACACTGTAGGGCCTGCGTGTATGTACACCTATACATATTGGGCATCTGCGTATACTTGTTGGCACAAAGTATTTTAAAGGGGAACTACCACCCCGCAATAACGTAACCTTCATTGATTCTTCATCTGGCGACTAGCTGCTTAGTAGCGCTAGTCGCCAATAATATTACCTGGTTCAGAAGATTTCGTCGTTTTACCGATGCTCACAGGAACAGGAAGCACGGACATCTCGTCACAGTGACGTCCGTGCTCCTGTGCTGTCAGTCCCTTTTGAGCCGGCCGGCTCAAAAGGGACTGACAGCGCAGGCGCACAGACGTCACTGTGACGAGATGTCCGTGCTTCCTGCTCCTGTGAGCATCGGTAAAACGCCAAAATCTTCTGAACCGGGTAATATTTCTGGCGACTAGCGCTACTAAGCAGCTAGTCGCCAGATGAAGAATCAATGAAGGTTAAGTTATTGCGGGGTGGTAGTTCCCCTTTAAAAGTAATGGGAATTCTAACCATGTACTTTAAATTATGAGAGAAAATATATTCTATAAATATTTTTCTATTTACAACCTTATGTAGTTTCTCATGATGAGAGATTTACTTCAAATATGGGGCCACGCTATTCTTATCATAGCAATGATAACTGGACATCATGATAGTAATTTTACAAGGCAGAGATTTTCCCTGCCTTATTCTATCAATGGATCACCATATCCATCACTTGGGTTATAAGCAGGGGAGGATTTTTACACCACTTGTCCCTACACCAGTGCTTTTAACCTTTATAAACAATAAAGAGGTCTTGAGCATATTGCTCCTCATTTTGTTGGAGACCTCCTAAGCACTCATGGAGTTAAAACACCCCATTTACCGGTAAGTCAATGGGTATTTTTGGGCATGTTTATTTGTTGCCTGTGCTACACTTGGTTTGCTCCATAGAACTAGCATGTTTTATCTGTTTGCTGGAAGCATATAGGGGGCTTATAAACACTCCCCAAATTCCCAATAATTTAAATTGAGCTTTTAAGCCCTTGACTGTTACAGAGGTTTCCAATGCATTGCTTTGATGGGAATGTTTTTGTCCCCTGTGGTGCAGTTAGTTTGCCCTAGAACTAGCCCATCATTTCTTAGTACCTCAGCCTCATTGTGTATGAGACTGCCAGTTCACCTGAGCCAGGACTGTCAGGTGTACTGCCACACCCAAACCACATACAATGGGACTTTGAATTTAATTCATGCACACCCCTTCCTCATGAAGAATTTCCAGCAGATATTGTGCAGGGCCTTTAATCAGATACCACATATGCATGATCTAGTCCTTATTCAGTTTCTGCTGCAACTGATGAAAAGTCTTGCCTGTATTCACTTCAAAGTTCTGTTGTACTAACTCTCGAAAAGTTAGGAAAATACCTTTCTTTGTCGTCCAACACAGGTTATTGGTAACTTTGGGTAGTTGATCAGCCCTTTTAAGTAGGCAGGAACAATTCTGATAAGTGACTGCTGGGTGGAGCCTACCTCCTCTCCTTAGCTTGGAGCTAGCCAATCCCCAACCAGTAAGATTTGTTCCTTGTTATTTATCATACACACTGTATTGTGGGTGTTTTGATACTTTGACCATTTGACTCTGTGAGTATGTCTACTCTGTTAGACCTTGGGGCTAAACCTAAGACTAAGGACACTGGGGGTATCTGTGTCCCCCACTGCTCATTGCTCCTTATGTCACTCAGGGTTACTTAGAGAATACTTAAGTCATGCACTGCTGCCCCTGAATCCCCTGCAGGGACCTCCAGCTATGCACTAGAGCCAGTTTGGATGCAAGAGTTTAAGGCTACTACCAGGGACCTCTGGTCCACCTTCCAACTCCTTCCAGAGGATGGTCTCTCTGGGCCTCCTCTTCGACACTCAGAGAGGGATGGTATTTCTCACGGACGAGCTGGCTTATCAGATAGCACTGAAGATCCAGGCTATCCTGTCTCAGGATCCAGTTCCAGCGAAGAAGTTGTCATCCTTGGTGGGGGAAGTTCATTTCCACCATAGAAGCAGTCCCGTTTGCCATGGCTCATACCAGGGAACTTCAGAGGTTTCTAATCCTGGCATGCAGGGGTCGGCCAGATCTCCTGGAAAGATCCCTATCTCTCCCTCTTCACGTGGAGCAGAGTCTCTCGTGGTGGCTCAACCTAAACAATCTCCTGAAAGGCAGACCATTCTTGGTGCCCTTCTGGACCAAAGTGATGACGGATGCTAGCCTCTCCGGATAGGGATCGGTGCTGGGGCACTTGAGTGTTCAGGGCCGGTGGTCTCAGGAGGAATCTCTCCTTCCCATCAATGTCTTGGAGCTTCGGGCAATATTTCATGCCCTGCATCACTGGACACTGCAACTGGAGGATTGCCCGGTCAGGGTACAGTCGGACAACTCCACAGCAGTAGCCTACATCAACAAGCAAGGTGGCACAAGAAGTCTCGCAGCTTGGCTAGAGGTCAAGGCTATTTTATCATGGGCAGAGGAGCATGTCCCTGCCATTTCCGCAGTTCATATTCCTAGCGTAGACAACGTTCAGGCAGACTTCCTCAGTTGGCACACGGTGGACAGCGGAGAGTGGGAACTACATCCAGAGGTGTTCAACCTCTTCATCCAGCAGTGGGGTCTTCCATGCATCGATCTGATGGCAACCAGACACAACAGGAAGGTTCCAATGTTCTGCTCTCGCTGGCTGGATCCCCTGGATCTGGCAGTGGATGCCTTGTCGAACCCGTGGACATTTCTTCTGGCATACACCTTTCCTCCTGTTCCCCTTTTGAACAGGGTGCTACTTAAACAGAGACTGGAGCGCTGCCCAGTCATTCTGATTGCTCTGTACTGGCCTCGACAAGCTTGGTTTCTGGAGCTTCTGAACCTCTCAGTGGTGGAACCTCTCCGACTCATTCCCCCCCCCCCCGGGCCGGACCTTCTTCTACAGGGTTACTTCTGGAAGGAAGACATTCATCAACTGGCTTTGACGGCATGTAGATTGAATCCTGAATTTTGAAGAAGGGATTTCTTTTGGCGTGGTGGCTACTATGCTTAGTGCCCGTAAGCCTGTTTCCTCTAAGGCCTACCATAGAGTTTGCGCTACCTTTCTATCTTGGTGTGCTGATAAAGACCCGTCTCAGGATTTTGACCTTCCTACAGTTCTTTCCTTCCTCCAGGATGGTGTGGATAAGGGTCTTAGTCTGAGTTCTCTTAAGGTTCAGACTACTGAGCTCACTGTCTTCTTTCAGAGGCATCTTGCTATCATTCCTGATGTCAAGGTTTTCTTCCAGGGTGTTGCTCATACCCGCCGGTGTTTACATCCCATGCTTATCAGTGGGATATTAACCTGGTATTGGGAGTACTTCAGCGTCCTCCTTTTGAGTCTTTGGCTACCATTCCTCTACGTATGCTGATGTGGAAGATGGCCTTTCTCCTGGCAATTGTTTCTGTTCGCCGAGTTGCGGAGCTGCATGCCCTGTCTTGTAGACCACCCTTTTTGGTCTTTCACAAGGACAAGGTGGTGCTTCGTACTTCACAAGAGTTTCTCCTGAAGGTGGTGTCTGAGTTCCACATTAATCAGGAGATTGTGGTCCCTTCCTTCTGTTCTAACCCTACTTCTGACAAAGAGAAGGATCATCATATGTTTGATGTTAGTTGTCTCAAGTTCTGTGTGCATCGCACTGAGTTCTTGAGGCAGTCTGACACTCTTTTTGTCATTCCTGAGCAGGCAGGGAACATGCTTCCAAGGTAACCATTGCTTCTTGGATCAAGTCCATGATTTGGAAGAAGCCTGTTCCCTTCAGGGTGACGGCTCATTCTGCAAGGTCTATTGGAGCTTCTTGGGCCTACAAGATCCAGGCCTCAGCTGATCAGTTGTGCAAGGCGGCCACTTGGTCATCTGTGCATACTTTTGCTAAACCTATCATGTGGATGTGCTGGCATCGGCTGATGCCGGCTTTGGGAAGAAGATCCTGGAGGCAGCCTTGCCTGTCTAGGATCTCTTTAGTCTCTCATTACTCTTTCACTTTTGAGCCCTGTTGGCTCTAGTTCAGTGTGCTGTGTCACAGTTCCTGGGGTTTGTTTTTAACCCTGTTCAGTGTCCATTGACACTTTGTGTTGAGCTTTTCGTGATCTGTAGGTTCATTGGTGCTCTGGTGATTTTGGGGGACTGTGCCTGGTCCTTGCCTTTCTTAACACCCTGGGGAACTTAATGGTTGGACATCCCAAAGTTACCAGTAACCTGTATTGGACGACAGAGAAAATAGGATTTTAGTCTTACCTGTTAAATCCTTTTCTCTTAGTCCATACAGGTTACTGGTCTTCCACCCTGTCAAGGGATCATGCTTGGCTCTCCTGTGGCAGAACGTGGGGGTCCTTTCGGGTTCATGCTCACAGGAGTCTTCATTTACCTTCGTACTACCTAGTCAATAGTTAGTACAAATCTTACTGGTTGGGGATTGGTTAGCTGCAAGCTAAGGAGAGAAGGTAGGCTTCTCCCAGCAGTCATTTCTCAGAATTGTTCCTGCCTACTTAAAGGGGCTGTTCGCCTACCCAAAGTTACCAGTAACCTGTATGGACTAAGAGAAAAGGATTTAACAGGTAAGACTAAAATCCTGTTTTACAACTTTGGCAATGAAAGTCATAGTAGGAGATTTACTAAGCGGTGATAAAGAGAAGATAAAGTGGAGATGACTTATCCAGTTCCTATGTTAGTCTATTGAACCTATGCACTAAGATCTCCAAAGTTGAAGAAATCTTCGTGCATAGGCTCCATAGAATAATATAGGAATTGGAGAAGTGATAAACTGGAGAAGTCATCTCCACTTTATCATGTCTTTATCACCGCTTAGTGAATATCCCCCATAGTCTTAACCCTTGTAGTTGATGTACTAAAAAAATTGACCAATTCTGGGGTAAACCAACTGCAACATGGTAAAAAATGCAGTTTCCCATTGATTCAAATGAGGTTTATTTTTTTCTTAATTAACTGTTTATTTTGGGTTTTTCGGCAGTTACAGAATGCAGCAAAGTACATTGGTACCCTCCTTGAGGGGCAGTTCCAAATATCATTGCTGTAGTGTAATACAATGTCTGTCCTTCAGAGTCTCCTCTTCCTGTGCTGGCTCCGTCAATAGCTTTAGGAGGCCCTCTGGGGTCTCACACAGACATGCAGGAGCGGCAGCACCAGTGGGAGAACATGCAGTGTTATAACTATTTTGATCTAATGTGTTCCAAGAACAAATGAGGATGCCTTGAGGCAAAACGGCATGGAACCGCACAAAGAGGAGCCAATGCCCCTTCCCCAGAAACCACTAGTCAGCTTAATCTCCTGAGGGGTCTCTTCTCGCCATGCCCCCACACCTGGTACCTCCACATGTGGAGGTATCAATACAAATAATGAAAAGAAACCAACTAATATAAACAAATACCTACTCCATAGGCCCCCTGATGATAAGCATGAAAAGGATCCCTAAAGACAGCCAGTTCATGAGGGAGAGTACAATATAAGTGATAAGGAAAGGAGGTCCAATAAGCAGATGAGATGAGTATGGACATTGGTGACCAAGCCCCTAAGCAAGTTCTTCCCCATCCTGCACACCATGAATTTGAGATTCTCAGAGGCCATCTAAGAGGTGTAGCAAAAACTATGGTAAATCTGCATCTGAGATTCCTTAGGTAGCGTTTTGATGAAAGGGTCCCAAAGTGAATAAAGTGTACCCCATCTAGTTCTTAGTCCTGTGTGGCAAAGAGCCAAAAAAGTTCAATTAAATTATTAACTCTATCGAGCCAACCCTTCAACGTGGGAGCGTTAAATTAGGCTTTTATTCCCTTATGGACTAGAGGGGTGTGCAACACAACATGGTGAAAAAAACCCTTTACCCATTAAGGTGTTAATCCTCTTAAATTCTGGGGTGAGTAGGAGAGCTCTCCAGCACTCGTGGAAACGGGCAATTCTTCAGCATACTAACTGCCCCATTGGGGGGATTAAAATTGCCATTGATTTTTAAATGGGGATGTATATCCTTTAAATCAGTGATGCGCAACGTGAGGTCCTCCATCTGCTGCCAGACTACAATTCCCATCATTCAATGGGAGTTGTAGTCTAGAGACAGCTAGAGGGCCTTACATTCCCATCTCTGAAATATACAGCTAACCAACAGTCCTATGTATGTATGTCTTTATTTCTGTGGCTCCGCACAGTGTACTCAGCACCTTACAACAGTATGTTACAATAAATAAATGAGGATAGAATAAGTGTTACAGTGATAGAAACAATAGGATAGAGGTCCCTGCCCCAAGGAGCTTACAGTCTAAGACAAAATGTCCCAAATTTCCATCCGTTTAAATGGGTATTTTAACCCGTTAAATCAGTGGTGGGCAACATGTGGCCCTTCAACTGCTGCCATACCACATTTGGTAATGATGGGTTTGTAGTCTTTCAGCAGCTAGAGGGACAAAACCTATCACTGCTTTATGTGCACTGGAGACCTTTCTAGCATTCAAGGGTTAAAATCCCCGTTTAAATCAGATACTTTTGATTTCTCTCATGTTGAACAGTTGAGTTCAGAATTGTGTATTATTTTTGCCCTGAACTATTAGGCAATGATCACAGTTAAAACCACAAATCAGTAGGAATAACTCATACAGACTTGGCACAATTTGAAATCAATTGCTTGTCTCTTCATAATCCCTCTGTGAATATACAGCGATTACTACAAAAAGGCTTTTAATAGTTATTACTGAAAACACAGGGGAGTTTAATAATTCATTCTGCCCACTTTGTTTTCAAGCCTCAATACGTCCATCGATTTCATTTACAGTTTTCCAATACATCTGCTCAGATTACAGCATTTGCCTTGTATCATTTAAATTATGTTTGAATTTAACTTCCCTCTGCAGTTTTCCAATTGTGGGAAATTTACTGTTTATAATGGCAAAGCCTTTGCTTTCCAGGGAGTGATCTGAATCATAAATACTCTGAAATAAATGTCATAGAAAATCAAAGTATGTTCATCTTGATAGTGAAATTGTTACAAAATAATGAACCATTTTGCATATTTTATGCATTATATAAGATTTTATAGGGGTTACCCTGCCAGTGACCCATTTAAGTGCTTACAGTATAGGATGCCATTTCAGTACAGGAACTGTTGAGAGCGCAAAAGCCTGCGATTCCAAGATGAAAGCCCTAGAGTAGTGGTTCCCAAACGTTTACACAACTTCCTATTTTTGCTTTCCATCAAACCTTTATGCCTTCACTTTAAAGACCAGAGGGAAAAGCAATGCATTGCTTTGCAATTCTTTTCACAACCCTCCTGTTCTAAACCCTTTGATTGCCAAAGAAGTGTCCAAAGCATTGCAATGCAATGCGTTGGTTACCTCTCTGGCACTCAAAGGTCTAAAGGAAGTATAAACCTTGACATTTGTAGTAATTTGCATTTCATTTATTTTGAAAAAACAAATTCATTATATATCCTTTCGTTTGCCTCGTACAGTTCTGCTAACCAATATACAGACTCTTCTCCAAATGTAAGTATATCACAAGTACAAAGATACTCCATCATTCTTTAAAGTGCCTTGAACCCCACCCCACCCCCAGTCTGAGAATCACTGCCCTAAAGGCAGAAATATTAGCTCCTGTGCGTGTGGTGGAAAAATCCCAGTCCCAAGAAATGTAATCTTTTCAATAAGCTACAGTCGCAAAATTTGATTTAAAGGGGGGATTTTTAACTCCTTGAACGTCAAATTTTAAAGGGTTAAAAGCTCTGTGATGCAGTTGGTTTGCTCTAGAATTGCACCCCTTTAACAAATTCATTGTGACTTTTACAACCTTATGCACAGAAAAGAGGAGCAATTCTGGAGGAAAGCACCTGCACCACAAGGCACAGATACAAATTCAATTGATTTAGATGGAACATTTAACCCTCTGAACTTTGTCTCCAATGCATTACTAAGCATTTAAAGCCCTATTTAAATCAACAGAAATGTTAAGTTTCATCTGTCCACTATGGTGCACTTTGTTTTCCCTAGAATTGCTCCTTCATTTCTGCATAACATGCCTAGATGGTTACTAAAAATTCTGTCTGAAGTGAGGCCCCAAGTAGTTCCTCACTGGTGGCTTCACTGTCCTCAACTAACGCCGGGACTTCCATTTGTCATACTGGAAGGGGAGGTGGTCACCACGGACTCCAGCCTGACATGCTGGGGAACCACCTAATGGTTCATGGTCATAGGGCTGGGGAGGAGAATCTTATAATCAACATTCCTGAGATACACTGGTCCCAAGTGCTGTCGGGCACAACCAGCAGGTCTAATAGAACAACACAAAAGCAATCCTCTACATAAATCGCGAAGGAGGAAGCAGAAGCTAGTCTGCTTGTGCACAGATTTGGGAGCTGCTTCAGTGGGCAGAACCTCATGTCCCATCAATTTCGGCGGTTCACATTTTGGGGGTAGATAACATGGTCACAGACTTTCTAAGTTGTCAACATCTGGATCCCTGAAATTGGGAACTCGGAGTGTGTTCGACTAGATTGTCCACTGTTAGGGTCTTACTTCAGTGGATCTCATGGAATCTTGCTAGATCTGGAAGATTCCTCTATTCTGCACCAAGGAGAAAGATCTTCTACCGTTTGCCATGGATGCATGTCCATTCCATGAAAATTCCATCTGTCATATGTGTTTCCCCTAATTCCCGGTGTCGGGTACTATGAGGGAGTTGAGGGTTGTTTCCCAAATGCAGGGAGATATGCACATGGATATGGAACCTATACCCTGAAGTGGCTAATAGAGACACATTTCCTCAAGGAAGACACCCCCCGGCCATACTCCCCAGACCCATGATGCAGACACTCACTTCAGAGTGGATGAGCCTCTCAAAGACGTGACTCGCTGCAGACAATGGGCTTCAAGATGTCTACCACATCAGATCCATTGCAACCACAGGCCGCCAGCTGGGAACTCTGGTTTACTGCTGCTTAGGTAGGTCAGGAGCCTGACACCGGGGTTGTTGAGGAAGATCAAGATGGAGAGGGCTCAAATCAACCTGACAACCTTCTTTTGGCCCAGTTGGGCTTGTTTCTTGGCTTCTCTTGATCTGTCTATTGTGGAGCCATTTTGCCTCCAACTGAGGCTGTATCTCCTGACCCAGGGTCCTCTTTGTTATCAGGTGGAAAGGCTGGCTTTGATGGAATGGCTCTTGAAGCCAAAATGTTCTTTTTGGATGCTGTCAACTCCACTAGGGTTCAGGCTAGAAAGCCTCTATCGTCTAAGGCCTATCATAGGATCTGCTCTTTGTTTTAGCAGTGGTCTACTGACAGAGACATGTCCCCATAGTTTTTCAGCTTTCTTACGATTAAAGCTTTTCTTCAAGATGATGTCAATGAGGATATGAGCTCTATTAAGGTTCAGATCTTAGCCATCTATGTTGTGTGTGTTTTTTTTTTTTTTTTTTTTTTTTTCAAAAGCAGATTGCTTTTGTCTCGGACATCAGAACCTTTGTTCACGGGGTGGCTCATGCCTACCCTACTTCAGGGACCCCACTCCTCCATGAGACTGGTATCGGGAGTTGTGCACAGGCTTTCTTTTGAGCCTGTTTCATCTGTTCTTTGCATCTCCTGATGCTTAAGATGGCCTTCCTTTTGGTTATTGCTTCTGTTCAGAGTTTCTGAACTACAAACTTTGTCTTGTAAACCCCCTTTCTCTGTTGTCCAATACAGGTTACTGGTAACTTTGGGTAGGCAATCTGCCTCTTTAATAGGCAGGAGCATTTATTGAAGTGAATGCAGGGGGTGGAGCCTGCCTTCCCTCCTTGGCTGCAGCTAGCCAATCAGCTCCAGATAGATTTGTTCCTTGGATGAAGATACAGGCAAGAGAACAGTTCTGCTATAGTTAGCAATTTTTTTTATTTTTCTGTTAGAAATGGAATACCACCATTAGGCGGATTACCATAACTGGCAATGCCCTTAGAAGTGGCTAGCTCAGTATCCAGGTGCTTTTTGTGGACCTTAAAGGGATAGTAATACTTAAAATGTAAAAAAATATGTTGTAGGGTTTATCCCCCTGAGTAAAACAAGAGTGCTCCCACTTCTGAAAGGTGTTTCATTCAAAAGTTATTAATTTTCAAAGTTGAATTTTTTCGATGTAATATCACAGTGGCCTGAAATTGTACAGTGGCGCTGTTGCTACACCATCCTATGGAGATTTATGGTCAACTGAGCAGAGCTGTCCATAGGATGGTGTAGAAACAGTGCCACTGTACAATTTCAGGCCACTGTGATATTGCACCAAAAAAATTCAACTTTGAAAATGATTAACTTTTGAATGAAACACCTTTCAGCAGTGGGAGTACTCTTGTTTTACTCAGGGGGATAAACCCTACAACATATTTTTTTTACATTTTAAGTATTACTATCCCTTTAAGCCCTGGGGGGAAAATCTTGGGTTCAAGTTCTTTCCCTAAGAGTTGCCCACTGAGGCTTCTTCTTAATACATCTGAAGACAGGAGATCTGCAGGAAAGGTGAGCACATGTCCCATAGTGCCCCTCCGCACAGGGGTTTTTACTTTGGAATTCCTGCACTCATTGGGTTTGTCTGTATGTCTGTTGGGTGGTTTTGAGCAAGTATCTGTGGTATCTTAACCCTTTAGCTGCTGGTTTTGCATCTTTTGGGAGGTTGTTGGCACTTTCCCTACTGGGTCTAGTGACATGTTTTAGTAATGTCTAGTGCACTTTTACTTCTCAGTTACAACTTTTCAAAGTTTGTGTTCCAGGTGCACTTTTATCGCATAGACACCATTGTTCCATTCACTTCTATGGGACTGTACAGTTTGGGACATATCTCAGCAACTGCTCATCGTAGCAACTTCAGAGATGGCTCTTTTTGTTTGTCTGCCCTTGCTCTATTATCTGGCTTACGTTTGGTGTGTGTTGGGGGGCTCATGGGGCTTTGGGCGCTGTTGGGGTACTTTTTCAGGGAAAACTACATTACCCATGAGCACTTGCTTCGTGCGCTCGTTTCTGATTGGCTTCCACCGTGGCAGCCATTTTGTGCTTTTCCTGAACGAGTATCCTACGCAGGGATTTGACTCTCCTTCGCTCCTCTGCAGATTAACCCTTCGCCTGCCAGATAAGTGCATTTTAGCGATTTCAGGGGTGAAATTTTAATCTCACACACTATATTTGGATGATTCCTTATACTTTAAAAGTTTTGACACACGTTTTGAGAATGTCTACTCTGTTAGAGCTTGGGGCCAGGCCTAAGACTAAGGACGCTGGGGTCTCTGTGTTCCCTATTGTGCATTGCTCCTCATGTCATTCAGGGTTACCTAGAGAATACTCGGGTCATTTATGCCCAGCATGTTATGCTGTCCCTGAGTCTCCCTCAGGGACCTCCAGCCATGCATTAGAGCCAGTTTGGGTGCAAGAGTTCAAGAATGCTACTAGAGACCTCCGGTCTACATTGCAACTCTTTCCATCCCAGTTACAGGGGGTCTTCCACTCCTGGCAGATCCTCCTTGCTGAAACTGCAGGGAGTACCTGATGTATCAGATTCCTCTGAGGAGTAACTGTTAGTGGATTCAGATGTTGAGGAATGTTCTGCTGTGGGCTCCTCTCAGTTTTTTTGGGGACCCCTTTGAGGCAGATCCTGATCCCTCAACTGAAGGCCTGATCAGGGCTGTCTTAACCACCCTAAACATTCCCTTAGATCAAGAGGTTTCTTCGGATCCCTCTGATGTATTTCAGGAGCCCAAGAGGCCCCATACTTGTTTTTCACCTAACCCCACTCTTGACCGCCTTATGTCTGATGAGTGGAAGTCTCCAGACAGGAAACCTTCTGTTTCCAAGAAATTTAACAAGCTTTACCCCTTCTCTGAGGCGGCGCTTGCTCAGTGGGTTCATCCCTCTAAGGTGGGTGCACCTGTCTCCAGGCTATCTAAGTCCACTGCCTTGCCAGTTCCTGACAAGAAACTTGAGGTCTCCCTCAAGTCCATTTTTGCCACCAATGGTACTGCCATGTGTCCAGCATTTGCTTGTGGCATG
Organism: Rhinophrynus dorsalis; assembly: GCA_037306005.1. Classification (NCBI taxonomy): domain Eukaryota; kingdom Metazoa; phylum Chordata; class Amphibia; order Anura; family Rhinophrynidae; genus Rhinophrynus; species Rhinophrynus dorsalis. The sequence goes on from CM074720.1 coordinate 444,008,485, forward strand.
GGTGAACCGGGCCATTGCGGTCTGGACTGAACAGTTCACCCTGACTGTCCATCAGGGTGCTCCTACTCCAGATATGTTGCAGGTTATTGCCAACATTTCTGAGGCCCAGCACTATGTTTCTGCTGCCTTGTTTGGTGACAAGGGTTTCCACCAGACAGGCTCTTTGGTTCTAGTTCCAGTTGTTCCTGTGTCCTGTGTATGACCCGGCTTGTCTGACTATCCATTCTGGTTACCCTGAGACTACCAGTTGGCTTCGACCTTGTCTCCAGCAGTTGTGGTTGACGTTTCGGCAGGCTCCTATTTCTAGAGTCCTAGCGTCTCTAGCCTCTAGTCCTAGAGTCTCTAGCCTCTCTAGTCACCCTCTGCTTATAGTATCTTCATTATTTGCCAACTATTTATTATTCTAATAAAGGTGATTTTTAACTATACCATCTGACTCCTTGTCTTGTTTTGCTAACCGTAACAATTTGCCTTTGGCCAAGGGCATTTTCAGTTTTCAGCTCTTCCCTTTTGGTCTGCCTATAGCTCCTCAAGGCTTCAATCGTGTCCTGGGAGCCTTTGTATCTGTTCTCCATCAGGACGGCATCAGAGTCACTCCATATGTGGACGACTTGCTTCTGAAAGCCCCTTCTGCAGACCTTCTTCATCTACAGGTTTGGGACTGCATTCATGCAGTCGCCCATAGTGGGTGGATCCTCAACATGGACAAGTCAGATCTTGTTCCTTCCCAGCGTCTGGTCTTCCTGGGCCTTCTCTTTGACACTCAGCAGAGCATGGCGCTTCTCACGGACGAAGTGACTCACCAGATCGCACACAGGGTCTTGGCTGTTCTGACTCACAATCCAGTTCCAGCCAAGAAGCTGTCCTCTCTAGTGGGGAAGTTAATTTCCACCATAGAAGCAGTGCTGTTTGCCATGTCTCACACCCGGGAACTCCAGAGGTTTGTGACCCAGGTGTGCAGGGGTCAGCCGGACATTCTGAAGACGTCAGTATCCTTTCCTCTTCATGTGCAACTGAGTTTTTCATGGTGGTTCGACCTCTCCAATCTGCTGAAGGGCAAGTCCTTCCTGGTATCCTTCTGGACCATGGTGATTACGGATGCCAGCCTCTCCGGCTGGGGAGCGGTCCTGAGTTGCCTGAGTGCTCAAGGTCGGTGGTCTCCGGAGTAGTTTCTCCTTCCCATCAACGTGTTGGAGCTTCAGGTGATATTTCATGCCCTTTGCAACTGGACACGCCAGCTGGAGGAGTGCCCATTCTGGGTCCAGTCTGACAACGCCACAGCAGTGGCCTACATCAACAAGCAGGGAGGAGCAAGAAGTCTCGCCGCTTGGTTGGAGGTCAAGGCTATTTTGTCCTGTGCAGAAGAACGTGTTCCTGCCAAATCCGCAGTGCACATTTTCGGTGTAGACAACGTCATGGCAGACTTCCTTAATTGGTACACGGTGGACAGTGGAGAGTGGGAATTGCACCCAGAGGTGTTCACCTTCATTGTTCAGAAGTGGGGTCTTCCTTGCATCGACCTGATGGCGGCAAGACAATCCGAAGGTTCCAAAGTTCTTCTCCCGCTTGAGTGATCCTCTAGCTCTACCTGTGGATGCCATGTCCATTCCTTGGTTATTTCCTTTGGCTTACATCTTCCTACCATCTCCATGTTGCAGAAGGTGTTGCGGAAATTGAGACTGGAGCACTGTCCAGTCATTCTGATTGCTCTGTACTGGCCTCGGCAGGGTTGGTTTCCGGAGGTTCTGGATCTGTCAGTGGCGGAGCCATTCCGGCTCCCTTGCCGTCCGGATCTTCTTCTACAGGGTTATCTGTGGAAGGAGGATGTTCATCACCTAGATTTGACGGCTTTGAAATTGAATCCTCAATACTGATGAAGAAAGGGTTTTTTTTCTGGTGTGGCGGCTATTATGCTTAGTGCCTGCAAACCTGTTTCTTCTAAGGCCTAGCATCGTGTCTGGTCGACCCTTCTCTCTTGGTGTGCTGACAGGGACCTGTCTCAGGATTTTGATCTTCCTACAGTCCTGGCCTTTCTACAAGATGGTGTGGATAAGGATCTCAGTTTGAGTTCCCTTACTCGTCCTGTTTTCAAATCTCCCGCTCCTCAGTGGGATCTGGTCCTTGCCTTACTTCCCGCCTCTGGGAAACTCAATGGTTGGACATCCCAGAGTTACCAGTAACCTGTATTGGATGGTAGAGAAAAGAGGATTTTAGTCTTACTTGCTAAATCCTTTTCTCTTAGTTCATACAGGTTACAGGTCTCCCACCCTGTCAAGGGACCATGCTTGGCTCTCCTGTGGCAGACCGTGGGGGTCCTTCGGGGTCATGCTCACAGGCGTCTTCTTTCCCTTCTACTATCTAGTCAATAGTGTGTCAAAGCTTTCTGGAGCTGGTTGGCTAGCTGTAGCCAAGGAGGGAAGGTAGGCTCCACCCCCTGCATTCACTTCTAGAATTGTTCCTGCCTACTTAAAGGGGCGGATCACTTACCCAAAGTTACCAGTAACCTATATGGACTATGAGAAAAGGATTTAACAGGTAAGACTAAAATCCTCTCTTCCTGGTTTTTCACAAGGTCAAGGCAGTTCTTCTTACTGATATTTTTGCCCAAGTTCATTTTGAAATTTCACAAACCAGAAAATTGTTCCTCTTCCTTTCTGCCCTGATCCTTCTAACAAGTAGGAGCTTCATCTACTCAAAGTGGTATGTTGTCTTCAGTACTACATTCATCATATGCAGCCTTTCAGGAAACCTGGCTTTTTGTTATCCCTGAGGGCCCCTGAGTGGGCCTTGGATCAAGGCAGCTATGCAACAGACATGTTTGATCAAAAAGAAACCTGTTCCTTTCCGACTCCCTCCTTCACCTTTCCTCTCTCATTCAACTCCCTTTTGCCTCTGTCCTTTACTTTCACTCATCCATCACTCTTTTGCTCATTTCCCTCCAACATTTACCACTGTGGCACCCTCCCCTTGTCTCCCTTTCTGATCTACCCCCCTTTTGTCGCTGTGGAAAGCCCCCCCCCCCACCTTTCTCCGATTTTCCTCCCCATCCCATACCTTTTCCTTTTTGCTTTACCACTCCATTTGCCATTGCTAGGGAGAAGCTTACATCAAACTGTATGCAGCAGATCAGCTCTGTGCAGTATACAGAAGGGCTGGGAGAATTTTGTGTGTGTGTGTGTGTGTGTATATAGATATATATAGATAGATATAGATATTATATATATATATAATATTTTTGTGTGTGTCTTGGGGGATTAGCCCTTTCAATGCCAGAAATATAGCTCTATGCCACTCAGTGGGTTGATGGATGGGCAACGCTCTGTGTGTGTTTGTGTGTATTTAATATATTTGTGTAACAACAAATGCAGGCAGTGGCGCACCATGCAAAAGACTACATAGAGAAGCAATTACTATAATAAGGTGCACGTTCCATAAATAGTATATATAGATGTACTCAACCTGGACTGCAGATTAGTGTTACATACATCATCAAACGTTTTTGGTCCCCTAATCGGAACATCATCAAGGTAAGCAGTACATGTGCATAACCAGAAGACTTTATACTCACTACCTGACTCCAGACCACCTTGGACCTCCATGATGGACGATAGTCCTGCCCCCACGTGAAAAGCCAGCACCAGAGTTTGGGTCATGACATAGATATATATATATATATATATATATATATATATATATATATATATATATATATATCTAATATATATATATATATATAAAATATGTATATATAATATAAATGTGTGTGTATGCGATGACAGAAAAACCAGCACTCAAAGGACTTTTTTAAATAAAATAAAAAAAATAATCTCCTACAATGAGGAAAATATTGTTACCTTCTTCCATTTGACCCTACAATGTCTAGTTGATCTATACACTTCCTATGCCAGTCCTTGGGACAGACCAACAGATCAGGTTTTCAGGATTACTCACCTGTTAGTCTGACCTGAGGACCAAGGTCCAATGTAGTTCTTTGAGGGCATTCTATGTGAATGAGGATTTGCAGCCTTAAACCAGATTAAGAAACAAAAGGTCATTCTATCTATCTAGTATATAAAGGTAACCGTGAAGTAATTCTGGGGCAAACCAAATGAAGCAAAGGGAACAAATATCCCTGTCCCCCAAAAAAATCCTATTTATTTAAATAGGATTTTTAACCCCTTGACTACTAGTGATGCATCCAATAAATTACTTTCCTCTGCATTGTGTTGGAGACATCTAGCATTTTTATATGCTAGTTATAGTGCAGTTGGTTTGCCCCCAGAATGACCCCATGTTTGTATTCATACCTCTGCCCCAGAGAGGATGAAGCAAGTGATAGGAATAGGCAGAATCAGGGAGGCTGGTGGACTGGAGCAATTATGTGGCTAACCAACTGCACTGTTAGGGATACATATAAATTCCCATTGATTTAAATGGGCTATTAACCCTTTGATTGCTATAGGTGTAACTAAAATATTATCTATATAACATAGTAACATAGTTGATGAGGCTGGAAAAAGACATGCTTCCATCACGTCGGTCCTATGCTAAATCACCCTTGTTGATCCAGAGGAAGGCAAAAAAAAACCCAAAACATTGAAGCCATTTCCAGGTCCCAAATGGGTAAAAATGTTTCCTTCTGGACTCCAAATGGCAATCAGATCCCTAGATGAACTTCCTATCTGCTTTGAAGCCAACTGTCATAATTCTCAGTATTGTTCTGTGCTATGTAGGTATCCATTAGTTTTTTTACACCAGTTCCAGTATCTGAAAGCACAACATTCCAAGGCAAATAATCCCATAGCTTTACTGTCCTTACTGTAAAAAATCCCTGCTTTGTGTTCATTGAAAGTGCTTTTCATCTAGTCTTAAGGGATGACCTCCTGTTCTTAGCTCCGCTCTTTGAGTAAATCATTCATTGGGCAGTTCTTTGTATTGACCTCAAACATATTTTTAAATGACAGTCCTATCACCCCTTAGGCATCTCTTCTCTACTGTAAATAAACCCAGTTTAGATATTCTCTCTTTAAATCTTTATAAATCAGATCCTTCAATCCCCTTGTCAGTTTTGTTTCATGTCTCTTCACTTTTTCCAGTTCAGGCAAGAACTGGTGCCTAAAACTATACTCCATATTCTATATGAGGTCTTACCAAGGATTTATATAGAGAAAGAACTGTATTTGCATCACATGCATCTATACCCCTTTTTATGCAGGATAGTACCCTATTTGCTCTTGCAGCAGTTGAGTGACACTGCACACTCATTCTCCAATGAGTATTCCCCAAGTTGTTTCCCATTTAGTGTATTGACAAGTGAAATACAGCATGCATTTTTTGTCAACTTCTGAATGTGTGTGCAGGGCTGAAATGTACTTTTATGCCCCAACTTGCTGAAAGAAGGAACTCTCTGGAAGACACTGAATTATGAGCTGAATAGGCTGATTAAGGAGGAGGTATACCAGCCACAGTTGGAAATAAATCAGTGATAGCTATTTGAATGTTTCATCAACTAATAGCACAGTTTATAATGTAAATTTTATTGTTCTGAATACTTATGTATCAGACCAAGGGTAAGCAAGATTTGGCTTTCCAGTTGCTGGGGACTGCAACTCTCATCATCCCTAACCCGCTGTTGGACACCTTGCAGTCTCCAGTAGTGGGAGAGGCAGAGTTTGCCCATCCATGCACTAGGCAAACGAAAAATGGGATTCTCAGTAGGTTATCTGAAAACAAAATGTTCTAATGTTTCCCATGTTCCTTCAGAGATATGATAGCCATGTATGCTTTCTTTGTATTCGTACTTAAACACAACATATGTGACAACAGGTTAGGGGTGTTATCACTAAACTGTACTAACCATTACTGTGTTCACTGCAGTTTTGGAGTGTTCATTAAAAAGGAGCAATTACTGTCTTAGATTTGTGAATATATCCATTATAGTTAATGCTGCATGTGTATGCAACTAATGTAGACATAATTATCCTCATCAGTGTGTTGCCATGAGAATTATTGTATTAGGAATTACATAATGGATCTCTATCTCTGATTGAGAACCTTCTTAATATTCACTGGAGTGTTCAGCAAATGTAGCCTTCATTTTAATGGTCAATGTCTGGAGCCGTTTGATAGAATTAAAACTATACTTTCTTGGAGGCAGACATCAAAGAACTATTATTGATTGTTGCTGGAGCCAGCTCTTTGACTCAACCCTATTCTTTTTATGTAGGATTTCACCCCATTTGCGAATTAACCAAGGGTAAAATCAGAATACATCTTGGTATAGGCCTGTGGTGGGCAACATGAGGTTCTCTAGTTGCTGCCAGCCTACAAGTCCCAGCATTCCCTGCTATCCTTTTGCTGATGCGGAATGATTGGAGTTGTAGTCCGTTCCTAGGCAGGTTGCATTCTTTTATTTTTTATTTGTCTTAAATACCAGATTATTTCCAAAGCATCCTATATTCTAGCCATTTTTGAGAAATTAACATTTGCTGGTGGCACTGTGATGGCGTTTTTTGCTGGGAAAATATAACACATTTTGTGCTAGGCCAGTGGTTCTCACCCAGGGTATTGTGGCACTTTGGTGTCCCATATAATTCCTTTTAGTGTAAAATGTATTTTTTAGACAAAAATGTAAATATTGAGTTTTAAATATATAAACATTTCCATAACTACAAACCACTAGCAATGTGGGGTGGCGTTGCCCGTCATGTTACATAGACAGACACACATTGTGTGAAAACACACATACATACTCACAGTGACACACACACACACACACACACACACACACGCACAGATGCACACATGATGTGACATATGTACCTGATTAAACCCTTTGATTCTAAAGACCTGTTCCACCATTGCAAAAGCAAGGTTACTAAGACTTATCCAGCATTCAATATATTAAGTGTAAGGCATGGGCGTTGCAGCAGGATATATATACACGCATCGCTACACGTTTGGCTTCAAACCGGTTGTGTGTCAATTGTGTGTCTGCAAGTAGCACATGCACGGGCAACATTACAGAGTTCTTACGTGTAGTGGAACATAGGCAGTGCTTTCCCTGGAGTTGTCCATTTCCGCTTTGCAGCTATTCTTGTTTCCCTAGTAGCCTCTGTTTGTCCGTTGAGGAGCAGGAGCAGATTTTGGCCATTCCAGGTGGATGTTGTGGGAGGGATAACTCCTTGCATTTGTCAAAAAATGTACTCAAAATTATCCATCAAAAGAAAAAGTAGCCTTACACCTCTCAAAAGATGTGCCTCTTTAAATTACCCAATATAAAAAAATTTCTTAATAAAACTTCCAGTGAAAATCGAGACATAGATATCATCACCATCATCATCACCAATGACAAAGTTAGAGGAAGGTGGAGAGTCCTAAAAGGTAATTTTAGGGATTTAGGCAGTAAGATTAGGAACAGGACCTCCAAGGTAGTATTCTCAGAGATACTACCCGTGCCATGCGCTACGCCAGAGAGACAGCGGGAGATTAGGGAGCTCAATGCATGGCTGAAGTCTTGGTGTAAGAAGGAGGGCTTTGGGTTTTTAGAGCACTGGGCTGATTTTGCTTTGGGGTACAATCTCTATAGCAGGGATGGATTGCACCTGAATGCAAGAGGGTCTCAAGTGCTTGGGGAGAGGATTATTAGACGGTTGGAGGAGATTTTAAACTAGGAAGGGGGGGGGGCAATAAATACTGGGATAGATAGTATAGAAAGGGAAGGTGATGTAGTTAATAACCAGGTGGGAGGATCTGGGGGCTGGGTTAGTACAGATGATAGGGAGAAGCCTATAAGCCACATCAAAATTAAATCACAAATGGAACACAGCAGTGGCATAAATTGTATGCTTGCAAATGCCAGAAGTTTAACTGGTAAAATAGGGGAACTGGAGCTGGTAGCTGAAATTGAAAACTATGACTTGATAGGCATAACAGAAACATGGTGGGATGACACACATGATTGGTCAATCAATTTAGAGGGCTACATGTTATTTAGAAAAGATAGGTCAAGCAAAAGAGGTGGTGGGGTCTGTCTGTATATCAAACCAGCATTATTGCCTCAATTGCGGGAAGATATATGTGATGACAGTAGTGAACATGTGGAATCCCTGTGGGTTGAAATAGTCACTGGGGATAAAACTGCCCAGAAAATATTAGTGGGTATTTGTTATAAACCACCAAACATTGGTGACCTTGAAGAAACACAGCTATTAATGCAAATAGAAAAGGCTTCCCAAATAGGGAGAACTATAATTATGGGGGATTTTAATTATCCAGAAATAGACTGGAAAAATGGAACAGCTAACTCTGCTAAAAGCAGCAAGTTTCTGAACTTGTTGAATAACAATTTTTTGTCACAACTAGTGCAGACCTCAACCAGAGGGAATGCATGTCTGGATTTGGTAATAACTGACCATGAAGAACTTATCTCTAACATCCAAGTAATGGAGCACTTGGGGAATAGTGACCATAACATGGTATCGTTTGAGATTAATTCAAAAAAACAAGTTGATATGAGTTCCACCAAAACACTGAATTTTAAAAAGGCCAACTTTAGCAGGTTTAATTCATCCCTTGGTCTCGTTGACTGGGATAAAATATTTTCAGGAAAAAGCACAGAAGGTAAGTGGAATGCCTTCAAAATAACATTGCAAAAATACACATATAAATTTATCCCTGTTGGAAACAAATACAAAAGAAGCAAATTGAAACCAATGTGGCTAACCAGTAAAGTAATTCATGAAATAAATAACAAGAAAGCGGCATTTAAACATTACAAAGCTGAGGGATCAGCAGAGGCATTTGCAGAATACAAAAATGTCAACAAAACCTGTAAAAAGGCTATTAAATTAGCTAGACTGGAGAATGAAAAAAATATTGCTAAGGAGAGCAAAAGCAACCCAAAAAAATTCTTTAAATACATTAATGGCAAAAAATTAAAGTCTGATAATGTTGGGTCCTTGTTAGCTGAAACGGGTGAGATGGTCAAAGGTGACAGAGAGAAGGCAGATATTTTAAATAATTTCTTTTCTTCTGTTTTTACCAAGGAAGACCCATTGGACAAGAATCTGCAAACTACTTTTACAGAACAGTCACAGCAAGCATGGGACTGGCTAACACAAGAAAAAGTGTTAAAACAATTGAATGGTGTCAAGGTAGACAAAGCTCCGGGGCCAGATGGTATACACCCACGGGTACTTAAAGAGCTAAGCCAGACCATGGCCAGACCGATATATCTGATTTTCAGGGATTCTTTTATTTCTGGTATGGTGCCCATGGATTGGCGTAAAGCAGATGTGGTGCCCATATTTAAAAAGGGATCAAAGTCCCAGCCAGGAAATTACAGACCCGTAAGCTTGACATCTGTGGTAGGGAAGCTGTTTGAAAGGTTGCTAAGGGAATATATTCAAGAATTCTGCTGGAACAGGAATATCATTAGCAATAGCCAACATGGCTTTGTGAAAGATGGGTCTTGTCAAACGAACTTGATCGCATTTTATGAAAAAGTAAGTAATAATATAGATGAGGGAGCGGCGGTTGACGTGATCTATTTAGACTTTGCCAAGGCATTTGATACAGTTCCACACAAGAGGTTACTGTACAAATTGAATTAAATAGGACTAGGGGAAAATGTTTGTGAGTGGATTGGAAATTGGCTGAAAGATAGAATGCAAAGAGTGGTAGTAAATGGCAAGTTCTCCAGTTGGATAAACGTGATAAGTGGAGTGCCTCAGGGATCTGTCCTGGGTCCTCTTCTTTTTAATTTGTTTGTTAATGACCTCCCAGAGGGCATAGGAAGCCATGTATCAGTGTTTGCCGATGACACAAAATTAAGTAAGGTAATAAAGTCTGAACTGGATGTGTCTTCATTACAAGAGGACTTGGACAAATTGAGTAACTGGGCAGGCAAATGGCAAATGAGATTCAATATAGACAAGTGTAAAGTTATGCATTTTGGGTATAATAATAAAAATGCAACATATAGTTTAAATGGTGTTTCTCTGGGGAAATATACTAATGAAAAGGATTTAGGAGTAATGGTAGACAATAGACTTTGCAGTAGCATGCAGTGCCAGCTGGCAGCTGCAAAGGCCAATAAGATATTGGCATGTATTAAAAGGGGTATTGACTCAAGGGAGGAAGATATAATTATGCCTCTTTACAGGTCCATGGTAAGACCCCACCTAGAATATGCTGTTCAATTCTGGGCGCCCTTTCTGAAGAAGGACATTATGGAACTAGAGAGAGTGCAGAGGAGGGCTACAAAACTAGTAAGGGGAATGGAATGTTTTAGTTATGAAGAGAGGCTAAAAAAGTTAAACTTGTACACACTAGAGAAACGGCGTCTTAGAGGGGATATGATAACACTATATAAATATGTTCAAGGCCCATATAAAGGGCTTTCAAAAGACCTGTTCATTAACAGAACAGTACACAGGACAAGGGGCCACCCGCTTAGACTTGAGGAAAGGAGATTTAGTCTACAACAGCGGAAGGGTTTCTTTACAGTAAGGACAATAAAGGTATGGAATGCACTTCCGGAGGAGGTGGTGCTATCAAATACATTAGATGCCTTTAAAAGGGGCCTGGATACTTATTTAAAAGAGCATAATATAGAGGGCTATGCACGTTAGTATTGGGATTAATATTTAGTTAGGGCTTGTTGATCCAGGGAGAAATCTGATTGCCATTTGGAGTCAGATGCCTTCTTTTGGGTCAGCGATGGTAAACAGGAATAGGAAAAGGGTTGAACTGGATGGACGCAAGTCTTTTTTCAACCTAAATTACTATGTAACTATGTAACTATCACATACACAGAGCAAACAGTACATGTTGCAAAAAATAAAATATAAAAACTTAAAATACCCAACAATAGTTTGTTATTATCCCACTGCAGTCCATTCAGTTTTTAGTTGAGCCACAGACAGATAAATATTTGCTGCTCATCTGATATAAGCTGGAACTCCCGCATATCCCCTTCTACAGCAAAAACACAAAACAAACCAATCGGCACTGAACATCTCTGAGTAAAGTATTTAGAATGGCCTCCCCCATCACCCTTGTGTTCTAACAGACAGATACTCACCTGGTAATAAGGCTTTTGTTCTGCCTCTAAGAAATAAGCACACTCCCAGTATATACCCTAGAAATGGTATTCTTTATCCCCCATCCTATGTTTGGCACTGGGCTCTTCTATATTATCTATATTATGATGTATTATAGACACCTTTCGGTCGTCGCATTAAAGTAATGTCAACTGCACTATACTGACAACTAGGCCTTCCTTGCCCTTAGGCCACTCAGGGACAATATTCAAGACAAATATATACTCTCAAAGGATGAGTTTTTTTTTTTTTTTTTTTTAAAGCCACTCTTTAAAGGGATAGTAATACTTCGTTTTATCTTTATTTTATTTTGTAGGCATTAAAAAACATGAAGAATGATATAAGTCTTATCTCTCAAACCTTTATGGTTTGAGAGATATTCACAAGCAAAGTTTCCCCCTCCCGCCCCTTTTACCTAGTGTAAGCCATCTCTTCTCAGATGTGGAATGCAGTCCATAGACCAGACAGATAACAGCAAGGGACAATCTTCTTCCTATGAAAACAATGAGAGCCCTGCCCCTCTTGACAAGCTTTTCAGCTTTTTCCCTTATCTTAATTGAAGATTGTCCCTCTCTGCAGTCTACCTGGGCACCTCCCTTCTGATCTGGCTGAACAGTGTTACATCAGTAAAAGGGGAGGGAGGGAGATACTTTGTCATTGAATTACTCTTGAACTATAACTCTGACAGTATTGAAATAACACTATCCAAAGTCCAAATAATATGATGATTAATTAGAGCTGCTTTTATTATGAAACATTACTATACCTTTAAAGTGGATCTATCACCTTAATTCAAGTTTGCATATTTTAAAACTGCATTAAAAATTGCCTGTATGTAATGGTAACCAAATGTCCAGCAGGTGTATAGTTTAGGAGATATTCACACTACATAAATATATAGTTTTTATTAAGTCTTCCAATCATAATAACAAAAATAAAATATACTGTCCATAAATCTACATTTAAATGTGAATATTCACATTTTTTATCAAAACCTTTATAGAAAACATGAGGCACTCTATGTTGATGGTTGTGGCACACCAAAGTGCCACGACACCCTGATTGAGAATCATTGGTTTAATACCATCTGCTTATGTAAGAGGAGTACTGCAGTTTTGCATATGAAAAATTGCAGCCCTAGATCTGGGATGGACAACATCTGTCTTTCCAGCTGTCGTTGAATCACAGCTCCCGTCATCTTACTGCGGACAGTGGAGAATTGTAGTCCAACAGCTGCATCTCAGCTGGAGATAATGGCATGCATCTTTCATAAGTAGGCAGTATATGATATGGTAACCCTACAATTAATGTACAACTGTCACTCCAGTACTGATTCAGGGATGGGAGTTATGTTTCTGTGGAGATTTTATTGTATATTTATTAGAAGGGCTGGAAAATATCTGTGGCGTTCGCAATCCAGAAAAAAAAAAAAAGGTACTAGTCAGGGGGGTGAAGTTACTAGTCCACCCAACTTTAAAGAGAACAGCAGGATTTTGTTTGTTGTCAGCAAGGTTTTCTGTTATTATTTTTATTTATTGTACTAATGACAAACGAGTGGAAATTCCCAGCCTTCTTTTTATTTCCTATTATTTCTATTATTGTATAACACAGTAAAATTTGTTTGTGTGTCATTACATCTTGTTATTGTATTTTCTTAGGACATGTGACTTTAGCACCTAGATTAGTCCCATTAAATAAACCGCTCACTTTTAGTAAGTTAATCAAAAGTGACACAAAATCCTTCCACTTCACAGAGTAATGTACTTATATTCTGTTTCAGACATGTAAGTGCACTCGCAATTTTATTATATGTCTCCCACAAAGAATCCCAAGCTTAAAGGGATAGTAATGTTTCACATAAACAGCAGCTACAATTACCCTTCATAGTATCTGAGCCATAGAGAGTGTTATTTCAATACCGTCAGAGTGGTAGGTCAAGAGTAATTGAACAATAAAGTATCCTCCCCCCGCTCCTTTTCCCTAGTGTAAGCCACCTCCCCTCAGATGTGGAATCTGGTCCTGAGACCAGCCAGCTCACAGCAAGGGACAATCTTCTGTGAAAACAATGAAAACCCTGCTCCCTTGATAGGTTTTTCCCTTATGCTAATTGAAGATTGTGTCTCTCTCTGCAATCCACCTGGACACCACCTTGCTGCTCTGAGCTGAGCAATGTTACATAAGTAAAAGGGGAGGGAGGGGGATACTATATCATTCAGTTACTCTTGAACTACAACTCTGACAGTACTGAAACAACAATCTCCATGGCCCAAATACTATGTAGATTAATTGGAGCTGCTTTTGTTGTGAAACATTACTGTTCCTTTAAATTGTTTCTTTTGAAATCCACATGATGAAAGTATACTAATGAGAGTATGTAATGCACTCACTTTTTTTACATTCAAAACCCATATAAATATGGGTCTCTTAGCTGAAGCTTGCAAAGATTATACAGCAAAGCGTGTTATACAGCCATTGAATCTACCCAAAGTCAGCTGTCTTGCCCGCAAGGTCTGCTGCCTGTGTGGTTAGTTCATTAACTCATGCTGGTTAATGTGGTAAAAGGCAGTATGAAAAACAATCACTGTTGTTTATGGTGTGCAAAAAAAAAAATTATAAAAAAATCCCACGTTTCATGATTGAAGGACTGATCACTTTTTCTCTGTCGTCCAATACAGGTTACTGATAACTTTGGGTAGGCGATCCGCCCATTTAATTTTAGGCAGGAACAATTCTAGAATTGTATGCAGGGGGTAGAGCCTACCTTCACTTCTTGGCTGCAGCTAGCCAACCATCCCCAGTAAGTTTTGTTCCTCTGTGAAGACACAGGCAAGAGAACAGTTCTGCTATAGTTTTAGAAACTTTTTTTTATTTTTCTGTTAGAAATGGAATACCACCATTAGGCGGATTACCATAAGTGACAATGCCCTTAGATGTGGCTAGCTCAGTATCCAGGTGTTTTTTTGTGGACCTTAAGCCCTGGGGGGAAAATCTTGGGTTCAAGTTCTTTCCTCAGGAGTTTCCCACCGAGGCTTCTTCATAGCCGGTCTGGACTGAACAACTCACCCTCGCTGTCCATCATGGTGCTCCTACTTTGGATACGCTGCACCTTCTCGCCAATATTTCTGAGGCCCAGCACTGTGTTTCTGCTGCCTTATTTGATGCCATCCGTTTGGTGGCTAGGGTTTCCACTATGTCTGTGGTTTCCAGATGAGCTCTTTGGCTCAAGATCTGGTCTGCTGACACTGCTTCCAAGAAAGCTTTGCTCTTTTTGCCTTTTCAAGGCACATCCCTGATGAAAGTCCCAATGGTGGACTGTAACGTCGGATTTTATTTATATTTTATTAAAAGTGAAGTTTTATTCAAATGAGTGCTCAACTCGTTTTTGTTAAAGTCTTGACATCATTGTTTGGGCCTGATCGTAAGGATCTAATTAGTGAGGCCACAGAGGGTAAAAGTACACTTTTGTCTCTGGTCCCCAGGAAGAAAATGCCTCTCAAGTGTAATCGTTCGTTCTTTTTTGTCCCTCTCTGACTGAGACACGTCCGGTGAACCAGGCGGTTCCCTCAGCTAAGCGTGCCTTCTCCAAGCCCAAACAGCAGTGGAAGCCCAAGATCTCCTCCAAGCCTTCTTCGGCATGACTCACCGAACCCATGTCCTCACTCTGCTATGGATGGCCGTCTGCGTCACTACCACAGCGTCTGGGAGAATTCAGTGGCGGACCCATGGGTTCTACAGGAGGTGGCAGAAGGATACAGGATCCCTTTCATTTCTCTCTCCCTCCTTTTCGCTTTTTTCCTTTCTCATACACCCCAGGGTGCAGAGAAACGCCGTCTGTTCAGTGGCGCTATCCAGACCCTTCTGGACATGGATGTTCTAGAGCCGGTTCCAGTTCAGGACAGAGGTATGGGTTTTTACTCAAATTTCTTTGCAGTCACCAAGAAGGACGGCGGTTGTCATCCCATTTTGGATTTGAAGGATATCAATTCCTTTGTGATCAGAACCCATTATCACCAGGAGTCCCTAAGGACGGTGATTGCTGCTATGTCCCCATGGGAATTCCTTGCCTCTCTGGATCTTCAGGACACATATCTACATATCGCCATTCATCCAGAGAGCCATCAGTATCTCAGATTTGCTTGAGACCAAGGGTACTTTCAGTTTTCAGCTCTTCCCTTTGGTCTGACTACAGCTCCTCAAGTCTTCAACCATTTCCTGGTAGCTTTAGTATCCGTCCTCCATCAGGACGGCATCAGAGTCACTCCAAACATGGACTACCTGCTTCTGAAGGCCCCTCTATGGAACTTCTTCATCAGCAGGTTCAGGACTGCATTCATGCTCTCACCCATCACAGGTGGATCATCAAGAGGGACAAGTCGGATCCTGTGCCATCCCAGCGTCTGGTCTTCCTGGGCCTTCTCTTCGATACTCAGCAGATCGTGGTGTTTCTCACAGACGAGGTAGCTCACCAAATCGCCCACAGGGTTTCTGCTGTTCGGGCTCTAGATCCAGTTCCAGCCAAGAAGCTGTCCTCTCTAGTAGGGAAATTCATCTCCACCATAGAAGCGGACCCATTTGCCATGGCTCACACCAGGGAACTCCAGGTGTGCAGGGGTCAGCTGGACCTTCTGAAGACATCATTGTCCCTTCCTCTTCATGTGGAACTGTTACGGTTTTTATGACACTCAGACCAATAAGTGAAAATAAAACACACTTTATTAAAGTGAATAATGACACTCACGCCCTCTAGAGGCGGTAGGTAATATACAGATAATGTAAACTGAGAGAATACAAGGAAAATAGTATTATGGACATAAATGCAAGTCAGTATGCCCTAGGATGGTCTAGGCCCCAAAGGGGTTAAAGTCCAAATATACTCAGTCTCAGATGTGGAAGTTTGACACGCCCTTGATGTTAAATAGGCTGTGCTGTACAGACGAAGTTCATCAGGTGCAGAGGAACGAGCTGCCTTGCCAAGGTGGTAAATGATAAGCAGAATGGGTAACAACTTAGCCCCCACGGGCGTAGCTACAGGAACTGCTTTAGTGTGTGCAAGTGCGAATAGCCCCTTAGGGCAATATGGAAATCGGCCTGCAATGCAAGAGCTAAGAGCCTCCTCAAGTGTAATCGAATGCAGTAATGCTAGAGCCAGAACCACTAGCCCCCTCGGGCTTAGTACCGAATAGCCAACACTGAACCTCTCTGCCAACACTCTGGGTATACGATCTCGTCGGTAACCAACACCGGAGAGCCTTAAGCGCCCAAACGGCCCAAGCTTCGTGAACACTCTGCAACGTAAGACTAGAGTTGCCGACGGAGAGCGGCCAACTCAGCAGCAGTATCACTTGTAACAAGGCTTGTACTGGAGATATCGAGAGTGAATATGAGGCAGCACTGCAAGAGTTAAAATGCACGTTTACTCGAGGCTTCAGCGCTACTGCAAGGCTCTGTAACGTTACTCGAGGCTACAACGCTACGGTCAGGCTCTGCAAGGAGAGGAAGGCCCACAGAATACACACAGCTCTGCACTAGAACGAGACACAGCACTATCGAAGGAATCACCAGGCTAGGCAATGGCACACTCGTGGGCAGCAAGGACTGGAAAATGTCGCGACGGCGACAACTGGAACGCAGGTCACTGGAACAAGCTGGAAGTTGATCTTCGGAGCAGGAAGTCAGCCGGACCGGGTCATACACAGGCAGGAACGTCAGACTAGCCGGGTCAGGATCCAAGGGTGGTCCGCAGACGAGCCGAGTCATACACAGGCAGGAACACTGGAGAATAGTCAGGACAAGCCGAATCATACACAGGCAGGAACACTGGAGAATAGTCAGGACAAGCCGAATCGGTACACAGGAACTCAGAACACAGGAACACAGCAAAAGCACTACTGGCTCAGGAACACCACGAAAGGGCAACTGACCAGAGAGATAGCCAGGTATAAAAAGGTCATCAGGAGGCGGGTCAAACTCAGTCAGCAAATCAGTGACATCCACAACAGAGAGTGACAGGAATCACAGGCACTGTGATAGTACCCCCCTCTCAAAGACCCCCTCTCCTAGCCTGAGGTTTGGGTTTCAAAGGATATTTAGAGTGAAAGCTGCGTACTAATCTTGGAGCATGGAGATCCCCCTGATCAATCCAAGAGCGTTCCTCAGGACCATAGCCCTTCCAATGAACCAAATATTGCAGCTTTCCTCTAAATCTCCTGGAGTCAACAATACTCTGGACTTCATATTCCTCTTGACCCTGGACGTCCACCGGCCCAGGAATCACTGGCGTAGTAGTATATCGATTGCACACCAAGGGTTTCAGAAGAGACACATGGAACACATTATGAATGTGCATAGAGGGTGGAAGCTCCAGAGCATAAGAAACCGGATTAATCTTGCGGATAATCCTAAATGGACCAATGAACCGGGGAGCCAGTTTATTGGATGGGACTTGTAAGTTGAGGTTTCTGGATGACAGCCATACCCTGTCCCCAACTTGAAATGAGACCGCTGGAAGGCGTCTGCGATTAGCGTGCCGTTGCTGCCGTCTGAAAGACTGACTGAGGGACCTCTGAACCTGTGCCCAAGTGGAATGAAGTCGTGCCAAATGCTCGTCTAGAGCAGGGATCTGCTGTGCCTGAAAGGAGTCCGGGAGCAGACAAGGCTGGAAACCATAATTCACGAAAAATGGGGAGCTCCCGGACGATGAGTTAACCGCACAGTTCCTGGCAAACTCTGCCCATGGCAACAGGTCAGCCCAATTATCATGATGATCGGAGACAAAACAGCGCAGGAACTGTTCCAGTCCCTGATTGGCACGCTCAGCGGCCCCATTCGTCTGGGGATGGTAGGCGGAGGAGAATGATAATTGAATGCCCATCTGACCACAAAATGCCCTCCAGAACCTAGAAACGAACTGGCTCCCACGGTCAGAGACAATTACTCTGGGCACTCCGTGCAGACGGAACACCTCTCTGGCAAAAACTATCGCCAATTCCTGAGCCGATGGAAGGCCAGTCAGAGGCACAAAATGTGCCATCTTAGAGAATCTGTCGACCACCATAAGAATGAACTTGTAACCTCTAGATGCCGGTAATTCTCCCAGAAAGTCAATGGATATATGAGACCATGGACGGTCTCCGTTAGGCACAGGTTGTAATAAGCCCACAGGGAGATGCCTAGGAGTCTTGGCACGGGCACATGTGGTACAAGCTGCCGTGAAGGCAGCGCAGTCAGCTCTCAATGTAGGCCACCAAAATAGTTGCGAAAGAGACCATACTAATTGGTCCCTACCAATATGCCCAGCTGCTTTAGAGGCGTGATAGGTCTCCAAGAGACGGGTACGGAAAGACTCCTCTACAAAACACTTCCCCACTGGGGTTCCTGGAGGTGCCCGTGATTGTGATGCCAGTATCTCCTCCCCCAGTGGCGAGGTTATAGTAGTGCGAATAGTAGCCAGGATCCGATCTGGCTGAATGATGGGTACCGGGACTTCCTCCCTCTCAGTGTCAGAAGCGAACTGACGTGACAACGCATCGGCCTTGATATTCTTAGAACCAGGGAGATAGGATACTAAGAAATTGAACCGGGACAGAAACAGCGCCCACCTGGCCTGTCGGGAAGACAGTCTTTTGGCCTCTGAGAGATAGGTTAGATTCTTATGGTCAGTAAGAATTAGTACTGGAGTCTGAGTGCCCTCCAGGAGATGTCGCCACTCCTTAAGTGCCAGTATGATGGCCAACAGTTCCCTGTCACCAATCTCGTAAAATGACTCTGGGCGCTGGACAATTTCTTAGAAAAGAACCCACACGGCATCAAAGCTCCACCTCCCACAGGACGTTGGGAGAGCACCGCCCCAACCCCAACATCTGAAGCGTCAACCTCCAAAGTAAACGGCAGGGAGGGATTAGGGTGGGACAGTACAGGAGCAGATGCAAAGGCAGATTTCAGGGTAACAAATGCGTTTTCAGCTGCCTCAGACCACTGAGAGGGAGAAGCGCCCTTGTGAGTCAAGTCTGACAATGGCCTTACAATTGTGGAAAAGTTCTTGATGAACTTCCTATAATAATTCGCAAAACCTAGGAATCGTTGAACGGCTTTTAATCCCTTAGGCCGAGGCCATTGCAGAACTGCAGCCAACTTCTCCTGATCCATGGCAATGCCATTTTTGGATATAATGAACCCCAGGAATGGTACTTGAGAAGTATGGAATTCGCACTTTTCCAATTTACAGAATAACTTGTGCTTGCGAAGTCGGAGCAAGACTTCTGAGACATCTTTAATGTGTTGGGCGAGGTTAGCAGAATGAATTAGTATATCATCTAGATACACAACCACACAGGACTGAAGCAAGTCACGTAAAATATCGTTAATCAGTTCCTGAAACACTGCAGGCGCATTGCATAGGCCGAATGGCATCACCAGGTATTCATAATGCCCTGTTCTGGTATTAAACGCCGTTTTCCACTCGTCACCCTCTTTAATTCTGACTAGATTATAGGCGGCTCGTAAGTCAAGTTTGGTAAAGATCGAAGAGCCCTTTAATCTGTCAAATAATTCAGTAATAAGTGGAATGGGATAGGCGTTCTTGGGCATCAGCTTATTCAACCCACGGTAGTCAATGCAAGGCCTGAGTTCCCCATTTTTCTTTTTTACAAAAAAGAATCCGGCACCAGCCGGAGACGTAGATTTTCGAATGATTCCCCTCTCCAGGGCGTCTGTGATATATTCCTCCATCGCCCTATTTTCCTCACAGGACAGTGGGTAAGTACGCCCCCTAGGAGGCACGGCCCCTGGAGACAAATCAATGGCGCAATCATATGGCCTATGGTCAGGCAATGCGCTGGCCTCTCCTTTGCTAAACACGTCACTGAATTGTCCATATTCTGTTGGCACAGCTGGAGAGGTACACATAATCTTAATAGGGAGAGAAAGACAATTCTTGTTACAATACTCCGACCAAGAGTTAACTTCACACCTTTGCCAGTCAAATTGGGGATTGTGTGTCTGCAACCACGGGAACCCCAAAATAACTGAATGATGTGGGGAACGAATGATCTGAAATTGTATCTGCTCCCTGTGACAAGCCCCCACAGTCATAGACACTGGGATAGTCTCGAATGTAATGAAAGCAGGATCCAGGGGTCTGCCATCAATGGCCTCTATAGCCACAGGAGAGTCCTTTTTACATAACGGAATGCCTTGCAACTCAGCAAAGGACTGATCCATGAAATATCCGGCTGCCCCGGAGTCCACCAATGCTAAGACTTCTATGACCTTGTCAGTCCAGGCAAAAGCCACCTGGATGGTGGGTTTAGTGGTGCAAGTCTCTAGGGACTGTTCAACACCACCTAGGGCCTGTCCCCCAAGGTACCCTAGGTGCGTTCGTTTCCCGGCCTTACAGGACAATTGCGTAATATATGACCTGGTTTGCCACAATATATGCATAAGCCTTGCCTTCTACGATACAGCTTCTGCTCTTTTGTGAGCCTAGTAAAACCTAATTGCATAGGTTCAATGCCATCAGCTGTTTGCTCAAGCAGCACGGGTGGAGTGGGTGGGTTAAGGAACTGGTTCTGACCATAACTCTTTGTTTTGGTCCTTTTAGCCAAGCGTCTCTCCCAGATGCGAGAATCTATTAGCATGACATAGTCAATGTACTCGTCCAGCTCGCTGGGTACATCTCGAGCTGCTATCTCGTCCTTGATCTGTTCAGCCAGGCCCTGAGAAAAAGCAGCAAGTAAGGCCTCATCGTTCCAGCCAACCTCTGCTGCCAAGGTCCGGAATTCAATAGCGTATTCGCCCAGAGTGCGTTCGCCCTGCTGAATCTCCATCAGCCTTTTGGCAGCAAAGGCAGACCTACCAGGAACCTCAAACACACGTCTGAACTTCGCCACAAATTCTCTAAAGTTCAGTGTGCAGGGTCTGGCACTCTCCCATATCGGATTTGCCCAAGCCAAAGCTTTGCCCGTCAACAGAGATATCATAAAGCCGACCTTGCTACGGTCGTTAGGGAAAGCCTGAGGTGCCAATTCCAAAAATATCTCCAACTGGTTAATGAAACCTCTGCATAAGGAGGGTTCGCCATCATATCTTAGGGGTAACGGTACCGCTGCCGATAACCCTCTTGTGTTAGTACTGATGGGTACCGAGGGATTCTCCGGTGTCACGACTGGGGGGACCACCGGATTCGGACCAGACTTGTCCAAATGTACTGTACGTTCAAGCAACGTTTGTAGAGCCAGTGCCAATTGGTCCAGGCGCTGCTCTTGGACATCCATTCTCCAGTGGATGTTCAGAGGATTACTTTCACCCTTACCGTCTGAGGTCATGGCCCTTTCGTACTGTTACGGTTTTTATGACACTCAGACCAATAAGTGAAAATAAAACACACTTTATTAAAGTGAATAATGACACTCACGCCCTCTAGAGGCGGTAGGTAATATACAGATAATGTAAACTGAGAGAATACAAGGAAAATAGTATTATGGACATAAATGCAAGTCAGTATGCCCTAGGATGGTCTAGGCCCCAAAGGGGTTAAAGTCCAAATATACTCAGTCTCAGATGTGGAAGTTTGACACGCCCTTGATGTTAAATAGGCTGTGCTGTACAGACGAAGTTCATCAGGTGCAGAGGAACGAGCTGCCTTGCCAAGGTGGTAAATGATAAGCAGAATGGGTAACAACTTAGCCCCCACGGGCGTAGCTACAGGAACTGCTTTAGTGTGTGCAAGTGCGAATAGCCCCTTAGGGCAATATGGAAATCGGCCTGCAATGCAAGAGCTAAGAGCCTCCTCAAGTGTAATCGAATGCAGTAATGCTAGAGCCAGAACCACTAGCCCCCTCAGGCTTAGTACCGAATAGCCAACACTGAACCTCTCTGCCAACACTCTGGGTATACGATCTCGTCGGTAACCAACACCGGAGAGCCTTAAGCGCCCAAACGGCCCAAGCTTCGTGAACACTCTGCAACGTAAGACTAGAGTTGCCGACGGAGAGCGGCCAACTCAGCAGCAGTATCACTTGTAACAAGGCTTGTACTGGAGATATCGAGAGTGAATATGAGGCAGCACTGCAAGAGTTAAAATGCACGTTTACTCGAGGCTTCAGCGCTACTGCAAGGCTCTGTAACGTTACTCGAGGCTACAACGCTACTGTCAGGCTCTGCAAGGAGAGGAAGGCCCACAGAATACACACAGCTCTGCACTAGAACGAGACACAGCACTATCGAAGGAATCACCAGGCTAGGCAATGGCACACTCGTGGGCAGCAAGGACTGGAAAATGTCGCGACGGCGACAACTGGAACGCAGGTCACTGGAACAAGCTGGAAGTTGATCTTCGGAGCAGGAAGTCAGCCGGACCGGGTCATACACAGGCAGGAACGTCAGACTAGCCGGGTCAGGATCCAAGGGTGGTACACTGGAGAATAGTCAGGACAAGCCGAATCATACACAGGCAGGAACACTGGAGAATAGTCAGGACAAGCCGAATCGGTACACAGGAACTCAGAACACAGGAACACAGCAAAAGCACTACTGGCTCAGGAACACCACGAAAGGGCAACTGACCAGAGAGATAGCCAGGTATAAAAAGGTCATCAGGAGGCGGGTCAAACTCAGTCAGCAAATCAGTGACATCCACAACAGAGAGTGACAGGAATCACAGGCACTGTGATAGGAACTGAGTTTGTCGTGGTGGCTCGACCTCTCCAATCTGCTGAAGGGCAAGTCCTTCCTGGTGACGACGGATGCCAGCCTCTCCTTCTGGGGAGCGGTCCTGGTTCGCCTCAGTGCTCGGGGTCGGTGGTCTCCAGAGGAATCTCTCCTTCCCATCAGTTTGTTGGAGCTTCGGGCAATATTTTATGCCCTTCTTCATTGGACACCCCAACTGGAAGACTACCCAGTCCGGGTACAATCCGACAATGCCACAGCCGTGGCTTACATCAACAAGCAGGGGGGAACAAGAAGTCTTGCCACTTGGTTAGAGGTCAAGGCTATTTTGTCCTGGGCAGAAGAATACATTCCTGCCACATCCGCAGTGCACATTCCTGGCGTAGACCACATCATGGCGGACTTCCTCATTCAATACACTGTGGACAGTGGCGAGTGGGAGCTGCACCCAGAGGTGTTCAACCTCATTGTTCAGAAGTGGGGTCTTCCTTGCATTGACCTGATGGAGACAAGACACAACCGGAAGGTTCCGAGATTCTGCTCTCGCTGGAGGGATCCTCTAGCTATTGCGGTGGATGCCATGTCTATTCCTTAGTTATTTCCTCTGGCTTTCATCTTTCCTCCCCTCCCAATGTTGCACAGGATGTTATGAAAATTGAGACTGCAACACTGTACTGTCATTCTGATTGCTCAGTACTGGCCTTGACAGGTTTGGTTTCCGGAGCTTCTGGATCTGTAAGTGGCGGAGCCATTCCCGCTTCCTTGCCGTCCGGATCTTCTTCTACAGGGTTACATGTGGAAGGAGGATGTTCATCGTCTAGCTTTGACGGCTTGGAAATTGAATCCTCAATATTGAGGAAGAAGGGTTTTTCTTCTAGTGTGGTGGCTACTATGCTTAGTGCCCGCAAACCTGTTTCTTCTAAGGCCTACCATTGTGTCTGGGCGACCTTTCTATCTTGGTGTGCTGACAGGGACCTGTCTCAGGAATTTAACCTTTCTATGGTCCTAGCCTTCTTGCAGGATGGTGTGGACAAGGGCCTCAGTTTGAGTTCCCTTAAGGTTCAGACTTCTGCTTCCTGATGTCAAGGTTTTCTTTCAGGGCGTTGCTCATACTCATCCTGTCTTTTAGAATCCCGCTCCTCCGTGGGATCTTGACTTGGTTTTGGGCGTTCTTCAGTGCCCTCCCTTTGAGTCCTTGGCTACTATTCCTCTACGCCTGTTGACGTGGAAAATGGCCTTTCTCCTGTCAATCATTTCCGTTCGCTGTGTAGCGGAGTTACATGCTCTGTCCTGTAAACCACCCTTTTTAGTGTTTCACAAGGACAAGGCGGTGCTTCACACTTCTCAGGAGTCTCTTCCGAAGGTCGTGGTGCATTGTCTCAAGTTTTATGTACATTGCACTGAGTCTATCAGGCAATCTGATGTGTTGCTCATCATTCCTGAGGGCTTCTTGGACTTACAAGAATCATGCCTCCTCTGATCAGTTGTGCAAGGCTTCCACTTAGTCGTCTGTACACACCTTTTCAAAGCATTACCATGTTGATGTGCTGGCATCGGCTGATACCAGCTCTGGTAGGAAGATCCTGGAGGCAGTTTTGCCTGTCTAGGATCTTCTTCGGTTCTTGGTACTTCCTTCACTTTTGAGCCCTGTTGGCTCTAGTTCAGTGTGCTGCGTAACAGTTGGGATGTTGTACCCCTGTTCAGTGTCAGTTGACACTCCCTTGTTGTTGGGCTATCTCTGATCTGATGGTTCATGTCTGCTCTGGTGGCTTCGGGGGCCTTGCGCCTGTTCCTTGCCTTACTTCCCGCCTCTGGGAAACTCAATGGTTGGACAACCCAGAGTTACCAGTAACCTGTACTGGACGACAAAGAAAAGAGAATTTTAGTCTTACCTGTTAAATCCTTTTCTCCTAGTCCATACAGGTTACTGGTCTCCCACCCTGTCAAAGGACCATGCTTGGGTCTCCTGTGGCAGACCGTGGGGGTCCTTCGGGGTCATGCTCACTGGAGTCTTCTTTCCCTTCTACAATCTAGTCAATAGTTAGTGTGTCAAATCTTACTGGAGCTGGTTGGCTAGCTGCAGCCAAGGAGGGAAGGTAGGCTCCACTCCCTGCATACATTTCTAGAACTGTTCTTGCCTAAAATTAAAGGAGTGGATCGCCTACCCAAAGTTACCAGTAACCTGTATATGGACTAAGAGAAAAGGATTTAACAGGTAAGACTAAAATCCTCTTTTTGCTCACTAGAACCTATTGTGGCATACAGCATTTTACCAGATATACTAAAGTGAATTTATTAGCTAGCCTTACACCGAGACCCTAAAGGATAAAACGGCTGTCTGTGGGTAGTTTTGCTCATGCGTTTCCAACCCATCATTTGATGTATAAGCAGTGTTAAAATGACAAGCATAAACTAAGGGGTCCTTTATTAATACCTGTTTGGAATAAAAAACGTGACTTGACTGTGTGTTCTCGTTTGCATGTTGTCGCATGAAAATCTGGGAATGCAAAGGAAGCATTGTAAGCGTTGGATTCTTTGCTGGAGACAGATTTCCATTTCTGGTTCAGACCTGAACTATACATGAAAGGGTAGTATATACTTAGCAGAGCTGCAAATATCCCCAGATATGATTATATCCTAGGCTGGCCTTGGAGTGAGCAAGTTCTTTTGTTTCATTGGGCAACTTGGAATATAGTGACTATTTTTCTGAAAATAATGTGCCAATGAGCTTTGATTTAGAAAGTCTGTCACTATTTCAGATCCTGTTTTCTCAGTCAGCACAAACCATCATTATTGAATGTATTTAGAGGGTTAAACAATTGTTATAGATTGTGCACGGTGACAGTAATAATTTCAGACATGCTATTTCCTGAGATGACATTACTTGAACATAAAGTTCTCAAAATATCTGTTCTTCATCCTTTGGCTTTCTTATCATGAACATGGTCTTAAAGGGATAGTAAACCTTGAAGATAAGTTTATTTTATATTATAGCCCTTAAAAAAACATGAAAAATGATATGTCTTACCTCCCAAAGTTTTATGGTTTGGGAGATATTAACAGAACCAAAGTTTCCCCCTGAGTGACGTCACCATTCTAGCTCAAAGATTTGGAATCCGGTCCCGGGACTGGCTGCGGCTCTTCAGAAGTGCCAAGATCAGGATCTTTAAAAAGAATTTCTTAATTGGAATGGTCTACAAAGTGTGCTTGCAAGCCAGGCACACTTTGTACACAGTTCCAATTAAGTAGTTCTTTTTAAAGCTCATGATCTCGGCACTGCTAAAGAGCTGCAGGTTGATCTGTGGACTGAATTCCAAATCTGTCCACTAGATGGCAGACTTGGCTGAAACAGCCAGAAAAAGGGAACTTTATTTTACTTCTAAATATCTCCCAAACCATAAAGGTTTGGGAGATGAGACCTATATAATTTTTCATGTTTTTTTAAGTACTACAATATAAAATAAACTTATTTTCAAAGTTTACTATCCCTTTAACTGTCTGTGAACAAGGTGACATTACCTAGTCTATTGGAAATCTGGCATCCTGCTGATGAGATAATGTGAATGGAGAAACGTATCAAGCCTACGAAGAAGGAAAACATATTTGCTTTATTTGTATATATTGTACTGTTTCCCAGTAGAGTCTACATGAGGGAAATTGGAGAGGCACTATATCTGTTTTAGGGTCTTACAAAATTATAAATATTTTCAAAAGTTTCCCAATCAAATTTGTTATCCTTGTACACCATACAGATTTGGATTACTGATATGTAAAGATTGGCCTAATCCTGGGGTCCGCAACCTGTGTCTCCTGATCTGTGTGTGGTTTTACTAATCCCCCCCTTCCTTTTTTTTTTTTTTTTTTTTTTTTTTTTTTGTTTATTTACCATAATTGGAAAGGAGGAGAGGATACACCAGAATAAGATGGGAATTTATTTCACCTCCAATCACAGTGAACAATACAGTTCATACTATTTATGAATTTGGAAATGAGCACAAATGTTAAACTGGAAGTGGAAGCAAAAACGCACCATAAAGAAGTAGACATGGACAGCTACATCCAGTCTAGCAGCAGAAACATCAAGCGTTGGTTATATAATGTCCCATATGGACAATTCCCATGTCTCAGTAGGAATTTTACCAGGGAGACCATTTTTGAATAACAAGTGGAGGAACTGAAGAAAAAGTTCAAAGGCTTTCAACATCATGTAGACAATAAAGCCTTGAACAAATTGAGGAACACCAAACCGGGAGATCTGCTTGAATATACTACCAGGGATGGTAATAAAAGGAGACAAAAAGTAGAAATACTATTCATCACAAGATTTAACAGGAAATATTAACAGGTATTGGAAGGTTTTAACCCTTTGCATTCCAGAGGGGTACCGAACGCATTGAACAGCAATATATATATAAAAGCCAGAGGAGCATGTTATGTTCTATAAGAAGCCCAAGAAACTCAAACCAAATTGGCCACCAGCATGTTGAAAAAAGAAAGATGAAGGTGGCTATACTTGTGCAATAGACCCACAATATTTGGCAAATACAGATGTGTCCACACTGTATGTACCACCTGTAAACATATCTAGAACAGCAAGGAGTTCAAGTAATCCTACTTCCAGGAAACCATTCCTATCACTCAGTATTGGGGTTGTGTAAGTACAGTGTAATATTGCACTTTAAACACTGTTGTCGGGTCTGGGCACATGGTGCCGTCCCTACCTGTCAGGCCTCTCCATGGCGGGATGGTGGATGGCGTTGTCACTTGGCCCTGTAAGCTCGCTGGCTCTTCCGGCTTCTTCTTCTTGTTGGCTCAGCCGAAGCCCACTCTACATTGCAATGTGAGCGTCATGACGTCATGGCCATAGGCTATAAAGTCTCTGAGCACCGGCGGATTGGTGCTCAGTCTATCTGTGCTCTCCTCAGTGTTAGAGCTCTAGTTATAGTGAAAGTGTTACTGTTATTGACCCTACTTACATCTGACCCCTCTCCTTGCCTCATCCCTTGACCATGGCCTGCATTTCACTACTCCTCTGACCTCCGGCTTGTTGACCATTCTGATTGCCGCCTGCCTTGACCCTTGCTATGTTGAACATTCTGATTATCGCCTGCCTTGACCATTGCTACGTTGACCGCTCTGATTCCCGCCTGCCCTGACCATTGCTATGTTGACCATTCTGATTGCTTCCTGCCCTGACCATTGCTACGTTGACCTCTCTGACCTTCCATCTGTGTTTTCCCCGACTCTGCATTATCGGTTAAACATTTATATTGCCTGCTCCCTTGGGGGCTTGCATCCTTGGGCTCCACCACTAATAATACAAGCCATACTTATGAGGGCCTGTCCTCCATACCTGCCTCTCCAGTCCAGCTTGTGACAAGCCCTCACTTGTTAGGGTTGTGACAACTGTTAATGTATTTAACAGAATTAGTGTAATGGTTCCAATGTATCTTCGTGTATTGGACTGTGTGCCCACCATTTCATTGAACAATGGAAGACCCCTTCTAAAGTCTTCATGCATGAACTGATTATATGGGGGAGGGGACTGAGTCAGCTCCTTTTATCCTGGAAATTAATTGTGTTTCTGTTGGTAGGAGTCAACAGTTGACAGTTTCTTAAGTGGCGGCTTTAGTTCTCCCAGGGGCTAGTACTATGTTTTGGATCAAATTTTCAGGCTGTTACTGTAGGTTGAGGGCAATCCTAGGCTGAACTCTTATGCCCCACATTCCAGTTCTGTTACAGTGATGCTGTTTTATACTGAAATAAAAACAAGTTGTACTTGCCTGTTTGTTTTCATTAGTGGTAAGTAAGCCCGTGGCAGTGTCTCCCTAGTCAAGACTCAGATGTTGTTCTGCCACAGATCCCTATAATCACAAGGAGGTGCAAGTATCTCTAAATCAAAATAGGAAGCCCCAGAAACTGATCTGTTACACCGTGTAGGACTAGGACTAGTATTGCCACATGAATTGTCTATTACCACATGAACTGCCAGTCAGTGTGTGGGAGAAAAGTGCTTTTGAGTATAGTGGTCCAGACAAGTAGTGGAGCCAGATTGGAAATGGAGAGGGTAATGTATGGGACAGGAAAATCTGTGCAACAGTCTTTGTGTCGCAGTACTGATGAATTTGCTAATCAAGGTCCATTCCAAGACAATGACAGGTATGGAAAGTGCAGGTGCTAGAGGGGGTAAGAGAGTCAGTTGCAGAACTGCCAGATTTCAGGTGAAGGCAGGAGTCCATGCAGGATGAGGCAGCTGAGATATTGCAGGATTAAAGAATATAATCCTTTGATGTTAAGTAGAGGTTAGAGTTGACATGTGTAATACAGGTTGCAGAAGAAAGCCGAGTTAGGATCTTTGTTCAGTCAGCGGATTAAAGGTTAACTGAGCAGAATGTAAACTCAGTCTTGGTAATTCTGGTTTCTTGCATCAGGTCAGCAGTTTTGATAAAAGATGCAAATGTCAGTGCTTGCTGAAGAGGAACATTCCTTTTGGTTTGAATCCATCAAGAGTATTTTATTTTTTATAGCATTCTTCCCTCAGTCCATCCTTGGTCCAACTCTCTGGCTAAGTCTCACAAGGAGACTTAAACCCAGACATTAAAACAGACACACTGCTTGTCCTGAGATGTTCTAAAGGGAGACAGGGACACATGATCAGAACAGCTGGGCCCAATCAGACAATTAGCATATCAAGGAGGTAGCCATACACGTGTGAGCATAAACAGAGAGACAGTGAGGTGGGCAGCCAGTAAGAGATAAAAACAATATTACTTGAAAAGAGACAGCAGAATGTTACAATCCATAATTCAGGCAGGAAGTACCCACAGCAAGTGAAAGATGTGATTCCAAAATGACTATAACCATGACTTTAAGCAATTGCAGTCTAATAACTGAGACAGAGCTCTCTAGCTTACTCTCATAAGGAGACTTAAACTCAGACTGTAAAACAGACAGACTGTTGGCTGTCACTTAGTTCTAAATACTATTGGTTAGCAACCTTTCTAATATCTTACCCACAACTAAAGTCAAGTTCACAGGTCTATAATATTGTGGTTTAGATCTTGCCCTATTTCGGAAAAATGGTACTATATCTGTTTTCCTCCAGTCACAGAGCACTATGCCTGATGATCGTGAATCAATAAATATTAAGTACTAGCAAAAGAAGCACGGCGTTGCCCTTGTATGAAAGATTTTGTGTATTTGTTTATGTGGACTGTTTAGTTGATTTTATAAATTAATATTATTTTTTGTTGTGTGTGTTAGTGAAGGTTTTGCATTGAGTAGCTAAATTCATAATGGTTTTTGTCATCCCTTTTTACTTCGGCAACCAGAGAAGAGAGAGAGAGAGGGAGGGAGAGAGAGACAGACAGAAAAAGAGAAACTGCAGATGAGGGCAGTGTGTGGCTTTAAGGGATGCACAGGCAATTATCAATGTTACCAGGAGGTTTTCTCAGTCTTTGCTAAACTGTTTCAACTAAGGGTCCCTTCCTGAGATTGTGCAATTCCTTAAAGGGATAGTAATACTTCGTTTTAACTTTATTTTATTTTGTAGGCATTAAAAAAACATGAAGAATGATATAAGTCTTATCTCTGAAACCTTTATGGTTTAAGAGATATTCACAAACAAAGTATCCCTTCCCTGTTCAACCAGATCAGAAGGGAGATGCCCAGGTAGACTGCAGAGAGGGACAATCTTCTATTAAGATAAGAGAAAAAGCTGAAAAACTTGTCAAGGGGGGAAGGGCTTTCATTGTTTTCATACAAAGAAAATTGTCCCCTTCTGTTATCTGTACTGTCATACAACCAGACTCACATCTGAGAAGAGATGGCTTACACTAGGAAAAAGGGGCGGGGAGGGGAACTTTGCTTGTGAATATCTCATAAACCATAAAGGTTTTAGAGATAAGACTTATATCATTCTTCATGGTTTTTTAATGCCTACAAAATAAAATAAAGTTAAAACGAAGTATTACTATCCCTTTAAGCCTGGAGTTCTAGAGTTATAATATTGCAATGTCATTCCCACCGAGGGACAGCTACCTGTCCTGACTGACATTATATGAAAAATGAGCTGCGGGAGGTTGGGTGTGGTGTAGCATAGGGTGAGTCAGTGATACTCATTATTATGCATAACAATTCCTATAAGCTCAGCAGTACAGGGAGTATGGTGACAATACATGGGGATTGGGATGGGCAGCTGTAGCAGTGAATAATATATACATTGTGTAATTGTTACCACACAGCAGAAGCACAATGTTTGATTGTGAGAGGTGGATGAGCAGGTAGCATAGTGCAGAGCAAAGCTGCTAGGGTGGATGGGCCATTCATCAGAGCACACAAGTAGTGTACTTGAAATAAAAGTAAGGTACAACAATAGCAGTCTGTGAAAGACTAAGTATCATTGGTGGGTTTACTGTAGTCTGACTGTGGTAATGTAGCTTTATCTGTGAGCAAGCAGTCAAACTTGATGCTTCCACTGGTTTGACAATTACTGAGACATGGATAGTGAGGCAATAAGAAAGAAGATACCATGGTCCTTTATTTCCTATGCCTGTGGAAGGTGGTATGAATGGATCTGATGCTAGATCTGCCCTGAAACGTGGTGCACTGCTATTCCTGTGTGCAGCTCCTCCTCTATGTGTATCCTGTCACCATGCAAGGAAATGCATGGAGGCAGCATAGACACAGGTGGTGCACTGGGATAGCAGGGTACTATTTATGAAATACCAAGGACTGTTAGGTAAATTTTATGACTGCTTAGTAGTGGTGGTGGTTAGGGGCACAACTAGCATAGTAAAGTGGGAGGGAGAATGTCATCAACACCACTGACACTACACTGTATGTTAACCATGGCTGCTGACTTTCCCCTTAAAAAGTATAGCAGTGGATCCCCTTTAGCTCCACTGTTCTCCAAGGTGTTCACGATGAATGTAGGATTGGTGCTTGTTCTGTTTCCTGGGCACAACATGCCCCCAAGACAGGCAAGAGAGGGAAGAGATGGTGTGCAAATGAGGGAGATGATTTGAGAAGTCAGGAGTTCGGTTGCAGGAGGGCATTGATGGCATGTGGGTAGTAGGGATGGTCTGAAGAGGGGAGCGATATGTTGCAGAGTTTGAGATGACCTGCAGGAGGCAGAGCTGCGGATCCAAAGAGAATGTTAGGGTAATTGTAATGTATGCAGAGAAGGCGACAAAGTTGATTATCTTGAAAGGATGCATTAGTGCAGTACGGAGCGTATTTGTAGGCTACATTAGAGTTGTGCGTTTCAGCACTGGAGAGAAGTGAAACTTCTTTTGATACTCCTTGCAGAGATTTTGGAAAAGACATAGACTTGCCAGTTGGCACTCAAAGGATTAACATTACACCATACATAAATTAGTGTTACCCTTGGTGTAAAAATGTGTTATACGTATGCTGACATTCTTCATAATTCAGCTGAGAAGGAGATGATAGCAGGGGGTCCAAGAGAGTAGTGACAAAGGCAGAGATGGTAGCAGGGACAGCAGAGGTTTACATCATATAGCAGGAAAGATGCTCATAAAGAGGGGAAGCAGAAGCCTAGAGAGTATAGGGGGAGAGAACACAACAGAATAGTGGATAGTATAGAAGACAAATATTACAGGGGAGAAGAAGGTGGTGATTTTGGTAGACAGATTGAAGAGGCATGAAGGCAATGGAGACAAGTTGAAGAGGGGATTAAAAAGGAGCAGGTGGTGGCTGTAGGAGACGTCCAGGCATTTTGTGTGTGTTCGCCATTTTTTCTTTCTGCTTAACATGGAAGTTGAGGGTGAGCCAACTCCTTGCAGAGATTTTAACAGGAGTGGCCATGGGGCTTTCAGACAATGGGTAGATATATAAAACTGGAGTAGTAGAGAAAGTGTCTGTCTGTAAAATTGTCAAAGTACAAAGATGTGTATAAATGTTTAGCAATATTTTTGCTAAGTACTAACTCTAGTCAGTCCACTTTTTTGAAAAGTGGAATAGAAATGGACCTGCCCAAATAAAAATAAAAAATTGCCTCCACTTGAAACCCTGTATTGTCTGAACCCTTAAATTGTAAATTAATATATATATATATATATATATAATTCATACACCGGAATAACCCTTTCTCAAACGTATATAGTGATGGTGTATAAGCTATGTATGTGTGAATAAAAAAAAAATCAGATTTGAGAATTTCTCAGAATGTACATAGAATGTTCTTGGTCATATGTATAAACACGACTTTACTTCTTTATAAATATGATCCTTTGCTGCAAAGTTTAGCAACAATGCTTAAACATACACTAAGAATGGTATTTATACATCTCCCCCATTGTTGCTTATTTTTTTCTTGTCGGTAAATATATCAAATATAATGATGCATTGTTTCACTAAGCAGAGGTTTGTGTTGATTGTACCTATAAAGACATTTACTATGTTTGTGCTTCACCCAGAAACAACAATCCCAAAGCTTCTGTAAACAAAATGAAAATGCCTTTAAAGTGACAGTCAACCTCCTTTTGGACTTTACATATTGTGCATGTAGATATAAAATGAGTTATTATTATTATTATTATTATTATTATTATTATTATTATTTCATTTGCCTAATATTTTACACTTTATGTACCTAGCACTGAACCCACTGAATTTATGTTTCTAGAGAGCCTAACTTAAGAGACTGTAAAACATGCCATAGTGCAACATTGCATCACTATCCTTTATTTCACAATCCCTGACAGAAATCTCTTTGGAAACGGAATGTAAAAATAGGTGAAAATGAAAAGATTAAAATTTGCTCAACAATCTTTTATTTTCTTCTGTGTTCCTCTACGGGAGTGTACAATGGAGTTGTCTCTTCCTTTCAGCTATGTAGGACCTATCCATATTTAAGAAAGTCATGGAGAAGATCACTTTTGTCCAAGCAGAAAAATAGATAATAAACCTATTAAGAGTAGGGTATGCCGTGGAGGGACATAAAAGAAAATATTGGTAAGCAAATGTTACCCTTTCTTCTTTGTCCCTACCCATGGCAATGAACACTGGGGGAGGGGGATGTAGTTACAGAACATTGCCCCCATTGTAAGCCAGACTAACGGTTACTCATATTTCAGAATGATGCTGAACATTCTTACTAGTTAAGATTGGACTACTGCCTGAAGGACTTGTCTCCCAAATCTTTTCTCCTGAAGCTTGGACATCTATTTGTAGTCTCACAAGGGTTGATACCGTAGACCAGGTTGCCACCTTGCAGATGTGCACTGGGAATGCCTCTGCCTTTGCTGACCATAAAGTGGCAATTGATCTTGTGTAATGTACATTTATGGATTTCGGTTGTGTTATTCCTGCATTCTATTAGATGAAACTATTGCATTCTGATATCCGTTTGGAAATGGATACTTTAGAGGCTGCAGTGCCGTTTTCCATGGAAGTGAATAAATAATTATTCTGATTTTCTCAGTTCCTGAGTTCTAGACAAATGGCAAGATAAGCAGCTTACCAAGTCTAGGTTATGCAATATATTCTCCATCTCTCCTTTAGTATTTGGACAAAAGGATGGTAAAATGATTTCTTGTTTGAGATGAAAGGAAGACACCCCTTTAGGTCTAAACGGTGGTTTAGTTTTAAGGACTATTTTATCCTGATGTTTAAGTAGATATGGATATTTGGAGGATAGGGCTTGGAGCTCATTCACTCTTCTTGCTGATGCAATAGCCATCAAAAATACTCTTTTCCATGTTAATGCTTTGATGGACTACTGATCCTTCTCCATGACTTCCTTAAATACTTACTGTTTGGTCCTTCATAACTGAGAGGTGAAGACAATTCCACTGCACATTGCCCTGGATAGGGACAGAAGAAAAAGGGGAAAAAAAGCATAGGCAATTTGACTTTACATCACTTGCATAATATGTAAAGTCAAAAGGAAGGTTGACAGCCACTTTAAAGGGATAGTAATGTCACGATATAAAGTTGCTAGTTGAAGAGCCCGTTACACGGACCATAGTGCCACTACCATCCGGTCGCGGAGCAGTCACGCACAGTAGAGACTGCCCGCTCCTGCTGATACAGAGCTGGGCGCTCCGAAGGAGCATCCAACTCTGTATCAGGCGTGGCGCGGGCAGTCTCTACTGCGTACGACTGCAGCACGTGCAGTAGTGTCTACTGCGCATGTCACGGCGTTACACACAATTTAGCGAATTATTATATAGGATTATCGATTATTCGTTATACTATTTTATAATGCATGCTACTGTTGTAAGTGTCCATTTATTTTAAAGATTCCATCTTCCACCCCTTTTTCCTACTTCACGGACTGATCATGATAAGGGACAATATTGTGTCATAATAAGGAAAACCCTGCTCCCCTTCTTCAAGGGGTGGCAGGGCTTTCCTTATGCTGACAGACACAATATCATCCCTCGTTGCAATCTGTCCAGTAAAGCGACTGGCTTTCAGATCTGAGGGAACAAGCGTGACGTAGTGAAGAGGGGCTGGAGGGGGAAACTTTAAACTAAAATTACAAGAATACTGCAACTATATGGACAGTTACCACAGTACAAATTATAAAAAGGTATAATCAATAATAACTTTATATTGTGACATTACTATCTCCTTGACGTAAAGATCAAGTTACAACATTTTACCAAGTCTGCTCCTTTGGGAACTGACTTGGTAAAAAGCCAGAAGCTGTACTGTGCGACCCCAAGGAGGCTTCTGTCAGGGCAGCTGTATCATGATAGTTGTCTTTATCTCTTTTAAAGGGATAGTAATTGTTAATTTTAAGTTGATTTAATATTGTAGACATTAAAAAAAGGTTAACATCGATGTAAGTCTTATCTCTCAAACCTTTATGTTTTGAGAGATATAACTTGCTAAAGTTACCTTTTCCTGGCTGTTTTACACAAGTCTGCAAAAGTGGTTAGCAGTGGATTGCAGAGCAATGTGTTGCTGTCCCATTTTAGAACTCAAAGGGTTAGCATGTGTGGATATGCCACATGAACCTGGGCTCCTAAAATGTGACTTCTGGTTCCTAAATAGAAGGCCTATTTTATATCATACATACCCAGCCGTTCAACTCTCATTTGGCTTTCAATAATATTTCTGACTCCTAAATGGAATTGTTGGGGTGCAGCCAATTTTGAACAAAGGGGCTTAAAAGCAAAAACACAAAATATTGGTGTACATCCATTCGTCCAATACAGGTTACTGGTAGCTTTGGGTAGGCGATTATCCCCTTTGAATAGGCAGGAACAATTCTGAGAAGTGACTGCTGGGTGGAGCCTACCTCCTCTCCTTAGCTTGCAGCTAGCCAATCCCCAACCAGTAAGATTTGTTCCTTGCTCAAGACACAAGGCAAGAAAACAGTTCTGCTATAGTTTTAGCTTCTTTATTATTTTTCTGTTAGATATGGGATACCACCATTAGGCGGATTACCATCACTGACAATTCTCATCACCCAAATGTGGATAGCTCTGTTTACCAGGTGCTTTTGTGGATCTAAGCCATGGGGGGAAATCTTGGCTGCAAGTTCTTTCCCCAGGAGTTGCTCACTGAGGCTTCTTCTTGATATATGGTACTCTGAAGATAGAAGACCTGCTGAAAAAGGTGCAAACCTTTTGAATGCTGAGGTCCACATGTCCCATGCGTCCCCTCTGCACAGGGGTCTCATTTGGAGTTCCTGTTACATACTCATGCACTCATTGGGTTTATCTGTATGTCTGTGAGGTGTTTGGAGCAAGTTTCTGTGGTATCTTAACCCTTTTGCTGCTGGTTAGCACTTTTTTGGTGGGTTTTGGGAACTTT
This sequence comes from Rhinophrynus dorsalis, assembly GCA_037306005.1. Taxonomy (NCBI): domain Eukaryota; kingdom Metazoa; phylum Chordata; class Amphibia; order Anura; family Rhinophrynidae; genus Rhinophrynus; species Rhinophrynus dorsalis. The sequence goes on from CM074720.1 coordinate 444,045,045, forward strand.
CCCTACTGGGACCAGTGTTTATTGGGTCTACGGATTTATTCTCGTGGGCTTTTGAGTGGTTTTACGTTTTAGTATACATCCCGTTTAGTTTGTATTCCGTGCCTTTAAGGCACGAGTTTACCGCATAGACGCCATTGCTCCATTCACTTCTATGGGACTTTACAATTTGGGACATATCTCTGCAACTGCTCCACGTAGCGAGGTCGGCGATGGCTCATTTTGTTGGTTTGCCCTCGCTCTATTATCCGGTCAACATTCTGGGCATGTTAGGGGCCTTAGGGGGCTTAGGGCACTGTTGGGGTAATCGGTTAGCAAAACCACAATTCCCCTGAGTGCTCGCTTTGCGCGTTAGTTTCTGATTGGCTCCTGCCGCGGCAGCCATTTTGTGTCTTCGTAGATCGAGTATCCTACACAGGGCTTGGACTCTCCTTCTCTCCTCAGCAGTTCAACCCTCCGCCTATCAGATAAGTCTTATTTAGCATTTCTGGGGTGAATTTATTTATCATAAACACTGTTTTGTGGGTGTTTTGATACTTTGACCTTTTGTCTCTGTGAAAATGTCTACACTGGTAGACCTTGGGGCTAAACCTACGGCTAAGGACACTGGGGTGTCTGTGTCCCCCATTGCTCATTGCTTCTCTTGTCACTCAGGGTTACCTAGAGAATATTCAGGTTATGTTTGCCCAGCATTCGCTGCTGCCCCTGAATCCCCTGCAGGGACCTCCAGCCACTCACTAGAGCCAGTTTGGATGCAAGAGTTTAAGGCTACTACCAGGGACCTCCAGTCCACCTTTACAACTTCTTCCATCCACTTTACAGGGGGTCTTCCACTCGTGGCAGGCCCCTGCCCCTATCAGATCTTCCCTGCCTAAACTGCCGGGTGTGCCGGATGTGTCTGGTTCCTCTGAGGAGGAATTATTGGTGGACTCTGATGATGATGATGACTGTTCAGCTGTTCCTTCATCTCAGTTTTTTGGGGACCCCTTTGAGGCTGACCCCATTCCCTCAGCTGAGGGCCTGATCAGGGCTGTATTGACCACCCTGAACACTCCCTTGTTGCAGGAGGTTTCTTCTGACCCATCTGATGTGTTCCAGGAGCCTGTTATGCCCCATACTTGTTTTCCACCTAACCCCACCCTTGACCGGTTGGCGTCTGAGGAGTGGAAGTTTCCAGACAGGAAACCATCTGTATCTAGAAAGTTTGCTAAGCTTTACCCGTATCTGATATGGCCCTTACGCAGTGGGTCCATCCCCCCAAGGTGGATGCCCCTGTTTCCAATCTTTCTAAGTCCACTGCCTTCCCTGTGGCTGACACGTCTGCTCTGAAGAGTGGAATGACAAGAAGATTGAGACCTCTCTCAAGGCTATTTTTGCGACTGCTGGTTCTGCCCTTCACCCTGCATTTGCTGCAGCATGGGTAAATAGAGCTGTGGCTGTTTGGACTGAACATCTCACTTCAGCTGTCTGTCAGGTGGCCTCTACTGCTGACATGTTGTGGTTTCTCGCCAACATTGCTGAGGCTCAGCATTGTTTCCACAGCCCTGTTTGACGCTGTGCGTATGGTAGCCAGTGCATCTACCATGTCTGTGGTAGCCAAACATGCTCTTTGGCTCAAGATCTGGTCTACTGACACGGCCTCCATGAGGGCTCTCATGTCTTTGCCCTTTCAGGGCAACTCCCTGTTTGGGCCCGAGCTCAAGGATCTGATCAGCGAGATCACTGGAGGGAAGTGTACTCACCTGCCAGTGGTCCTAAGGAAGAAGGCACCTGTCAAAAGGAATCGGCTTTTTCAGGCAGACTCGCGCCAGGCGACCCAGATGATCCCCCAGGCTCCGCGCTCCTCATCCAAGCCTAAGCAGCAATGGAGGCCCAAGTCCTCTGCAAAGCCCAAAGCTTCCTAACCTCCTTCTGTATGACTCGCTGAACCCAGGTCCCCTCCTGCAGGTAGGTGGCCGCTTACGCCACTGCCTCTCGGCTTAGGAGGCCTCTGTGGCTGACCCGTGGGTTTTGCAGGTGGTGGCTACAGGGTACAGGATTCCCTTCACCTCTCTTCCTTCTTCCAGGACCTTCTCTTCACGTTCTCCCTTGGGAGCGGAAAAGCACCGCCTTTTCGAGGAGGCCATTCAGGCCCTTCTGGACAAGGCGGTCCTGGAACCAGTTCCTCCTCAGGAGAGGGGCTTGGGATTCTACTACAACCTCTTTGTGGTTTCCAAGAAGGATGGCTGTCATCCCATTTTGGATTTGAAAGATCTCAACTCCTTTGTGGTCCGGTCCCAATACCGTCAGGAGTCACTGTGCACAGTGATAGTGGCCATGTCCCCTGGGGAATTTATGGCCTCTCTGGATCTTCAGAATGCCTATCTGCACATCACCATTCATCCAGAGAGTCCTGGGAGCACTGATTTCTGTCCTACATCAGAACGGCATCAGGGTCACTCCATATATGGACGACCTCCTTCTGAAGGCCTATTCTCCAGAACTCCTTCATCAACAGGTACAGGACTGCATTCATGCTCTCTCCCATCACAGGTGGATCAACAATCTGGACAAGTTCGACCTTGTTCCTTCCCAGAGGATGGTCTTTCTGGGCATCCTCTTTGACATTCAGAGGGGGATGGTGTTTCTCATGGAAGAAGTGGCTCATCAGATAGCACTGAAGATCCAGGCTATCCTATCTCAGGATCCATTTCCAGCTAAGAAGCTGTCATCCTTGGTGGGGAAGTTCATTTCCACCACAGAAGCAGTCCCGTTTGCCATGGCTCATACCAGGGAACTTCAGAGGTTTCTAATCCTGGCATGCAGGGGTCGCCCAGATCTCCTGGAAAGATCCCTATCTTTCCCTCTTCACATGGAGCAGAGCTTCTCATGGTGGCTGAACCTGAACAATCTCCTGAAAGGCAGATCCTTCCTGGTGCCCTTCTGGACCACAGTAATGATGGATGCGAGCCTCTCCGGATGGGGAGCGGTACTGGGGATCTTGAGTGTTCAGGGCCAGTGGTCCCAGGAGGAATCTCTCCTTCCTATCAATGTCTTGGGGCTTCGGGCGATATTTCATGCCCTACAACACTGGACATGGCAACTGGAGGATTGCCCGGTCAGGGTACAGTCGGACAACGCCACATCGGTAGCCTACATCAACAAGCAAGGAGGCAGAAGAAGCCTCTCAGCTTAGCTAGAGGTCAAGGCAATTTTATCATGGGCAGAGGAGCATGTTCCTGACATTTCTGCAGTTCACATTCCTGGTGTAGACAACGTTCTGGCAGACTTCCTCAGTCGGCACACGGTGGACAGCAGAGAGTGGGACCTACATCAAGAGGTGTTCAACCTCATAATCCAGCAGTGGGGTCTTCCATGCATCGACCTGATGGCAACCAGGCACAATAGGAAGGTTCCAACGTTCTGCTCTTGTTGTGGAGGATCCCCTGACTCTGGCAGTGGATGCCTTGTCGATCCAGTGGACATTTCCTCTGGCATACCTATTTCCCCCCATTCCCCTGTTGAACAGGGTGCTATGGAAACTACGTTTGGAGAGCTGCCCAGTCATTCTGATTGCTCCTTACTGGCCTCTGCAGGCTTGGTTTCCGGAGCTTCTGGACCTCTCAGTGGCGGAACCTCTTCAACTTCCCTCCCATCCAGATCTTCTTTTGCAAGGTTACCTCTGGAAGGAAGAAGTTCATCGTCTGGCTTTGATGGCATGGAGGTTGAATCCTCAATTTTGAAGAAGAAGGTTCTTCTGCTGGTGCGGTGGCTACTGTTCTTAGTGCCCGTAAGCCTGTTTACTCCTAAGGCCTACCATCGAGTTTGGTCTACCTTTCTATCTTGGTGTGCTGATAAAGACCTGTTTCAGGATTTTGACCTTCCTACAGTTCTTTCCTTCCCCCAGCATGGTATGGATAAGGGTCTCAGTCTGAGTTCTCTTAACGTTCAGACTTCTGCGCTCTCTGTCTTCTTTCAGAGGTGTCTTGTTCTCAATCCTGATGTCAAGGTTTTCTTCCAGGGTGTTGCTCATACCCGTCCGGTGTTTAAGTCCCTTTCTCCTCAGTGGGACCTTTACTTGGTTTTAGGAGTACTTCATCGTCCTCCTTTTGAGTCATTGGCTACCATTCCTTTACGGATGCTGACGTGGAAGATGGCCTTTCTCCTGATGATAGTTTCGGTTCGTCGTTTTGCGGAGCTGCATGCTCTGTCTTGTAGGCCACCCTTTTTGGTGTTTCACAAACACAAGACAGTGCTTCGCACTTCACAAGAGTTTCTCCCGAAGGTGGTGTCTGAGTTCCACATTAATCAGGAGATTGTGGTTCCTTCATTCTGCCCTAACCCTACTTCTGATAAAGAGAAGGATTGTCATCTGCTGGATGTTGTTCGTTGTCTCAAGTTCTATGTGCATCGCATTGACACACTTTTTGTCATTTCTGAGGGTCCTAGGACAGGGAAGCCTGCTTCCAAGTAACCATTGCTTCTTGGATCAAGTCCACGATTTGTAAGGCTTGCGAACTTGGGAAGAAGCCTGTTCCCTTCAGGGTCACAGCTCATTCTGCGAGGTCTATTGGGGCTTCTTGGGCCTACAGAAATCAGGCCTCCGCTGATCAGTTGTGCAAGGCGGCCACTTGGCCGACTGTCAATACATTTTGTAGACACTATCATGTGGATGTGCTGGCATTGGCTGATGCCAGTTTTGGGAGGAAGATACTGGAGGCAGCCTTGCCTGTCTAGGATCTCTATAGTCTATCAGTACTCTTTCACTTTTGATCCCTTTTGGCTCTAGTCCAGTGTGCTGTGTAACAGTTTCTGGGGTTTGTTTTACTCCTGTTCGGTGTCCGTTGACACTTTGAGGTTATTTTTGAGCTTTTCATGATCTGTAGGTTCATTGGTGCTCTGGTGACTTTGGAGGCCTGCGCCTGGTGTTTGCCTTTCTTCCTGCCCTGGGGAACTTAATGGTTGGACATTCCAACCACCTCTGGGTGCAGTCCCCACTCTACACTGTCCACCGTGTGATGACTGACGAAGTCTGCCATGACCTTGTCTATGCCAGGAATGTGTACTGTGGATATGGCAGGAACGTGTTCTTCTGCCCAGGATAAAATAGCCTTTACCTTTTTACCAAGCGGTGAGACTTCTTGTTCCGCCCTGCCTGTTGATGTAAGCCACGACCGTGGCATTGTCGGACTGAACCCGGACAGGACATTCTTCCAGCTGAGGTGTCCAGTGACTAAGGGCATGAAATATCGCCCAAAGCTCCAACACGTTGATGGGAAGGAGAGATTCCTCTGGAGACCACCGACCCTGAGCACTGAGGCGACCCAGGACCGATCCCCAGCCGGAGAGGCTGGCATCCATCATCACCGTGGTCCAGAAGGATACTGGGAAGGACTTGCCCTTCAGTAGATTGGAGAGGTCAAGCCACCATGACAAACTCCGTTCCACATGAAGAGGGATGGATACTGACGTCTTCAGAAAGTCCGGCTGACCCTTGCACACCTGCATCACGAACCTCTGGAGTTCCCTGGTGTGAGCCATGGCAAATGGGACTGTATCTATGGTGGAGATGAATTTCCCCACTAGAAAGAACCGCTTCTTGGCCGGAACTGGATCATGAGCCAGAACAGCAGAAACTCTGGTGAGCCACCTCGTCCGTGAGAAACACCATGCTCTGCTGAGTGTCGGAGACAAGGCCCAGGAAGACCAGTAGCTGGTATGGGCCAAGATCCGACTTGTCCATGTTGATGATTCACCCGTCATGGGTGAGAGCATGAATGCAGTCCTGAACCTGCTGATGAAGAAGTTACGCAGAAGGGGCTTTCAGAAGCAGGTCGTCCATGTATGGAGTAACTCTGATGCCGTCCCGAGAATGGATACTAAAGCTCCCAGTACACAGTTGAAGTCTTGTGGAGCTGTAGTCAGACCAAAGGGAAGAGCTGAAAACTGAAAGTGCCCTTGGTCGCAGACAAATTTGAGCTACTACCTGCTCTCTGGATGAATGGTGATGTGTAGATAGGCGTCCTGAAGATCCAGAAAGGCAAGGAATTCCCGCGGGGACATAGCAGCAATCACCGTCCTTAGGGCGCCTTGTGATAATGGGTCCTAATCAGAAAGGAATCGAGATCCTTCAAATCCAAAATGGAACGACAGTCGCTGTCCTTCTTGGAGACCACAAAGAGGTCTGCGTAAAAACCCATACCTCTGTCCTGAACTGGAACAGGCTCCAGAACATCCTTGTCGAGAAGGGCCTGGATAGCGCCATTGAACAGACGGCATTTCTCTGCACCCTGGGGCGTATGAGAGGGAAAAAAGCGAAAGGGAGGAAGAGAGATGAAAGGGATCTTGTACCCTTCCGCCACCACCTGTAAAACCCATGGGTCTGCCACTGAATCCTCCCAGACGCTGCGGTAGTGAGGCAGACGGCCAACCACAGCAGAGTGGGGACCTGGGTTCGGCGAGCCATGCCGAAGAAGGCTTGGATGTCTTAGGCTTGGAGGAGACCTTGGGCTTCCATTTCTGTTTGGGATTGGTGGAGGCATGCGGAGCTGAGGGAACCGCCTAGTTCGCCGGACGTGTGTCAGTCTGGGGACCAAAGGCAGAAGGGTACTTTTACCCCCTGTGGCCTCACTAATCAGATCCTTAAGATCTGGCCCAAACAATGATATGCCTTGAAAAGGCAAGGAGAGCAAGGCTTTCTTGGAAGCAGCGTCAGCAGACCAGATCTTGAGCCAAAGAGCTTGTCTGACAACCACAGACATGGTGGAAATCCTTCCACCAGACGGATGGCATCAAATAAGGCAGCAGAAACATAGTGCTGGGCCTTAGAAATGTTGGCAAGAAGCCGCAACGTATCTGAAGTAGGAGCACCCTGATGTACAGCGAGAGTGAGCTGTTCAGTCCAGACTGCAATGGCCCGGTTAACCCATGCCGCAGAGAACGCTGGACGCATGGCAGTACCAGCAATGGCAAAAATGGACCTCAAGTTTCCTGTCAGTCCAGTCTTTCAGAGCTGATGCATCAGCAACTGGCAAGGCAGTGGACTTAGATAGCCTGGAGATAGGAGCATTCAGTTTGGGGGGGATGAACCCTCTGAGCAAGCGCTGCCTCAGAGAAGGGGTAAAGCATGGCAAATTTCTTGAAAACAGAAGGTTTCCTGTCCGGAGACTTCCACTCATCAGACACAAGGCGGTCAAGAGTGGGGTTAGGTGAAAAACAAGTATGGGGCCTCTTGGGCTCCTGAAATACATCAGAGGGATCTGAAGAAACCTCTTGAACTAAGGGAATGTTTAGGGTAGTCAAGACAGCCCTGATCAGGTCCTCTGCCGAGGGCTCAGGATCAGCCTCAAAGGGGTGCCCAAAAACTGAGAGGAGCCCACAGCAGAACATTCTTCAGCATCTGAATCCACCAAGAGTTCCTCTTCAGAGGAATCTGATACATCAGGTACTCCCTGTGGTTTCGGCAGGGAAGATTTGACAGAAGAAGGGGTCTGCCATGAGTGGAAGACCCCTGTAACTGGGATGGAAAGAGTTGCAATGTAGACCGGAGGTCTCTAGTAGCAGCCTTGAACTTTTGCACCCAAACTGGCTCTAATGCATGGCTGGAGGTCCCTGGGAGAGACTCAGCTGGGCATAAACGACCTGAGAATTTTCTAGGTAACCCTGAATGATATTAAGAACAATGCGCAATAGGGGACACAGAGACCCCAGTGTCCTTAGTCTAAGGCCTGGCCCCAAACTCTAACTGAGCAGACATTCTCACAGTGTCAAAACGTTTAAAGTATAAGGAATCACCCAAATACAGTGTGTGAGATTGAAATGTTACCCCAGAAATCGCTAAAATGCACTTATCTGGCAGGTGAACGGTTAATCTGCACAGGAGAGAAGGTGAGTCCTAACCCTGCATAGGATACTCGTTCAGGAAAAGGCACAAAATGGCTGCCGCGGAAGGAGCCAATCAGAAATGGGCAAACAAAGCAAGCGCTCATGGGAAATGTCGTTTTCGTAGAAAAAGTACCCCAAAATTGCCCGAAGCCCCCTGAGCCTCCCAACAAACACTTAAAATGTTAACCGGATGACAGGGCAAGGGCAGACAATTAAAATGAGCCATCCCTGATGTCACTACGTTGAGTGGTTGCAGAGATTATGTCCCATAGAAATGAATGGAGCAATGGCATCTATGTGGTAAAGGTCACAATTTTTTTTAAAAGTTGAAACTGAGAATTAAAAGTATATGAAACATCACTAGAACATGTTAGAAGACCCCAAAAAAAACTGAACCCAGTAGAGAGAGTGCCAATAATCCCCAAAAGATGTAAAACCAGCAGCTAAAGGGTTAAGTCACCACATAAACTTACTCCAAAACACCCAATGAGTGCAGGAGTGTGCAGTAGGAACTACAAGGAAAACCCCTGTGTGGAGGGGCACTGTGGGACATGTGGACCTGCAGCACTCAAAGGGTTACTCACCTTTCCTGCAGATCTTCTATCTTTAGATTACCATGTAGTAATAAGTAACCTCAGTGGGTAACCCCTGAGGAAAGAACTTGAACCCAAGATTTTCCCCCCAGGGCTTAAGGTCCACAAAAAGCACCTGGACACTGAGCTAGCCACATCTAAGGGCATTGTCAGTTATGGTAATCCGCCTAATAGTGGTATTCCATATCTAACAGAAAAATAAAAAAAATAGCTAAAATTATAGCAGAACTGTTCTCTTGCCTGTGTCTTCACCAAGTAACAAATCATACTGAAGCTGGTTGGCTATCTGCAGCCAAGGAGCGAATATAGGCTCCACCCCCTGCATTCAATTCTAGAATTGTTCCTGCCTAATTAAAGGGTTGGATCACCTTCCCAAAGTTACCAGTAACCTGTATTGGATGACAGAGAAAACAATTTTTTATTTGGATTGCACCGAGACTGTGTATATAATTTAATATAATATAATTTTTGTGTGTGTGTGTGTGTATATAAATCTATATCCTTATAATAAAAAAGGCGAGATGTATATTTGTGCGATGCGGTCATGCACAGTAGAGACTGCCCGTGTTACTGGGAGGTGACACTGTAGTTAGTGGTGTGGTTCCATCGCTGTGCACCTCTGCTGTGTGTTTTTCTTTCCTCTATCACACCGACTTTGTGGATGCACATGCGTAAGGTGGTGATTACAGTACAATGGCTCATTCCGATGGAAAGAGAAAGCAGGAGATTGAAGAATAGAATGGAGAGACTGGGGAGAGAGACCCCGTGGAGATGAGCAGCATAACCTCTCCGGATTTCAGCTGCAGGCGGTACTGAGAGAATCAATGCGGTACAAAGCCATTTTCTTGCATGGGAAGGTAAACAAGTGAAAATTCTGTGAGCGGTGACGATGATATGGAAGGGGACATATCATGACAGATGCAATAGATTTGACTCAACCAATAAAGAAGGTAATGAATGACTGTTCCAATATAACATTCAGGGGATGTAATAGCCACGTACACATAGGCTTTTTCCAGACACCGGGAAGATACAGTTGAGTTGAGAGGGGTATTGTACTTGCTGCTGAAGTGGACAGCATTGTCCCACAGATGCCAGTGATACCAGATTCCAAGGTGACATTGGTTTTGTCTCCTCTGTTAGGGACATAAAGTGTAAAACAAATTATAAGCCTTTACATATCCTGTCAGGAAGTTAACGGTCACTTTAAAAGAGGATATCTGTATGAAATTCAATGTGTATTGCATTTATAAGCTTCCTAATATTAAAATTGTAATAGGGCCAAAGCTTATATATATAATATAATGTGCTTTGTTAAAAAAAAAATGCAGCTTTTCTGTTGTATGAAGTTTTCTATTGATGTCCAGGTGAGTGGTACTATGGGTCATTATTGATGCATTGTCATGTAACTGCCAAGGAGCAAAGTATCCCTGGAATTCATTTTATTTTTAATGTTGGGAAGTATATGATTTTATCTTTTATTGAATTAAAGTCCAGCATCACCTGGAGACCCATAAGTTGCCCACAATCAGGGATGCAACATGAAAATTGCAGCTCGTAACTATGTAGGAGAATATATTGTTGTCCACCTTACTGCTGGGGGCAGAAATTTGCTTCCCATTGACTTTATAAGTATGATACACAATTATTAAAATAGCTCCTGCTTTTTCATTTACATATCTGAGTTTTGTAGTGGACGCTGGAGAGGTGTTTCAGCCAAGTAAAGATGCTTCATACAACTGATAAAAGGGCAATAAAACCAGGAAAAAAAATATTCCCCTCTCCTGTAGAGAGTATAGCCTGACATAGCAGTGCTATTTATGTGTGCTGCGACTTACCCAATCCTGCACTGATTTCTTGCAGCATTGGTTGAACCTGTCCTCCAATTTCTGCTCTGATCTTCAACTTGAATATGGGTTACGCCTTCAGGATATCCACAGTGCTTCTTGGGAACTGAGCTTCTGGCACCGGTACCTGTAATGAGGAACCTGAAGCTCAATTTTGTAGGGTCATACAACATTAAGCGGTTCTGCCCCTTTTGTGGCTCCTCCCTCACTGACCCACAACTTTGTCAGGTATTTTTTTGAGGAAAAAGTGGCAACCCTAGCTGTGTAGTTCTGTGTTAGTACAACTGCCAATATTGCAGTTTCAAAAACACAAAATGTTCCTATAACATTTTTACATTTTACTTTATTGGAAAAAAGCTACCCACCATTATATGCAGTGCTCAAAATAGAATTGATGTTTTTCCCAGCATTCTTTGTCATCTCTTCACTAACGGGATCAATGTAAAAGCACCAAAATATATCATTAATGTGGGACAATAATGTACAAAATAGGTTCTCAATGTGCTATCATTACAAGAGTTTTTGTAGAGTATAACATGATAACTAAGTAAATACAATTGTGAATTTTACTCTGTTATTTCTTGTAATACCAGAGTGCCCTGTTGTCTTTTGTGTGTACCAGCAGTTTTGAAACTGCAGTGGGGTTTTTTTCTCTTGCCTCAAATTGGTCTACATTTGGTTTATAGGCCTGCAGTGTAATAAAAGGATATGAAAAGAGAGATCATTATCTGTAGAGTGAAAATCTTCACACACAGAATATTTTGCCTTCTGTCCCTTTGTCATTTACAGAATAGATGGAGAAGACAGAATATGCTCTCAATAAACACTCTCAAATAGAGTAACAACATGTAATAATTGGGATTTATGTACTTTTGAGGCAACTTTGTTGGATGTAGTGACCACACTCACACTTCTCAAATTACCCTGCCCCCATCTACTACTGTTTGTCACTTGCAACATTCAAAAGAAAAAAAAAAAAAAAGGTTTTAAACAGAGAGGATTTCAAAAGACCTTGTGCTTGTGCAAGCCCAAAGCATTATATGTGCATCGTTCAGTCCAATTGCACCATTATTAGATGGGAAATTATAGGCTTAGTTTCCCCAAGCCTTGCCATAGCCCTATGCATTTTAATTTGTCTATTAATGATCTTGAAGTGGGTATAGAAATGTCTTAATATTTGCTGATGACATTAAAGCGTGTAAGGAAATAAATAAAAGCATTGTAGAACTGGAAAAAGTCCAGAAAAGTGCAGCAAAACTAGTAAAAAGATTGTAAGCCTTTAGTTATAAAGATATTAGACACACTGGATTTGCTTACATTAAAGAAGAGCTCTCTATGGTGTGATCTTATTACTATTAAGAAAAATGTTCAAGGTCAATGCAAAGAACTCTCTGGTGGACTGTTTACTCAGCGATGACATAAAACAAAACAAGGGTTTGGTCCATTAAAGGAACACTTAACACCAAAAATTTAGATAGGTTGATGTAACTTTATGTATCACATAAATAATGCTGCCACATGTAAAATATAATCATTCATATTACATACATATCATAAAAAAGATTTTGCTTTCATAGGGAGTGTGGGAGTACATGAAGCTGCTGGGCTATGTAATCTTTGCTCTGGAGGCAGTTAATTTGCTCATTTCCACACACAGGAATTGCAGCTGGACATTCTGAGGAATTGGTCCAGGTATCAGCTTCATTTATCTTGAGTCGTGTCTCTGTCCCTTCGAACGAAGGAGGTCCTTAACTGGTGGCTTCAGCTGTCCCATCTGATAGGATGTCCATTTGTCATTCCCCACTGGGTGGTGGTCACCACAGATGCCAGCCTACTGGGCTGGGCTACTACTCTGGGATCCCTGACTGCCCAGGCCCTTTTGACCAGCGAGAAGAGCCTTCTGTCCATCAATGTCCTAGATTTGCGAGTAATTTGATTTGCTCTGCATCATAAATCTCAACCCCCCTTCAAGGAACCCCAGGGCGGACTTAATCTGACAATATGATTACGGTGGCTTTCATCAAAGGGGGGGGACCAGCAGTGTAACAGCCTTGAACGAAGGTGTGGAGACTTTTTTTGTGGGACAAGACCCACATGCTGGCCCACTCTGCAGGTCACATTTCTGGCGTGGAAAATTTAATATCAGACTTTCGCATTCGCCAGCACCTGGATCCCAGAAACCGGGGACTGAAACAGAGCGTGTTCAAGTCGATCACCTGTCATTGGGGGCTCCTGACAATGGATTTCATGGACCCTCATCTGAACTGCAAAGTTTCCCCTGTTCTGTACCAGGCTTCAGGATCCTTTGGCTCTTACTGTAGATGCAATGACCATATCATTGACTCCTCTTCTAGCATGGGTTTCGTCAAACTACTCTGATTTCCCAGGGTGCTGAGGAAAGTCCAGGGTGGAGCAGGGTGCCTTCCTGATTGCTCCATTCCGGCCCCTGTTGGCCCTGGTTTTCTTCTCTTCTCAGTCTGCCCTTGGTGCAGCCTTTTCGTCTTCCCTTGCATTTGGGCCTTCTGACTCTGGGCCTGTTATGTCACCCTCTTGTGAATAAGCTAGCTTTGATGGACTGGCCCTAGAGGCCAGCATCCTGAAGAAAAAGCGTTTTCTGACATTTCTACTATCGGGGTAGAAAGAGAGAAAATCTTATCATGGTGTTTGGTCCCTCTTCAACAAGTAGTGTGCCAGACTCGCGACCATAACCTTTTTGGTTTACAGTAGGTTAAGTCTTTTCTGAACACCATCTTGAAGAAAAGCCAAGTCTTAGGGCCAATAAGGTTCATAATTCAGCTATTTCTTTTTATTTTCTAGCAGCGCACTGCATTGTGCAAAGGCTAGCTCATAACCTACCCTGTCTTTGAGTATCCCACCCTTCCATGGGATTTGAACCTAGTATTAGGAGAGCCCCAGAAGCCTCCTTTTGAACCTCTGACTATAGTTTCTCTTTGTGGTATGATACTCAAAACAGTGTTTCTACTGGCTATTGTGTCTGTTTGGTGGGTAGCCGAACTATAGTCTTTATCTCGTAAGTCTCCCTTTCTGTTTTTTTACCTGGGTAGTTTTGCAAACTACATGTTTTTTGCCCAAGGTTATTTAGTATTTTCACATTTAAGGGGGAAGGATCATCCAAAATAAAGTCTCTCCCCAACAATTGGCCATCTAGCGATAAGCTTAACAATAGCGCTATTAGCCAGCAAATTGACTGCGTTACTCAGAAATCCTACTTCTGCCGAGACTGATGGCCAGGCAACATTTCTTTAGAGGCATCTGTGCGCCTGCACCATCAGTCCCTTCTGGTACCCAAAGGAACCATGTAAAACCTCCTAGAGTAAACCGGGACAAAGATGTCTAATCCGTTGCGTGGCTATCAGTCTCTGCACAAGTAGAATTTCTGAGAAACGTGGTAATTTTGCTGGCTAATAGCACTATCGTTAAGCTTATTGCTAGATGGCTAATTGTTGGGGGGAGACTTTATTTGGGCTGATGGTTCCCCTTTAACAAGGAAATTCCTTCCTTCTGCCCTGCTTCCTCTAATAGTCGGGAGCAAGAACTTCATCTGTTTGATGTGGTCAAGTGCTTGAAGTACTGTGTTCTTAGCAGGCAGCCTTTTCGGAAATCTGATTTACATTTTTAACATTTCTGAGTGTCCGCATGCAGACCAGCCTTTGTCTAAGGTCACTGTAGTTTCCTGCATAATGACTGACCTAGCCAGGAGTATGTCCTTAGGGAAAGACCTGTACCATTTTGGGTCACAGTGCCTTACACTGTTGGTGGGTGTGTCTTGGGACTACAAGAATCGGGCCACTGCTAAGTAGTTGTTAAGGCTGCAACATGGTTGTCTCTACAAACTTTTATCAAATACTTCCGTGTGAATGTGCTGGCTTCTGCTTAAGCCATTTTTGGCCAGAAGATCGTACAGGCTATAGTGCCTATATAGATTTTGTTTTGTCGTCTGAGGTTCATATTGTACCAGTTTGCAGTACGTTAAAACTGAGCTTAGCAGGCATGGCTAAAGTGGAAAGGAGGAGGGAGTCTGCCTCAGAGACCTTTTTGCTGTGCCCCACGTGAACTAAGAAAAAAGATGTAACAGTAAGTACACTAAAATCCTCTTCAGTCTCTTTTTTTTTTTTTTTTTTCCTAGGCCTCATGGAATTGGAAGGGGAGGTTCTAGGCTTACCTTACTTCTCTATACCGTCAATGTGTGGCACACAAGGCTAGATTTCCATTCATTCTTTCTGTATTCACCCCTTCATTCAGAGCTGTATTTTTCTTTTACATTTTTGTCCTGAAATTTTTTATTTGGGGGACTCTTGCTTATGTCTGAGCACATGTGAGATGTGGGCCACCAAAGCCACCAGGGCTTCATGTCAGATTAGTCTTCCTATGGACTTTACTGGTACATTGTCCCTCTCATTCTGTGGGCCCCTATGCAGCTTTCAAGCCCCTATTGTACTGAACATGAGCCCTCATGGGTTAAAGCCTTGACATATTCCGTCAGTTATATACCCTCTCTATTAAGCAGGTCCTTGAATCTTGGACCTAAAACAAAAGCAGGGATGACTGCAGTAAATGTATGGAATTCCTTGTTTCAAGATGCTGTGATTGCACTTACTGTTACTGCTTTCAAAAATAATGAATACCTATCTAGCACAGAACAATATTAAGAATTATGACAGTTGCCTTAAAAGCAGATAGGATGTTCATCTAGGGCAGTAGTTCTCAATCTTTTTTCAGGCAAGGCACGCCTAACATGCATTCTGGAATTTTTGAGACACCCTTTCATATTTTATGTACATTATCAAGGTCATACTAAGTTACAATACATAAATATGCAGTTATTGTTAGGTTTATTTTTGTTATGATGATTGTAAACCTATTTTGCATGACTATCTCCATAAATATATATTTGAAAATTAATATTCTCATTTTTGTCAAGATCTTCGTGTAGAAATAAACTGTTAACTATTTTACCTATGATATTCCATTTCCCCCTAAAACATGATGTTTTGCATGGGGGGAATTTCCCCTGGAAGTGTATTCCACCTTTACTCTTGGAGATTTTTGGGGGGAGGACCCTGTTTCACCTGACAAGAGTCTTATCAGAGTGGTACTGGAGACATTGAAGGTCTTTGATGCCTCAGAGTTGCTTTCTTCATCCCCAGAGGTATTTAAAAGGTACAAATTGGAGGCTGCAGTTTTCCTTCTTCACCATTCCTTAGACCAGACAAATTTATGTCTTATACCCCTTCTCTTGTGATGCCTTATTCCAGTGGGACACCCCCCCCAGTAGACCATCCAGTTTCTCACTTTTACAACACTGTGGCTTGCTGATGCAGTGCTTAAAGACCATGCAGATAACTGCCTGGATTATTTTTTTAAAGAAGAATTTTATGACATCTGATGTTGATTTACATATCACCTTTGCTGTTACCTGAGTGCCTAGGACTGGATTATTTTTTTAAAGAAGAATTTTATGACATCTGATGTTGATTTACATATCACCTTTGCTGTTACCTGAGTGCCTAGGACTGGATTATTTTTTTAAAGAAGAATTTTATGACATCTGATGTTGATTTACATATCACCTTTGCTGTTACCTGAGTGCCTAGGACTTTTGCTATTTGTGGAGACCAGCTGTTAGAGGCATGGGAATCTAATTCTGAATATCCTTAATGCTGACCTTTGCATTCTCTTTATACAAAACATAGTTTCATAATAGCAACTTTTGTTGGAAAGATTATCACCATTTTATTGAATTTGTTCATATAACATGTTTAAGATTAATGAGCGAATTTGACTGGCATTCACGTGTTTCAATTTATACAGAATAATGTAGTTGTCTTTGGAATGCTTTACAGATAGGAATTAACAGAGATTTCAAAGTACTATTAAGCCACTGGATACTTGAGAGGTCTCCAACCCAAAGAGGGAGACGCACAAAGGTACAATAATGAGGTGATTATCCGGTGATACATTGGAGATGACTTCTGCAGTGTTTTAAACTCTCCAAGTCCTATGCTTTTCAGTGGAGTTCATGCAGTAATATTTCCCCAACTTTAAAGATCTTCATGTATTGGCTCCATAGAATAACATTAGAATTGGAGAAGTGCTATCACTGGAGAAGTCATCTCCACATATCCACTCTTTATCATACCTTCATGCATAACCCCCAGTGTGTTTAGATGTTTATCACTTCCAAATACCGGTTGAGTTATTGTATATCAGACTTCTTTCAGGAGCATATCAACAGTCTGAGCAACCTAGGGAAGGGAAGCACTGCCATAAACAGTACTGTCTGTTGCAGTGTCCAGACATAAACCGCACTATGTAATTTTAGTCATTTCACCTGTTAAATATTAATTTATTTGTGTTTAATTACTAGATATGCTCACAGATGAATATGAAACCATGAAGAAAAAGTAGACGAAATTGAAGAATGCTTCTCCGAAACAGATTTCTACTATTGCTGGCCTTGGCTGCTCTTCTAGCTTTCCTAAGCCTGAGTCTTCAGTTCTGTAAGTAGATATATCAGATGACTGTAGAGTAATAACCAGTCAGGGTGATGTACTTCCTGATGAATTGATAGTTTCTCATCAACTAATCCACACAGCAGTCAGATTTCTTTGGGAAAACACACTAGAATGGAATTGTTCCCTGTGAACAGTTATTTTTTTTCCCTTGAAGCCCTTCATTTGCTTATTGGGTGGTTAGTCTTTTAAAATGTTTAGGTGTTTATGTTAATGTAGTAAAAATCCTGTGCAACTGTAGTTAACTATATTGTTTCATGATTTACTGGTGTAACATATTCTAGGTAATGTGTGCATATTTATCTCTACCTTGGTAATCCTGTCAGGATGATTCTGGTGATTTATCCCTTAGGGTGCTAAAGATGTCTCCAGCACATTGCTGCACAGTGTTTTGGCACTGTCTCTAGCATTTAAAAGAGATGAATTCTGTCTAGTAAGATTTTCATTCCAAGGCCTGATGAAATAACTAGGGGCCACTCTTTACAAATAGAGGAAAGGAGGTTTCAGCTTCAGCAGAGGAAGGGCTTTTTTGCAGTAAGGTCTGTTAAATTGTGGAATTCCATGCCCAAGAATGTGGTAATGCAAGATACAATTAATACATTTAAAGGGATAGTAATACTTCGGTTTAACTTTATTTTATTTTGTAGGCATTAAAAAAACATAAAGAATGATATGTCTTATCTCTCAAACCTTTAAGCAAAGTTTCCCCCTCCCGCCCCTTTTACCTAATGTAAGCCATCTCTTCTCAGATGTGGAATGCAGTCCATAGACCAGACAGATAACAGAAGGGGACACTCTTATTCCTATGAAAACAATGAAAGCCCTTCCCCCCTTGACAAGTTTTTCAGGTTTTTCCCTTATCTTAATTGAAGATTGTCCCTCTCTGCAGTCTACCTGGGCACCTCCCTTCTGATATGGCTGAACAGTGTTACATCAGTGAAAGGGGAGGGAGTGGGATACTTTGTCATTGAATTACTCTTGAACTACAACTCTGACAGAACTGAAATAACACTCTCCAAAGTCCAAATACTATGATGATTAATTAGAGCTGCTTTTATTATGAAACGTTACTATCCCTTTAAGAGAAGATTACATACATCTCTTTCAGGAGGGAACATACCAGGTTGTACTGTGTATTAGTAGGCAAAACAGGAAATTCAGATGAAGACTAAGTTATTTGACAGCAGGAAGGCCTATATAATTCTCATTTCTCTGGGTTATGAGGCAAAAGTTGAACTTGATTTACTATGTTATTATGAATGATAGAGACCCCTCTTGGATTCAGTAATGATAGAAGTCTTCAACACATTGCTTAAATGGTAAAAATGCAAGGATTTTTGCCTGTAGGAGCTAACCCTTTCAGTGCCAGAGGAGTACGGAATGCATTGCAGAGCAATGCTTTCTGTACTTCTCTGGCACTGAAAGGGTTAAGCTGGTGGAACAACACTGTTCTTTGCACTTAGTTGTGTACAAAACTGGTTTTGTACATCTCCTTCACTGATTTTAAGGAAGGCAAAAAAACAAAACAAAAAAAACAACAACATTGAAGCTATTTCCAATTATGCACCAAGTGGGTTAAAAAAAATCCTTCCTGAATCCAAATGGCAGTCGCATATATCTCCCTGGATTAACAACCTATCTGCTTTGACTCCAACTGTCCTAATTCTCAGTTTTGTTCTGTGCCAGATATGTATCCATTACATTTTTGAAAGCTGTTAAAGTATCTACAAGCATAGCATCCAGAGGCAAAGAATTCAATAGCTTTACCATCCTTACTGTAAAAAGAATATCCCTGCCTTTGTTTTAGTCGAAAACACCTTTCCTCTAGTCTTAATGGATTACCTATCATTCTTAGCTTAGCTCTTTGAGTATATAATTCAAAGGAGAGTTGTTTGTATTGACCTCAAATATATTTGTAAATGGTATCATCATCATCTTCATCATATCATCCCTTAGACATTTCATTAGAGAAGAGTACAAACCCAGTTTGGCTAATCTCCCTTTATAACTCAGATCCTCCAATCCCCTTATCAGTTTTGTTACACGTCTCTGCACTTTTTACAGTTCAATAAAGTATTTTTCAAGAACTGATGACCAAAATTGTACTCCATATTTTAGATACCGCTCCTGACCATTGCAAGGAATACCATCATCACGCTCCATTTACAAATAATTCATTAACATACAGTAACAAGTGTGAATATCTCCATAACTGTACATTTACTGAACTTTTGGCTAGCATGACGGGCAGTTTTTAATTCAGTTTTCAAATTTGCAAACTTGAATTATGGTGAAAGTTCCACTTTATCCTTTTTGTAAAACAAAAAGCATTTAAATAGATACAGAAGTGTGGCACTTTATAATTTAAAGGGATGGTAATGGATGCGAATAAATGTAGCTCCAATTAATGCTCATATATTATGGTTCATGTAGTGCTGTATATAACTGACTTGTAGTTCAAAAGTAAATTAATTTTAAAGTATCACCCTCCCGCCCCTTTTACCATTTGGATGTGTCTCTCTGCAGATGTGGAATCTGGTTGCTTGACCGGACAGCTCACAGTGAGGGACAGTCTTCCTGCTGTGAGCATAATGAAAACCCTGCCCACTTGATGATGAAGGAGGGCAGGATTTTAATTATGCTTACTGAAGATTATCCCTCGCTGCACTCTGTCCAGATCGTCTGGAGAGCACATTACATAGGTAAAAGGGGCGCGAGGGGATACTTTAAAATTGATTTACGTTTAAACTACAAGTCAGACATAATTTATATACAACGCTACAGGAACCATAATATATGAGCATTAATCTGAGCTACATTTATTCGCATCCATTACTATCCCTTTAAATATATTCATTTCTTTATTCATTCAAATGTAAAAAGGTCTATAACTTCTGGTGGAGCTTTCACCTTAATTCAAGTTTACATATTTGAAAATTGAATTAAAAACTGCCTATGTGACATGCTAGCCAAAAGATCAGCAAATGTACAATTAAGGAGATAGTCCTTGAGATTGAGATTGAGCATTAATCTGAGCTACATTTATTCACATCTATTAAAATCCCTTTAAGGGAGTTGACTATATAATTTGCAAAGTAAAACACTGGAAGTCAGGGTTCCTACTCAAAGGCTTTAATGATGCTAAAAGCTGTTAGCCCTTTAATAATCAGAGGAGTGTGCAGTGTATTGTTTCACTATGTGTTGTACACCCCTCTATGTATTACAAAGCAATGTGTTGCACACCCCTCCTTAAGAAATCAAAATTAGACATGCACTTTTGAAAGGTCAGCCAACACCTGTGGCATCTGCCTCCATGGATATGAAATCTAGGACTGATTGAAGATGTTATCTCTGGCACAAGGGCAAAATTCATAGGGGCACTAAGGATTTTCTGGCCATAGTAAGGAAAGGTGGGGTGTTTATTATGAGTTGTTAGTTCTCCTTTAAATACCTAGTACTTGACCCTAGCATCTATAAAAATTCTCTATTTTTCATGAGGTCTAAATTCTTCTGTTCTGTGGGAGCAGCCATTCTTCCCTTTTAAGGTCTCTCTAATTCTGGTTATTATGACAGTCTTGATAGGTGTCTCTTAACCCTTTGGAGACTAAGACTTTTTACACTAGAGGACCAGAGCAATGTTGGCCTTTTAGTACACTAGAGGGCCAGAGCAATTTTGGCCCTTTTAGTATGTGTG
This sequence comes from Rhinophrynus dorsalis, assembly GCA_037306005.1. Classification (NCBI taxonomy): domain Eukaryota; kingdom Metazoa; phylum Chordata; class Amphibia; order Anura; family Rhinophrynidae; genus Rhinophrynus; species Rhinophrynus dorsalis. The sequence goes on from CM074720.1 coordinate 444,065,572, forward strand.
TTTTCAACAATATTTTCCCTTTTTAAGGATGAATAGGCCTTACTTTTGATGCCATATTTATATGTATAACCATTCATTTATTTTGATTATAATATTAAAAATTGGAATACATAAAAAAAAATAAATAAATAAATAAATATATATATATATATATATAGCAAAGTTGAAAAACAGGGCAGCACCAGTGGGTCTTATTAAACAAGCAAAAATACTTTATTTAAGTAAGAGAAATCGTCAACGTTTCGGCCCTCACTGGGACCTTTCTCAAGACGCCAGCTATAATCATTACCTCGAGGTAATGATTATAGCTGGCGTCATGAGAAAGGTCCCAGTGAGGACCGAAACGATGACGATTTCTCTTACTTAAATAAAGTATTTTTGCTTGTTTAATAAGACCCACTGGTGCTGCCCTGTTTTTCAACTTTGCTGTATCTACAATTGGGATTGTGCATCTGGGCATAAGCTGAATTAAGAGTGAGTGCTTTCCATTTCTGACTTTGTGTGTAATATATATATATATAGAGAGAGATAGATATATATAATAGATGGATATATATATATATATATATATATATTTTATAGGTTTCTCCTATGATGATTTGTGCTTAGTGAATTTTTAACAGGGACTGGATAGAAGGTGTGAACATTCGTTCATACCTCCCAAACTTCTCTTTTTAGGTGGGTACTGCCCCTGTGAGACAAAAATCCCCATGTCCCTCTTTTCCACCCTGGTGTCCCTCAGTATAGGAGGAAAGATTGTGTGGTGTGTGTATCACATTACTCCACAGCAATATAAAGGACACTATTTTTTGCTTAAACTTCAGTATGTGTTCATAAATTATGTGTATATTAACCCCTTAATGACATGTGACGTACTATGACCGTCACGGTCCTTGAAATACTCAAGGACCGATGACGGTCATAGTACGTCACGTACTTTTTACTTACAGCGCTCTACCGATCTCTATCAGGCCCCATAGTGACGCGCCGATACACGCGACAGGTCACGTGTACCGGCGCGTCCACGTGGTCCTATGCGGTCCTTATGGGATGGAAACGTACCAGGACCGCCGGTCGTTAAGGGGTTAAAAAAAATTAAATAAATACTTTCCTCTTGCATTTATTCAACATTTGAGGTACTGGTAACTCTGGGCCTAGATGCACTAAATGTTGATGTGGTGTCAGTATGATATTGTCGATGTGTTCGAATCACTCCGACAATTCAGCCTGCACACACATCACATATTCACAAAAATTGTCAGATGGAAAGGGAAGGTTGGAGGAGGTCCCTATTAGCATACAGGATTTTCGAAGTGTTGTCGGTGTGGAAGGGATCTCCTCCCCTCACACATCACCAACACTACGACAATTCTGAACAGCATTCTCTGTGCTTCCCTACCCAGCCAGTAGGGGAATACAGAAAAGCCTTTCAGAACCATGGACAGCATTGAATGCCATAGGGATGTGTATTGTTCACCCCTGTGGCATTCAAAGGGTTCCAATAAACAGAACTAGTACACCAAGCACTACACAATGTGTCCCCCCCCCCCCACATGCTAAGCAATGCCTTCCTACCTCTCTGGTACTCAAAGGGTTAAGCGCAGAATAAAAGACAGGTTTGTTAACTAAATGGCAGTTCCTGAGGCGAGTCGGATGGAGTTGGTAAGTCGAATATATGCAATATATGTCGACATACTAAGGGGGGGGGAGACATTGTGTAGTGCTTGGTGTACTATTTCTGTTTATTGTAACCCTTTGAATGCCACACGGATGAGCAATGCACATCCCTATGGCATTCAGTACTGTCCTTGGTGCTGAAAGACGTCTCTGTTTTCCCCTACTGGGAGAGGCTAGGTAGGGAAGCACAGAGAATGCTGTACAGAATGTCTTAGCTCTCCCTGCTGTTACTCCATAGGAAAGTACAGGGGAGCTCCCAGCTACGACAGCCTGAGTTAGGTGAAGTGGAGACTCTGAACTCCGACAGCAGAGGCGAAGTGTCACATTACAATATCAACGCACCCCTTTGCATATGAATGTATCTGATTATGCTTCATTTCCATATGGAAATAAGCAATTGTTGATTCGAAGAATAAAAATTTGTAGAGATGGTGAAGGCATGTCAGATGAATGTCGATGTGGGTATATTTTTGTCGGAGTTCTGGTGAAGTCATGTTGTAGACACTTTGTGAATACAGAGGATGTGTACGACACTACTCCAACAGAACATCGACATGCGTAGCCCTCTTTGACCTTTAGTGCATCTAGGCCCTGTTCTCTGCTTCTCTCTTCACGATTTCAGTGAGATGGAATGAGGCAGAGAACACTGACAGAATGTATATTTACATTGCCTTTGTCATGTTGCTTCCCCTGCACATGTGAGCAGCAATTACATGTGCAGAGCCACCGGGGAAAAGCTGGAACTGACCTCTCCAGTCTTGGAGTAGTCAATTACAGCCTCCCCGCAATGATCATCTGAGGCCACGCTGCATCGTTAACCCATGAAGTGCCAGGACTGTCGCTGGTCCTCATAGGACCAAATTGTGTGACAGTCTTGGCAGGTCATTGACACTTAAGGGGTTAAGTGGTACCCAGGGTTGTCAGTTGCAATGTGTTGGAGACCTCTCTAACATTCATGGGATTAAAAGCCCCTTTTAAATCAATGAGAATTATAAGCATTTGCATTTGCCCTCTGAGGTGCAGTTTCACTACAGAATTGCTCCCTTTCCTCTTAGGTTAGCTGCCTCAGTGTGTGAGACGATGATTGCTGAGTTTTCTGGATGTGAAAGGTGAATTGGGATGTGTCCGGGATATGGAAGAGTTTGGGATATTTAGATTCCACTTACATATGAAATAGTAATGAGCTGTAATTCTATAGAACTTGTGTGTAGTAATGAGAAAGTGTAATCATAAACATTCTCCCTGCAGGGAATTTGGTTGTGATAGAGGAAGGGGATATTATCTGGTGTGTATTAAAGTAAGTGGGATGTGAGTAGAAGAATGTCTGACATGCAGCTGGGGAGTGAGTTAGGAAGTGCCACGTGTGTTCACAGTGTTTACCAAACATACAGAGAAATTGGTTTCACCAGTAGTAATCATTAATGCATTCACAGCTTCTCATACCTGCAAATCTCATTGGCTCACAGACACTGAATAGAATAGGTAAGATGTGTGATAATGTATAGGTTAAAAGCATCACCTCAGTTCCCAGTATGAATAGGCTTCAAGGGGCAGGAGAGTCATGTAAGCAGCAGAAACCTGGATATAATTTTATTTTTACTAATATGTGGATGGGCTTTTGCTACTGAAAAGTATTAAATCAAATTTAATGTGATCCATGCTGCCTCGGCATTGCTAGAAAAAAAAAAAAAAAAGGAAATTGGCACTATGGAAAAAAATCACTGATTATATCTTAGACTTACACAATTAACCCTTTGAGTGTCAGAGGGGTATCACAATGCATTGCACACCCATCTGACAATCAAAGGGTTAAAACCGATTTAAATATGTAATTCTTTCTTTAGTAAATATCATATTATAACTTCGGATTGGGGCTCTGATGCCTAAGCATAGTTATGGAGACAAAATGTTGGATGCTGTACAGTGCTGTTTGGGCGATGGGACAGCTATTTGAAGGCTTGCTGTACATAGGGTTGCCACCCAGCTGGTATTTTACCAGCAGGCCGGTAAAAAATTGGCTACTGTCCAATGTTAAGTCTATGGAGGGAATGCCATGGCCGGTATTTTTTTTGAAGAAAAGGTGGCAACCCTAGCTGTAAATCTGATTGGTTGATATAAACAGCAGCTGTGCTTTCACCTGTCATTTCAAATGTCAGCCTGTATATTCTTCTTTAAACCTCCCTGCACTATACTTATTCCACATTTCTATTCTTTGAGCTTTTCTTTCCTCCCTTGTCTGTATCCCTCTATCTGTCCCCCATTGACATTGTTTTCCCTCCACTCTCTGCCTTCCATCGCTATTGTTTAACTCCACTGTTTGTTTTCCCTTCAATTCCATAATCTGTCTCCCGGATCTCTCCTGTTGTCACGGTTTGCTTCCTCATCCTCGTCTCTCCACTGTCACTGCCAGCAACACCCCCATTTTCTCTGCCACCATCTCCATGCTGTCTCTGCACTGTCTTTCCCTATTATCTCACTGCCCCATCTCAACTACTTTTTATATACCCTAGTCTTTCCCAACTGCTGTCAAGGCCCACTCATCAAATTTTCCCCACTGTCTGCCCCCTCCCATTTTTTCCTGCTTTCTATCTCTGCCACTGCTATACATTGTCCATCATTGTCACTATCCTTCCAATTGTATCTACCTCCTTTCTTTATTTTTGTGGGATAATAGTAGAGCTCACTCCTTAGAAAATCCCAGTGGTTAACCTCTGTTGCTCTAGAGAGGTCTCCATGTCCTGGAGTCATGCAGTGGAGTCTTCTTTAGGATCTAAGGAGTTAACCCCTATTGAAAATGTTTAAAGGGATAGTAATGTTTCACAAAAACAGCTACTCCAGTTAATCTTCCTAGTATTTGGGCCATGGAGAGTGTTATTTCATTACTGTTAGAGTTGTAGTTCAAGAGAGTTTAAACAATAAAGTATCCCCCTCCCGCCTCTTCTATCTAGTGCAGTGGTTCTCAACTCCTGTCCTCAGGACCCACTAACAGGCCAGGATTTGATGATTTCCTTGTTAGGAGCCCTGGTGAGTTAATCAATGTGAATGAGCCTCTGATCACCACACCTGTGCTCTAGCAGAAAAATCCCTAAGTCCTGGCCTGTTAGTGGGTCCTGAGGACAAGAGTTGAGAACCACTAATCTAGTGTAAGCCACCTCTCCTCAGATGTGGAATCTGGTCCTGGGACCAGACAGCTCACAGCAAGGGACAATCTTCTTACTGTGAGCATAAAGAAAACCCTGCCCACTTGACAGGTTTTTCACATATGCTTACTGAAGATTGTCCCTCTCTGCGATGCAACCACAGTCTTGCTGCTCTGAGGTGAGCAGTGTTACATCGGTAAAAGGGGCGGGAGGGGGATACTTTATCATTCAATTACTCTTGAACTACAACTCGGACAGTCCTGAAATAACACTCCCCATGGCACAAATACTACGAAGATTAATTGGAGCTGCTTTTATTGTGAAACATTACTATCCCTTTAACTATAATGTACAGCCCTTTCATGGACACATGAAACACATTACTGTGGCACTCAACGGGTTAAGCTATATATATGTCTCTCTTGTGGGCTGCTGAAATGAAGTGAAAATAGACATAGCTGTGAAAAAAGCAAAATAAAAATGCAAACGCAATGGAAGCTCAGTGATTAGGCCAGTAACATGTTCATGTCAGGGTCAGTCGTAGGTTTTCCTGCACTTACTTTTTTATTCCTGTCTTAACATTTTCTTTCCTCCTTAAACTGACAGGTGAAAACTGTAGAAAAATGTTACATATTTATGAAAGTAAATAAAATAAAACTGCTTACACAGCTTACCTCCTAAAAAGAAACACTCAGTTACCTTAATCTGCATAGATGGCCACTATGAATCTATTCTATATGGATTGTTTCTCCAAAATGAACCTTTAATTAGAACTGCATATAATGTCTATGGAGGTAGACATGATTCTTTGTTGCCAGAGTCCACAACCCCAACATTTTTCCACGCGAAGCTTGTTAGAATATTTCAGTGGGAGGAGTTTGGGATCCTGGAACTTAGTCACAAATAATCATGTCTACCTCCGTAGACATAATATCCTGTACTACCATGCAGAATTGACTCATATTGCCCATTATAACTTTCTTCTCAGATTAGCCCTTTAAAAGGATAGTAATACTTTGATTTAAAAATGTCTAATATTGTAGCTATTAACTAGAGAAGTAGAATAAGCTACTTCACAAAAACTATAAAGTTTTGAGAAATGGGTTTGTAGCATTTAAAATCCCCCCCTTCCCCGTTCTCATACGTCAGTGCTTTAGCTGACAGAGGCAGATTCTGGTCCCAGGACCAGGGGATGCTCTTTAGCAGAGCTGAAATTGCGACATTTATGAAGAAATACATCACTAGAGCGGTCTACAAAGTGTGCTTGCACACCAGGCACACTTTGTAGACTGTTCCAATGAGGTATTTTTTCATAAATGTTGCGATTTCAGCTCTACTGAAGAGCCTCCGCTGGTCCCGGGACCAGGATCTGCCTCTGTCAGCTACAGCACTGGCGTAAATCAAAGTATTACTATCCTTTTAAAGGTCCAACATAACTTTATGTTGCATACTCATCTGGTCCTTAAAGGGTTAAGGTAAGCAAAAGTTTTTTAAGAAATGTTGATGTTCCTTTAAACATTTGAGCGCCAGACAGGTGCCCAATGCATTGCATTGCAATGCAATGCATCAAGAACCCCTCTGGCACTCATAGGGTTAAAGGGATAATATTGCAATACATTGGAGACCCTTGTAGCATCAAGGGGTTAAAATTCTCCATCTATGCAACAATCAGAACTTTACCAGTCGTTACCGTCTGACATAGACCTTGACGTATGTGGTCTACTTCATCATATACCCCTGCCCTCTGATGTATGTTGGTAATACTGTTACTACATTTCGTGAACGGATGAGTAACCACAGAACCTCCATTCGATAAGCCCTTATGGACACCATGACAAACCAGTGGTTCACCACTTTGGTGACGCTAAACACACACTGTCTAGCCTCACTTTATGATCAAAGATCATGAACCGCCTTTAGCAAGAGGAAGAGACCGCAGTAGGAGATTGCAACAACGAGAGAAATGGTGGATCCACCACCTTAACTCGGTTACTCCATACGGATTAAAGGAACATGTAGGATACTACAGTTGCCTATGATTTCTTGGAAAGGATTGTTTTTTTCCAGACTATAAACACAATTGTCTCCCTAGCCATAGATGCAATGATGGGATATATTTGTACTCCCTAGCTCTAGCTGCAATGATGGAAAGTATACCTTCACTATTGGATTTTACAGTCACTCAATAGATTTTCAGCATATTGCCTCTCTTTTCAGGACTCCCTAGGCAAATATACAGAGATGAGAGGAATCCGTAGCCTAAGATGCAACGATCGGTTTTTGTTTGCGACTCCTTAGTCAGAGATGCAAAGATGGTAGAAGGCAGTAGAACTACATCTTATCACTTCATTTATTTTACATTGGAAAGTCTGGATTACCAATTACGCTTCTAGTGGTGACTAACTATGGAACTACTTGGCATTCTATTTGTCTAAGTCACCTATTTGTGAGTGGAGTCTCCTCACAACCTCCTCATTCACAGATTTTTCATCTTCTGAACCTGATTTGTAGCACATTACTATGAGGGTGTATTGCTTATATACTACTGATACTGGTTTTCACGAGAAACTCTCATTTAAGATGCTTTCCATATGAGTACATCATGTTTATTGATCTAACTTGATTTCCCTTAAAGGGATAGTAATGTTTCATAGTAAAAGCAGCTCCAATTAATCTTCATAGTATTTGGACTTTGGAGATTGTTATTTCAATATTGTCAGAGTTGTAGTTCAAGAGTAATTGAATGATAAAGTATCCCCCTCCCGCCCCTTTTACTAATGTAACGCTGCTCAGCTCAGAGCAGCAGGGCGGTGTCCAAGTGGATCGCACTGAGGGACAATCTTCTATTAGCATAAGGGAAAAACCTGTCAATGGGGGCAGGGCTTTCAATGTTCTCACAGTAAGAAGCTTGTCCCTTGCTGTGAGCTGTTTGGTCTGTGGACCAGATTCCACATCTGAGGGGAGGCACCTTATACTAGTTAAAAGGAGCGGGAGGGGGAAACGTTATCATTCTATTACTCTTGAACTACAACTCTGACAATATTGAAATAACACTATCCATGGACTATCCATGGCTTGAATACTATGAAGATTAATTGGAGATGCTGTTTTTGTGAAACATTACTATCCCTTTAAAGTCTCGTTGGCATTGTTACTGGTCATCTGGTTCACCGAAGCGACAGACTGACTCTGGGTATGGCCCTGCACATGCCAGTCACAATCTGAATACACACTGATGCATTATTTATTGATTGTGTTTATTTATTTTGAGTTGAGTCGTATTATGTATGAATATGTTATCAGGTAACATAACCAGATTAGCTTTACTACATCTAGCCGGGCTTCATTTCCATTTGGAGTCCATGCATCTTGTTGGACATTCTTTTATATTGAACTGATTGTGTGTCTTTGAGGTATAGCTAGTCTATTTTTTTATCATTGAGGGTATTCAGTTTGTTCACTTAAGTGTATATTACCAATTGAAGATGATACGTTTATGACTATGAGCCGCACATGTGGTGGTCCCTCATGTTTTGGAGAATCCCAGTAACAGTGATTGCCCTAGATCATCCTCTCCACTAGGTGATCTGGGCCTTTTTAGTCAATGGAGCACCTCCTTGATTCCTTAAGTAGTTGAATACTTAGCATCACAGTATCCAATTGTATTGTACATCCCTGAATTACTTGTTGGGGACACACATACGCATATGGATGCTGTGCAATGCACCGGAGTCCTATGAATCAACTCCTCAGTGACACAGCCTGATTTTTATTACCAATTCTCACAATTCTGGCACTGCACAGCTCTAAGACTTTTTTTTTTACTATTTTTTTGCTTATCTTTCATTTCATTCTTCCTACCTGTTGATGTCATGTTTTACTGATCTCTGGTTCATGCTTTAGATTTTTTGTATAGCACTACACACGGAGCACAGATCCTCCTCAGGTTTGCCTCCGCTGGGGACAATGTTAACATATTTCTTGACATTATTTGGATGGCACATCCTGATACCATTGTGAATTACATGCTGTTGAGTATGTCACCTGTGTGGGATATGCAATAAACTCGTCATAGTTCACCTTATTAACATCATATAAGATAAGTCATTCATTAATAACACTTGTATTCTGAGGCTTCTTTGGGATTTACATAGAGCCTTTACGTCTGAGTAATGGTTAAGTTCTCAGTGGTTCCAGGTGCTATTCTGCTCTACATCGAGTTCTGAGCTGTGCAATGATGTACTGGAGTCCTGCTTAATCTTATGCTCGTTATTACATGATTACTAGGCTTTTGGGTTGCTTCTGGTATAAACCTATGCTAACTATTTCATTCAGTTCTAGATCTTCACTTTCATACACAAAGATGTTGCAAGTTCTATTTGTTCAATATTCGTCTTCAGTCTTGTTTGTTCAGATATTAGTGGCTTGTGACCAGTCTCCACCATTAGGAGCTAGACCCTGCTACCCATGTCTCTTGCATTGTATAAAAAATACATTTGTAGAGATACTGTATCCCTGGGTCACCTGTGATGACATCAGCAATTAATGAGGTCAACTACCAATGATTTTAAACTTGTATGTTGGGTCTTTAACCGGCCTTTTGTCAGTGAGTATTTATATGTACATTTAGTGAGCTTTTAGTGTATATCTTGATAAAGGCAGAGGTGTCCACCAAATCGATGACCATCTTTAAGTAAACACAAACTTTTTGCATGATATTTGCCTTTGTAGAAGTCCAGCAAGTACTGTTTATATATAATCGGCTTCTTTATTTTAAAAGTAGGCTGGATTTTAGCTTTGGATGCCAGAGACGGATTTACAGTCCAGGTGCCCATAGCTCTGCCCATGGCCATAACTCTATTCATCGCATGATCCCACCCACTGTCACCTGGCACAGAAAATACCCTTAGCCTATAGCTTATAAGGACAAAACAAACTTGGTTGTTGGAGAGATCTACAATGCATTTCTTTGCAAAGAGTTGGGGACCTTTTAGTACACAAGAGGTTAAATAGCCAGTAAAAGGTTATATAAACTAGTGGAGGGAAATGAGATTGTATTGGCCACACCCACAACTTAGAATGTGGGCATGGTCAGCACACCTGAGGGTGCCCTTCAAAATCTGGAGCTCTAGGCAGTTGCCTATTCTGCTTAATGAGAAATCCAGCCCTGCAACACATTGAGAAATGCTTTGTAGACATCCAACATAAAAGGGAATAAGAATTACTATGAGCAATATAAATATTTTTCACGTCACTAAAAGAAAACAGAGTGGACTTCTCAGATTAATGTTAGTTAATATGATTTTGATTCTCATACATCAATACATTTCATGATTGAATTGCTAAAGATAATTAAGTATTTGTAGAGTAATACATTTCACATATAATTTTTCATATGGTTTATGTTCAGTGGGAATGTGTTCTTAATAAGTATAAAGTGATTTTACCTTGTACATTTACATCTAAAAGTAGAGCTGTAGCAGTAACATCAAGATCTCTTAAGGATAAATCAAAGTAAATTGTTATTGCAGCTTAAAAGTTAACATTCATCAGTCATCTGCTAAATGGTATTTGGATAGTAAATATATCCTTAGAGACTTTGTGATTACTCTTCCATGCTTATTACCCTTCCCAGAACAAAGAATGTTTATTCATTTAAATACAGTCAGAGATAAATACTAAAATAGAATGCGCCTATGTATCTTCTAGTATAGGAGCGAGCAATGTGAGGTCCTCCAGCTGCTGCCAGACGACAACTCTCATCATTATGGCAGGGAATGGGAGTTGTAGTCTGGAAGCAGCTGGATGTCTTCGTTTCCCACCACTGCTCTAGTGTCTGTACACTTTGCATTGCATCACATGGTATTGATCCAAGAGAAAGTTAAAGAAGCAGTAAAGTTTAATATGAAAAATATCTCTCTTACGTCCAGTGTGGAAAACAAAAACTATGGGGTAAAGTTCCTTTCCTCAGGAGGGCAGAGCATGTAAAAAGAAAAAATCTCAGGGCCTTTGAGGTAGAAACTCCCTTCTTCTATACAGCATTACTCCCTGGCTCCTCAGTTTCAAGTGACCTGGCCTTATGAAAGGACAAATTGGGCATTGTTCCACTAGATTTATTTTTTTTTTTATTATTAGAATATGGGGGTTGTATAATCCCCCTTAGGCAGGCTTCTATTAACTGGCTTCTCTTGAGCTGGATTGACCTGTTCCCACTTATGCTTCTGGACCTTATCCTGTGAAGATTGCCTTCATCACAAGTCTATGCCTCATTATTGAACTTCTCTGAAGTTCTTTCATTTAAATGAGAGTCTGAAGATTGGGGAGTTAAACAATTGACTGCTATGGTCCTATCTGCTCTTCTGTCACCCACTGCTATGTGCTGTACTTGCCTGTTATGCACTGCATTTTAATTCTGCATATTACATTGCAGGGGGCTGCTTGCCTTAAAAGGGACTGTTAGTCCTTTCTGTACTCTGACTGTTTTTATACTCTTGTTACTGGACATTCTCCTGTTTTTTTGGACAGATGTCTTTGTTCTGTTTTCTTTTTCTAATTCCCTGTGTATATATGTCATTTTCAGCCATTGTTATCTGTTTAATTACTCTTTCATTTTATTCAATATGGCCCCTTAAAGAACTGGATGCCGGAGCGGTGGCCATATTTGTTGCATGCAGTTTTTCACAGGGACATATCTCTGCACCTCTTTCACTCTTAGAGGTCAGAGAGGGCTCAAAATAGATCCCTTAACTTGCACTGTCATATGGTCCACACGGGGTGGTGGGGGGGCATTGTTCAGAGCATAAAATATCACAGTTTAAATACCTGTACAATCTGTTGTACAAATACAAAGAGAAACTACATGCAATTGCATACTCCTCTGGAACCCAATGGTTTTAAGAGAGAAGTAGCTTTATGACATAAATAAAACAGCACTACATCAACTACACAGCCAATATAACAACTGGCCAATTGAAGGTGCAAACAGGTATCCAGAAAATGATCACATTTCACATACCCCTTTTCCTTAAGAGTTAAAGGATAATTATAACCTACAATAAGTGGTTCTTGAGGATTTGGTTTTGTTATAGTCTTCTTTTCATTCTTTCAGTTTAAAATCTGAGAAAATCTAGTTACCCTTACAAGTCATTTAGGTCTATTGAAGAAGATTATTTTGCTATGAAGAGGTGGTGTACCCAAGAGGCAGATATCAATGGAGATTGTAACATACAGGGAACTGCAGTTACAATCTAAAAATATATAGATACAGTTGTAATAAAAATTATGCAACCCCCATTGCAAATCAGGTTTATTGTCAAAATTTACAGGCGTTCAGCTGTTTGTAATGAAGAAATCAAACAAAAGCAATTGAAATAGCTCAACACAAAGAATGCTTCAAGTGATTTATGCAAATTCAACTGAAAATGCAACTTATAATGACTTCTCCAGCTAACTTTTCTTGTGCTTTTGGGTCAGTAGTGTTGTACAACTCTGAGTTCTTGCATGGAAACCTTCTGCGTTTATTATGCACCTTACTGTTCTCACTGAAACCACAGTGCCTGTTACCTCCAAATCTAGCTGCAGGTCTTTTGCTGCCACTTGAGGGTTTCTCTCAACTTGCCTTCTCAGAAATCTGGTCGCAGCCTTTGATAGCTTCCTTTTTCTGCCCCGTCCAGGTAGTGTAACCACTGTTCCTTTGACTTTGAACTTGCAAACTATGCTTCCAGTGGTGTATCTAGAAACATTCAGAGCCTTCGCTGTCTTTTTGTATCCTGTTCCTTGTTTGTGAAGGGCGATGATCTCTTCTCCTAACTTTTTGGACCATTCAAACCTCTAGCCAGTTCAGGCATTTCATGTGTTCCAGCTCAAGCACACCTGGTGCAACTAATGAAACCCTTAATTAGTTGCATCAGGTGTGCTTGAGACAACATCTGTTTTGCATATTTGTGCTGTTGTGAGGGGTTCTATTCAGGGGGTTGAATAATTTTGAGACTGGAGAACTCATAAATTGCATTTTCAGTTAAATATGGAGAAAATACTTGAAGCATTCGTTGTGTTGAGCTATTTCAATTGCTTTTGTTTTATTTGTTCATTACAAACAGCTGAAAGTCTGTAAATTTTGACAATAAACCTTATTTGCAATGGGAATTGAATATTTTTGATTACAGTTGTATATATGTTGGACTGCTGTATGAACAACACCTACCTAGGTAAGTCAATTTGTTAGACAGATTAAGAGTCACTTGTTCCTAGGCAATGTTCCACTTTTACATAAAGCAATCAGAATAAAAATAGCAGAATGTCTCTCACTTAAAGGAATTAAAACACTAGTGATTTTGCTAGGGCTTTCAACATCACCTGTTATGTTGTACTGGTATTTGTAATTAGAAAAACATTCTTAAAGTATAACTGTCAAATTGTAACAAAGGGGTGATTTTGGAGAAAATTTTCAAAAATCAACCATATGCTATGTAGTTGTTTTTGAAATATCTAGCTTTAGTCAGATAATTCAGATTAGACCATAATCCTCATCCAGCAACAACTGACTGCACCTTCACTCTGACCACCCTTTACAATCCTTTTCCTTTTAAAGTGTTAGAAATGTCCAAGAAAAAATATTTTGCATTTTGCAGAGCTTAAAAAGTTGAATTGAATGCAAAAAAAGTATCTCTCAAACCGCTATTGTCTGAGAGATATCTGCATTCAAAGTTTGATGTTTCCTACTGTCAGCTGTAAAGCTGCTAGCAGAAGATCCATGTCGGTCGACATGGAGGCTCTGCAGCAGACCCGCAATCGCGTTATTTACAACAAACGACTTCATTGTAATGGTCTAAAAAGTGTGCTTGCAAACCAACCGGGTACACTTTTTAGACTATTCCAATTAATTCATTTGTTTTAAATAACGCGATTACAGCTCTGCTGCAGAGCCTCCGTGTCAGCCGACACGGATCTCCTGCTGGCAGCTTTGCAGCTGACAGCAGGAAACATCAAACTTTGAATACATGCATCTCTCAAACCATAGCGTTTTGAGAGATACAGGGTTTTTTTTGCATTCAATTCAACTTTTTAACCCCTTAAGGACCAGTGCGATCCCATGTGGCCGGCACTTGCGGACCATGGGGCATTTTTTTTATTATCTCTTCTGGTTCAGGGCTTCTGGAGCGGCGTGCAGCCGCGCTGAGAGCCCTGAACTCCATGCCGTGCCAGGACCGTCATTGGTCCTTAAGTGCCGGACCACCGTGACGGTCCTGGCACGGCAATGGTCCTTAAGTGGTTAAGCTCTACACAATGCAAAATATTTTTCTTGGACATTACTAACTTTAAGTCTATATATATATTTTATATTAAGTATTGAATTGGAGAGAGATGAGTTCTCAGACCACCTCTCCATGTCAATATCTTTGGGCAGTTACATAAAAACTCTGGAAGGGAGAGGTCTCCTCTTTCTTCCATTTCCATGTAGTAAGAAGGTAGTGGTGTCACTGAGCCCCCCTCTCCCATCAATCCACCATGGCACTAAGCCTCTTTATAATGCTAAGGAGAGAGAGAAGGTGAAGGTCCCCTGCTTTCAGCCATGCTGCCCACTTTATACATAGGGAGGGAAAGGGTATCTCTTCGTCCCACTGACATCCAGACGTCTGTCAACCGCAACATGTAGGTGTGGTGGAAACTGTCCCTTGAGCCCTCTCTCTCTCCCATGTAACCTCAGGATGCCTTTCAGATGTGACATATATTTGCTAAAGGAAGAAGCTCCCTGTGCCCATTCACTCTCATGCATCTCCTCTAGCCAGTTGTTGCTATAGTATATTTGGGAGTGACAGGGTGTAGAGGCTTGCTCCCTACACTAGATTAAAAAAGAGGATTTTAGTCTTACCTGTTAAATTCTTTTCTATTAGTCCATACAGGTTACTGGTAACTTTGGGTAGGTGATCTGCCCCTTTAAGTAGGTAGGAACAATTCTAGAAGAGAATGCAGGGAGTGGAGCCTACCTTCCCTCCTTGGATGCAGCTAGCCAATCCGCTCCAGTAAAATTTGAGACACTATTGATTAGATAGTAGAAGGGAAAGAAGACTCCTGTGAGCATGACCCCAAAGGACCCCCACGGACTGCCAGAGGAGAGCCAAGCGTGGTCCCTTAACAGGGTGGGAGACCAGTAACCTGTATGGACTAAGAGAAAATGATTTAACAGTTAAGACTAAAATCCCCTTTTCTCTGTTGTCCAATACAGGTTACTGGTAACTTTGGGATGTCCAACCAGAGGCGGGAAGTAAGGCAAGGACCTGGCGCCAGGCCCCCAAGGTCACCAGAGCATATATGAACCATCAGATCAGAGATAGCCCAACAATAACAAATGAAGTGTCAATGGACACTGAACAGGGGTAACAACACCCCAAGAACTGTTACACAGCACACTGAACTAGATCCAACAGGGCTCAAAAGTGAGGGAGCACTGAAGAACCTAAGAAGATCCTAGACAGACAAGACTGCCTCCAGGATCTTCTTCCCAAAGCTGGCATCAGCCGATGCCAGCACATCAACACGGTAGTGCTTCGAAAAGGTGTGCACAGACAACAATGTGGCAGCCTTGCACAACTGATCAGCTGAGGCCTGATTCTTGTAAGCCCAAGAAGCCCCAATAGATCTAGTAGAATAAGCAGTGACCCAAAAGGGAACAGGCTTCTTCCTTAGTTCGTAAGCCTTATGAATAGTGGACTTAATCCAAGAAACAATAGTCACTTTGGATGCAGGTTTCCCTGCCCTGGGACCCTCAGGGATGACGAGCAGTGCGTCAGACTGTCTAATGGACTCAGTGCGATGTATGTAAAACTTGAGACAACGCACCATGTCTAGCAAGTGGAGATCCCTCTCCTTGTCAGAGGTAGGATCAGGGCAGAAAGAAGGCACCACAATCTCCTGATTAATGTGGAACTCAGAAACCACCTTCGGGAGAAACTCCTCCAGAGTGCGAAGCACTGCCTTGTGCTTGTGAAACACCAAAAAGGGTGGTCTACAAGACAGAGCATGCAACTCTGTGACACGGCGAACTGAGGAGAAAAACCAGGAGAAAAAGCCAGGAGAAAAACCATTTTCCACGTCAGCAGGCGTAGAGGAATAGTAGCCAAGGACTTAAAGGGAGGGCACTGAAGGATACCCAAAACCAAGTTAAGATCCCACTGAGGAGCGGGAGACTTGAAAACAGGACAAGTATGAGCAACGCCCTGGAAGCAAACCTTGACATCAGGAAGAATAGCAATGCGCCTCTGTAAGAAAACGGAAAGAGCAGAAGTCTGAACCTTAAGGAAACTCAAACTGAGATCCATATCCACATCATCCTGTAGAGAGGCCAGGACTGTAGGAAGATCAAAATCCTGAGACAGGTTCATGTCAGCACACCAAGAGAGAGAGGTCGACCAGACACGATGGTAGGCCTTAGAAGAAACAGGTTTGTGGGCACTAGGCATAGTAGCCACCACACCTGACGAAAACCTTTCTTCCTCAGTATTGAGGATTAAATTTCCAAGCCATCAAAGCCAGATGATGAACATCCTCCTTCCACAGGTAACCCTGCAGATGAAGATCCGGACGGCAAGGGAGCCAGAATGGCTCTGCCACTGACGGATCCATAAGCTCCAGAAACCAAGCCTGTCAAGGCCAGTACGGAGCAATCAGAATGACTGGACAGCTCTCCAGTCTCAGTTTCCTTAACAACCTGTGCAACATGGGGATGGGAGGAAAGATGTAAGCCAGAGGAAATAACCAAGGAATGGACATGGCATCCACCGCTAGAGCTAGAGGATCCCTCCAGCGAGAGCAGAACATCAGAACCTTCCGGTTGTGTCTTGTTGCCATCAGGTCATTGCAAGGAAGACCCCACTTCTGAACAATGAGGGTTAACACCTCTGGGTGCAGTACCCACTGTCCACTGTGTGCTGACTGAGGAAGTCTGCCATGACTTTGTCTACTCCGGGAATGTGCACTGTGGATATGGCAGGAAAGTGTTATTCTGCCCAGGACAAAATAACATTGACCTCTAAACAAGCAGCGAGCCTTCTTGTTCCGCCCTGCTTGTTGATGTAGGCCACTTCCGTGACGTTGTTGGACTGGCCCCGGACCGGGCAGTTTTTGTTTCATTCTTCCACAGAATCACAGATGCACTGTCCAACATTACTTACAGTGATTCACTGGAACCCCTTCAAGTGTGATCTGGCAGCTCTAGAAAGGATTTCTTTTCATGTTTTCAATTTTAGTACTATTAAGAGTGACATATTTAGGCCTAAGCACAGAAGTCCTGTTGCAGTACATTGGGCAGCTTTACTGCTATGTGCTTATATCTGTTTTCTAAAGAAAATGTACTGTTTTACAAAATTACAAAACTGAAGCTCAAGGCTTATAATTCTCCTTTCAGATGTCCCACTCTCTCTTAGCCCTTTGGATATGTTATTTGCATAAATCTTGTGTAAAATATGCAAAAGATACAAAATAATGACATAAACCAAACTGAATTAATATTTCCAAAACTCCCATTGATTTAAATGGGCTTTTAACTCCTTGAATGCCACAGATGTCTAAAAACCATTGAGAAACAAAGCACTGGAGTGTTCTGGCATTTGAGGGGGTTAAAAACCTAATTAAACCCTTTGCCATACATATGTTGGATACCTCTTTGCCACTCAAAGGGTTAAATCAATAGGAATTCCATCCACTATGTTGCAGATGGTTTGTTCTAGAATTGTTTATTTTGAACTATCTGCATAAGGCCCCTATGACCTAGAGGAGAGATTCTGGAACAAACGAACTGCACCATATAAGACAAATAATATTCGCAATATTATTTATTTAAATTGGGTTTTTAACCCATTGAATGCTAGCAGTCTATAAAGCATTGCTTCACTATGTTTTGAGGACTTCTGTAATATTCAGGGTGTTAAAACCACTATTAAAATCAGTGGGGATGCTCATTTCTTCCCATGGTGCAGTTGGTTTGCTTAGTTAGCCATTTCTAGTAGTTTCCCCCACAATTTCTCCACTTTTAGCTTCACAAATATGCTTCAAAGATCCTTTACTTTACAAAACCATATCTGAATGTTACAATCCACAGAGTAGGTAGCTCTAAGGTGAGAAAAGGGTTAACCTCTAGAGTGCCAGGTTGGTACAGCGTATGAGCTTGGACAGCTGTACCCGGTGTGCCGTGCTTGTACTCAGTACCACATAAATGCGGTCACTGCGTAAGCCGGTATAACTGGAGCTGATGTCCCCCCAACAAGCTCTCAATCATAAAATAAAAAAACAAGCCTGTGAGCACTACAGGGACATCCAGCTTGTTGCTTTGCAATGCACTGAAGGCCCCTGTGGGACTCCCAGACTCTGTCAACTGGGGCCATTTTTTTTTTGGGCTACAGACCTCATTGGTGGTCATCATGAGGGGTCCTGATGCCCCCTAATGAGGTCTGTAATAAAAAAAAGAAGAAAAAAATTAACTCTGTATGTGCCAGTGCAGACACCCTGACTCCCTCCCTCCCTCCCCCCCCCCACACACACACCCACCGTGGGTACATACACAGTATGTTTTTTCATTACTTACTGTATATTCGGAGCTTGTTGGGAGGGCATCAGGAGGGGTCCTAATAATAAAAAATAACCCTCTATGTGCCATGGGGGAGCCAATGCAAAGATTCTTTTTTATTAATTATAATTTTATTGAGACCTCATTAGGATGGCATCAGGAGGGGTCCTGATGCCCCCAAACAAGGTCTAAATAAAAAAAGTTAACCCCCCTGTAGCACACACACTTATTTTTTATTCAGCCCTTGTTAGGTGGGAATCAGGAGCGGTCCTGATGCCCCACAACAAGGTATGAATAAAGACATATAAAAAAATCAAACCACTGCGTGCCACAGGGCTCCAATGCACACACACATTTTGTTGCCCCCCACACACACACACACTATTTTTTTTTTTTATTCAGACCTTCTTGAGGGCATCAGGAGTGGACCGGAGGACCCCTCAAGTGATATATGTATAAATAATATGCGTTGGGTACCTCTCTGGCATTCAAAGGGTTAAAGGAATGATCTACATACCTGGGAACCTTGATGTCCACAGCCTCCAGATTAAAAACTGATGCTAGTTGGAATAAAATATCCTTTGATTTTAAAAGTGTGGGTCCAAGGGGATAAAAAGCCTCTTTTAACCTTTGAGTGCCAGAGGGGTATGCAACGCATTGCAAAGTAATGCGTTGCATACCCCTTTGGCACTCAAAGGGTTAAATAACTGGAAATTTAGTAAATGTTCTTGCCCCCTGTAGTTCATATACCTTGAGCCAAAACTGCTTTTCTTTTTTACATAGTTATATGTACTATTACACATACAATATAATAGTATATGCTCAGTGTATATCTAGCTAGCTATCTAGCTATCTATCATATGAAGAAACCTTCTTGCCTGGCACACGCGCACCCCCTCTGGAAGTAAGGAGGATATATTGAAATCTCCTTGATACTGCCAGTCCTGGACATAGATAGGTGCATGATTTTCACAGCTGCCGTGAAAATCTCTTCAAGGAGTTGGCCCGCCCCAAACATCTGCTGCCACAAGAAAAAGAACCATGGCTGACTCTCCCCACATAAAGCACTGACTGCCCGGCAACAAAACGCTACACTCCACTGTACATCACTCACCAACGTTTGCCTCACACCCAACTAAAACTGTCTCCTGTGCATCCTAACCAATGCACTGTGGCCCGGAACCTACCCTCCTGCATCACCCTCTGCCTCAACACCTCCACAATAATCAGCTCCCGGGGGGCACCAGCAGTCCCATCAATATATTGCTGAGTGCTCTTGTACTCAAAGGGTTAATAGAACTTTGCTCGCCAACCTGTGACACCTACAGAAAAATAAAAATACAATTACACCACTAAGCCCTACTATAACCAAGTAGAATAAGGCTGTCAAGATATCCTATAGGAGTGCATTGGTGGCTTTCCAGTACATCTACTTGTAGTCAAATAAGTAAAATCAGGGAATAATGTCAACACAAAAATATGTTTCCCTAGTGACGTCTGCACACCTGCGCTGTCAGTCCCAGCCGGCTCTAGGAGGCGTTGCTAGGAGCCGTTGGGCTCCAAAAGGGACTGACAGCACAGGCGTGCAGACTTCACTATGGAAAGATGTCTGCGCTCCATCCTGCCTGTCAGCCTGGGAAGAATGAATAATTGTATTTAACAAGGTAATAATTCTGGCGACTAGCGCTACTGAGCAGCAAGTCGCCAGATGGGGAATTATTGGAGATCAAGTTTTTTAGCGGTGGTAGTTCTGCTTTCAAGTTTTTACTGAGATTGTCTTGTTGAAGCTTTGTGTGTATGAATGTGTCTGTATGTGTCCATCTGCATATGCTATATAATAATTCGCTAAATCGTGTGTAACGCCCAACATGCACAGTAGACACTGCTGCGTGTGCGGCAGTCATGCGCAGTAGAGACTGCCCGTGCCGCGGCTGATACAGAGCTGGGTGCTCCGAAGGAGCGTCCAGCTCTGTATCAGCAGTGGCGCGGGCAGTCTCTACTGCGCGTGACTGCCCTGCGACCGGCTGCCAGAGGCACTGTGGCCCGTGTAACGGGCTGTTCAACTAGTATTCATAATAATAGGTATGTATGTATGTGTCTCTATGTATGTATGTTTATGTGTATGTATTTAAAGGTCTTAACCCTTTACATAACTAAACAGAAGGATAAAAAAATCGGACGGACAAAGCCGTTCCACATTACTAGTAGTATATAAATACATTACATAAAGAAAGGTCCAAACTTTATATATTTGTCACTATAAAGCACAAAGTTTATACAGTTGCAAAATGTTGGTACCACTTTTCCTGAATTTGTATTGCTTTACATGCATTCGGCATAATCAACTGCACCATAAGGGCCAAATAAAATTGTCCATGGATTTAAATGGGAATTCTAACGCCTTCAATGCTAGAGGCCTCCATAGCATTGCAAAGCAACCTTTTGTACACCTCTCTGTTTCAGATGGTTAACCTTCTGAGTGCCAGAGGGGTACAGAATGCATTGCTTTGGCACGCAAAGGGTTAAAAGACAAATTTCAGACAGTGGGATTTTTTGTGGGAGAGTTGGTTTGCTACAGAATTATATTTATACATACAATCATTCATGTACATGCATACATTCATTCATGTTTTCATTCTGGGACAAGGTCCAAAAATATGTTCTTCCACCTGAGCCCCCACTCATTAGCTACGTTATTGAATGAATGAGCAATATTATCTTATAGATGTTACTGAAACATGGTTGGATGAAACACATGGTTGAACAGTCAATCTAGAGGGATATTAACTTTTTTAGGAGTGATAAGGTTAACAAATAGGTGGAGGTATGTGACACAAGCATTAAAACCTAGTATGACGATAATATTAATGAACAATCCAGTGAGAATGTGGAGATCTTGTGGGTTGACATAAACACCTAGATCATATCCTATATAATAATAGGATGTTTGTCAGAAGCAGTCATGTGTAGTACAGAGTGCCCGAACGAGCCGCGGCTGATACTCTGCACACCTTCCTGGGAACAAGTTGGCATGACTGCGGCTTGGACAGTGAGCAGAGAGGCTCTGGGCACCAGCCAAGGCTGCTGGGTGGCACTGTGACCCGTGAACACAAGCTTTTAAATTAGTATATAATAAAAGAGATGTTGATAGGCATTTGATATAAGCTGCCTAATATTGGGTAGTTTTAAGAGGCCTAGCTGCTTCTGCAAATGCAAAAGGCTTGTCAGTTAAGAAATTTAATCATGATTTAAGATTTTAACAACCATGAAATTGAGAAAATGGACTTCCAGCACAACAAAGAGAAAGAGGTAAGAATTCTAATAGATGATAGACTTCACAGCAGTTTACAGTGTCACTCAGCCGCTGCAAGAGCCAGTAGGGGGTACCATCATATATAAAAAGGGATATAGATGCATGGGATGGCAATATAATTCTGCCTCTATATAAATGCTTGGTTGGCCTCATCTGGAATATGGAGTACAGTTTTCGGCACCAGGTCTTAAAAAGACACTAAAGAACTAGAAAAAGTGCAGATATGCAACAAAGCAGATAAGGGGATTGGATGATCTGAGTTACAGAGATTGCTAAACTGAGTTTGTTTATATTACAGAAGGGACTAAGGGGTGATGTGATTATCATTTACAAATCTATTCAAGGTCAATACAAATAACTCTCTGGGGAACCATTTACTTAAAGAACTGGGCAAAAAGGAAAGGGTCACACATTAAAGGGATACTATTGCTTTTATTTAACAAATATTAATATTGTAGACCTTAAAAATATTACTGCAATGAGCTATGTCACATCTCTCAAACATTTATGGTTTGAGAGATAAAAGCATGTAAAATTCCTCCCTCCAGCCTCTTTCATAGACTTCAGGGCTCTAGCTGAGGGAAGCAGATTCTGATCCTGGGACCATCCTGCGGCTGTTCAGCAGAGCCAAAATAGTGCAATTTTTTTTTTTTTTGCCCAATGCAGACCCCTGAATTCCATGACATGCCAGGACTGTCATGGTTCTTCTTGATCTATAAGGGTGATATGATATGGCAAGGGCTGAATTTGATGAATGCCTGTCTACTTTTTTCAACCTTGGCAACTCTGTTACCATGATATCCGTAACCCCTTAACGACTGGCCATGTGGCTGGCAGTTAAGGCCCACTGAGAATCTTTTAGTTTTTTTTGTGGCCCAATGGATTCAGGGGTTCCCGAATGGCATGCAGTTGCATGTGGACCCCTGAATTCCATGAAGTGCCAGGACATGGCAGGATGTATTTGTCTAGGGCACAGTAGGATTTAAAGAAGCAATAGATCTTTTTAAATCAATAGTAATACTTCAAAATAAATGGAGCTCAGATTAATCTTCCTAGTTTTTGGGCCATGCAGAGCTTTATTACAGTACTGTCTGATGTGTAGTTAACGAGTAATTGAATAATAAAGTATACCAGTCCAGCCCTTTTACTGATGTAACTCTGTACAGCAAGACTGCCCATATGGATTGCAGCAAGGGACAATTTACTGTGAGCATAAGGAAAAACCTGCACTCCTTTGTCAAGAGGGACAGGATTTTCTTTATGCACACAGCAAGTAGATTGTCCCTCACTGCAAGCTATCCAGCCCAATGACCGAATCTCACATCTGAGGAGAGGCGGCTTAGAATGGGTAAAAGTGGCGCTAAGGGGTATTTTTATAATTCAATTACCTTTTAAATACACAGTGTACAGTACTGTAATAAAGCTCTACATTGCCAAAAAATTATGTAGATTAATCGGCGCTTCATTTATTTTTAAATATTACTATCCTTTGATGATATATTAAGAGATACAATAGATACCTGGGGTTTTTCTTCACAGTAAAACAAGGGCACTCCCACCACTGTCAGTTGTTTTATTCAAAAGTTATAACACTTCAAATAATCAGGAATTGAATTTACTGTGAGTTTACTTCCTGAAAGTTCTGACAGCATGACTCAGCAATTTCTAACACATTCTATGGAGAACTGTTTTGTCAGTGACTTTCCTCTCAGATAGAATGTAGCAAAATAACTAATTGGAATTTGAGTACTAGAGGGCACTGTTAATGTAAAAAATCAAGTCTTAACTGTAATAACTGGAAATATGCATCTCACAGTTGCGTACACTTGCTTTACACAAAAGGAAAAACCGTACAATATATAGATTTTTCATAACAAACGTTTACTGCTCCTTTAAACATTATTACAGCTAAAAAATGTTGAACTCTTAGCAACTGTGCTCACTGTTGTCCATTAGGTATTTTTTTTATAATGCACTCTATGGGAGTGCTTGAGCCATAGACTTTGACTCTTCATAGTAAGTGTCAATTATAGAATAGTAGAGTTTAATGTTATGAAATCATGTCTGAGCTGTAAATGAACTGTCTCCCAGTTCTGAGCGTGCCCTTGTGTTACTGAGCAGGAAAAGTCCTGTAACGTCTCTGATTCTTATCTTGGAGGACGCAGTGTTGATTACTGTCAATGTGTGGCTGATCTAAAAAAAAAAAAAAAAAAGACCATCTCTAGAGAAGTGCTGGCTGATATTTTTGTATTCCTCTGTTGGAACTGATTTCTTCTTCCAAATTAAGATAAATAGCTGAACCCTTCCTAACACCCAAATGGGGGCAGACAGCCGAAAAGCCCTTCTTAAGAAATACTAATATAGCTACACATTATTTACATCTTTATCATTTTTCAGATGCTGTGATTGTCTTCATTAATCAATTGTCTGAGTTACCTCAGCCCCACTGGGGGGTGGGAACTGTTAATGACAAGAAGTTAATTCCATTGGCTACTCCTACAAGCAGTTGTTTAGATTTCAGTTTTCTTTTGTCTGGTCAACCCAGGAAGGCTAATGTACTGAAAAATAATAGTTTTCATAATCAAACAACTGCTCCATAGGGGCAAATCAAGAATTACCCAAATTATCATTGTTTTTGAGTGGGGTTTTTAATCTCTTGAATGCTTTGCAACACCTTTGAGACCGTTCTAGCATTCAAGTGGTTAAAAGTCCCATTTCAATACATTTTTCTTTCTCCCTTATAGTGCCATTTGGTTTGCATAAGACTTGCTCTGTTTCATCTCGATATATAAGCCTCAGGGATGATTAACCACTTGAGCATCAGAGGGGTACACAATGCATTTCTTTGCAATGTATTGAGTCCCCCACTTGTGCGCAAACAGTTAAAGGGACAGTAAACCTTAATGAAAAATATGTAACTCAAACTCCTAAAAAAGTGTAAGTGCGCTGTAATAACTTATGAATATAGCTTCTCCCATCAGAAGGAGTACGCTAGTTTTATTCAGTTGGAAAATCCATACAATCCTATATAATAATTTGCTAAAACGTGTAACACTGTGTCATGCGCAGTAGACACTGCTGCGCGTGTTGCAGTCATGCGCAGTAGAGACTGCCCGCGCCACATCTGATACAGAGCTGGACGCTCCTTCAGAGCGTCCAGCTCTGTATTAGCCGCGGCGCGGGCAGTCTCTTCTGCGCATTATTGCCCTGAGACCGGGTGACAGTGGCACTGTGGCCCGTGTAACGGGCTCTTCAACTAGTATATAATATTTCATAATTAGGGTTTATTACCCCTTTAATCAATAACAGTTTCATTTTACCCAAATGTATATACAAGTTGGAGGAAAAAAAAAAAAGACCAACAGGAATTTTTTAAGCAAATCCATCTCTTGGTACCAAGACTGCAAGAAACCACTGGCCAATGTTTAAATTAGTGTGTGTGTATATATATTTATAGAACAAAACTGCCTTTCTTCCTATGGTCAATGTCTGTCTGAATCAGCTGTTAGGTATGCAGACCTCTGAAAGAGAGTTCTGTCTTAGAAGGAATCCACGTCTTTAGGAGGCGCTCTGCCAAAAAATAAAAAATATACAGTGTGCTAGGACAAGCTACTGCCATTTCCATAGTTTGCAGCGTCTGGAAGGTTACAGCTCTCTATTGGAAGCATGCTCCCAATTCTACTCATTTTAGGTAAATTTTCAATAGTTTTATATATTGTATAAAACTTGTAGATTGTTAAAATGACATGAATCCGATTTACCTTTTTATACATAGATTTTTTTTTGTGTATCAGATGTAGGTAACCTTTGGCTCTCCTTGCCATCAAGTTCAGCATCTGCTCATGGTTACCTAACTCAGATCCATACATGGCAGAGGTTGAACTTGATGGGCTTGGTCTCTTCAGCCTCATCAACTGTGTTGCTATGAAATGTATCCTCCTCAATGGGTAAAATTGAGTTTAACAGGTTCTTCTGTTTTTAAATCTTTAGTGCTTTGTTAATATGAACATATATATATATATATATATATATATATATATATATATATATATAATTTTATACATGTGTGTGTGTGTGTGTGTGTGTATATATATATATATATATATATATATATATATATATATATAAAATATAATATATGTGTGTGTGTGTATATATGTATACTAGGGCAACATTTCAGTCCTACATCAGGACCTTTAGCAAGACGTCTTGGAAAAGGTCCTGATGCAGGACCGAAACGTTGCCCTAGTTTGTATACTTTGTAATTGCAATAAAAATCTGTTTCACTAAGACCCACTGGTGCTGCTGCCCGCACAGTTTGTTATATTATGATTTTGCTGAGGACAGTGCACCTGGGCAGAAAATTCTGTAAGAGTGAGTGCTTCCAACCCCCTCAAGATTATATGTATATATGTGTGTGTATACATACATATAGATGTATAGTGTGCGTGTGCGTGTATGTATATATGAAGGGTGGATTATTGAAATGTATCCATCAGTAGCCAAACTTTTTGGTCCAAATTTGAACCTTCCTCAGGGCAATCCAAACGGGCTGATGCCTGGGAATAAATGCCAGAACCTGACCAATTACAAACAAACTTACAAGGAAACAAGTGAGTGCCAAAGAGTGGCGTGCTGTCACCGGTACTGGAATCTCCTATCATGACATCATGAGAGCAATCTGTCACATAGAAAAAAATAAATAAATAAAAATTAAAAAAATATGTAAAACAAGTATAGAAAAAATCAAAAGGGCACATAAGCTAGCACAGCACTGGAACAGTCTCAGAAGTAATTGAAAAATAATTTATTATCCTTTAAGTAAAGTAAAATGATAGAGAACTGCACATTTCATACTTGTGAGGATGAATTTTCCTAGTACGTAAAGCTGTTTCAACCGGCCCGTTCTTAAATTCAAAAACAGTAGTTGTGCGTTTATGAACAAGTTTATCGATCGGTTTACTATAATATATAAACTAGTTCAATTACTTCTGAGAATGTTCCAGTGCTGTACGGTGTGATGGAGACACGCAATTGGGACTGTATCCAGGGAACCTTTTTCCTACAATTGAATATTTTATTACAAACTTATAAAACTTTTCCCCTAGGTTTAGTGGACCTCTGTATGTGATTCCACTCTGCTGGTAATAACTTATTCTGCCTTTTGATTTTTTTTAAACATGTATTTTCATTCTTTTTTTGTCTATCTAACCGTTTGCTCTCATGACATCATGATAGGGGATTCCAGTACTGGTGATAGCACGGCACTTTTTGGCAATAATTTATTTGCATGCTTGTTTGTAATTGGTCAGGCTCTGATATTTAATCCCAGGCATCTGCTCAGGGGGAGGGACACACATTAAGCTCACATATTTGTTCTACCCCCTCTATCTGCCCAGTGGCCCACAGCTGGCTATCTGATAACACAATCTCTTAGGTTAGCTAGACTACATGGCAACATCCCTCTGTACTTCCAACATACATACTAACTAACCCATTCAATGCTGGTAGATGATGAACAATCTCTAATACATGCACACATAGTGGACATTAATGTCTTCAAGAATGGGAACGCGTGTGAAGACAATGACAATGGAGATAACTGAAAACAGACCGGGTTCATTCTCAGGGTGACAATCATTCTGTCACAGACACCAAAAACACTATGCTTGGAAGAGTTGCCAAAGGAACATCTCCTACCTGGCAGCATAAACCCAAAAATTGGGTAAAAGGGAACACATCACTTCCAACATAAATCATAACCTTTAAATGCATGACAAAGGTGCTCACATCACTACCACAGCTCCCATAAGCATAGATGCAACAGTACACATACATAGACAAGAGCACTCATCATGCAGCAATAGCATGGTGATGCTTGAGTGCTGTAGCAGTGCAGGAACACCACTGAGCAGCAGATAGTACAGGTTCAAGACTTAGTGTAAAACAGGTATACCACACAGTAAAAAAAGTAGGCACAAGTGCCACCACACTAGACAAAAAACATCTACGTGACCATTAAAGCACACCATAGTATATCCAATGTGCATATATACCCACAAGCAGATCATAAATGCACAGAGGCAAATCTCATAGCATTAGGAGTGCACATCAAAATAAGTGGACACAGCATATCAAACAGTCCACACAGAGGGTGCACCAAGCAAAAGCATACACAGAAGAGCATTTCTGCAATTCAGAGCATATACACATAGGCATACCACAATGCATCCAAAGTTTACATGTGGGAACTGCAGATAGCCACAGTACAGGCAAAGTGCGCACAAGAGCATTAGAGTGCTCCCAAAGTGCATGTACACAGGTGCATCACAGCCCCTATCATGGCACAGCATAATGTGTGCAAGTTCTCCCTTTGTGCAGCAAATAGCAAGTATATTCTCCTCAGTAATGTGATAGCAAGAATACTCCTACCTAGAAGCCAACAGAGTTACACGCTCATGGCCTTACAAACAGAGCAGGATAACGCAAAATACTATGTAGAAAGACTGAATATAAGTATCGTATTGCAGAATGGAACACACACTTGAACCTCAGAGCAGCTTGAGTCTACACATACATACCAGGACTAAACCGTAGAGTGCACCCATAGGTACCATAGAGCAGCCAAAGTACACACACTATAAAGCAAAGACAGTTTATAGTTTATACAACTAGTGAAGGGGATCTCTTATACGGTTTGAATTTGTTTGACCTTTTTCACTGTCCTATCAGCTGAAAGGGAAGGAGCCAACCATCTAGTGAATGCTGCCATGGATGTCCAGGAAATAGAGCTACCCTAGAAATACTACGAGAGGCACAGGAGAGAAGGAGAGAGAGTGGAACAGTGATGAGAAGCAAGAGAGAGACAGTAGAGGGCAATAGGGGGAGAAACGGGGCAATGGGGGAGAGAAGTGAAAGAGAGGAGGGCTGAGAGGGGATATGTAAGACAGTGGGGTGATTGAGGAGTGTAAGTGTGGCTTGTTCTACTGTCCACTGGTAAACTCACACCCAAACCCACTTGCTTGCCTTTGCTGGTACAGGAGGGAGGCCTCGTGATCTCTTGAGGTCCAGTTGTGTTTCAGATAAGAGGTCTGTGTCTCCTCTTGTACAGAAATATATTGCCAGCTCCCATTCGGTTCTCATTGTTACAATAATAGAGTTGTCTGGATTATCTCAGGGCTCTGTATTATTTGAGCACCAGGGATCTGGCTATAAAGTTCTCTGCTGGAGATGGCATAGACATATATCCAGAAAAAGTACTGGAGTTAGAGCTGGCAAGTCGTGGGACCTAAAACTGTCGCAGGGCAAATTACAAGTGTGTATGTATTTCCACCAAACAGGTCAGGCAAAAAATCCCTGAAGTCCCATTCACTTAAATGGAGTTTTTACACCCTCTATTGCTAGAGAGAGCTCAGGCATGCTCTCAATTCTCATCATATTAGGTACATTTACAATAGTTTTATGTATTTTATAAAACATGTAGAATGTTGAAATGACATGAATCTGATTTCTGGATCAGGTGTAGGTAACCTTTGGCTCTCCATCTGTCATGGAGCCAAACCTTGCCATCAGGTTCAACCTCTGCCTGTCTCATTTTTGATCCAAAGCAGGGATAGGCAAGGTTTGGTTCCCTAACAGATGGAGAGCCCATGGTCACCAACCTCAGATCCATATATGGCAGATGTTGTACTTGATGGACTTTATCTCTTTTCAGCCTCATCCACCATATTGCTATAAAATGTAATATACTCCACAATGGGAAATCTCTCATTGTAAAGCATTGTGTTGGAGACCTCTTTAGTGTTTTACTGTTTACAAGCCTCATTTAAATTAGTGGGAAGTTGTAATTGCCCCTATATTGCAGTTGGTTTACTCCATACATGTTCCTCATAATTGTGCATATAGCCCAATATGTCTACATAATGACACATTTCCCACCTTTTACTCATGCATGTTTCACTGACCCTTTTGTATTTGCTGTTTCCAGTTTCCAGATGGTTGCCTGTTAGCATGCAGCTAAAGACTGAAACTCATGTGTTTCCAGGTAAGGTTTCACATTAGCTTAAAGGAACAGTAACCCTTTATTTTGACTTTGCATATTCTGTATGTACATAACATGTGCAGTCAAATTGAATATACTTCTTTTTATCTCCACGTGTAATTTTTTTTTTTTTTAATTTGACATCTGGATCTATTTCTGGAAAGCTTTCTGATAGAGAACATTCAGTATTACAGGCAGGGCCGGATTTGCCATAAGGCAAAGTAGGCACCTGCCTACAGGGGCGCCTGCCAATGGGATACTTTTTTTTTTTTTTTTTATTCTTTGAAAAGATAACACACACACAAAAAAAAAATGGCCACCGCGCTGGCTGCACCGCCGTCCACTCCATGTCGCCCTCACATTGCACCTCCCTAGCAGGAGATCTGTTGTCTGTGCCTCCTTTGGTACAGTCAATTCTGTAATTGCTGAAGCTCCCTCGTCGGCTCTGTAGGAATGCAGAGCGCTGGGAGATGACATCATCTCCCAGCGCTCTGCATTCCTAAATAGGAGACTTTGCGGGAGCTTCAGCAACTACAGGACTGACTGTACCAAAGGAGGCACAGACAACAGATCTCCTGCCAGGGAGGTAGGAAACAGACAATGGGAGGGAGGCAGGCAATGTGAGGGCAACATGGAGATGGTGGGGGCAATTTGGAGCTGATTGTGGGGGCAATTTGGAGCTGATGGGGGCAATGTGAAGCTGATGGAGGGCAATGTGAGGGTAGCATGGAGCTGATGGGGGGACAAGTTGGAGCTGATGGAGGGTCAATTTGGAGATGGTGGGGGCAATGTGGAGCTGATGGAGGGCAATGTGAGGGTAGCATGGAGCTGATGAGGGGGCAGTTTGGAGATGGTGGGGGCAATGTGGAGCTGATGGAGGGCAATGTGAGGTAGCATGGAGCTGATGGGTGGCAAGTTAGAGCTGATGGGGGGCAAGTTGGAGCTGATGGGGGCAATGTGAGGACAATATGGAGATGGTGGGGGAAATGTGGAGCTGATGGGGCAATGTGAGGGCAATAAAGAGATTATGGGGGCAATGTGGACATTAGGAGCATTGTGGAGGTGTCCAGTGGAGATGGCCAATGGGGAGGGGCGCTTTAGATTTCTGTGCCTACAGGCTCCTGAGATGTAAATCCGGCCTTGATTACAGGGAGAGTGTAACATTTTGTTACATTCTGCTGTGATGCTCTATCTACCAGAAAGCTGTCTGGAAATTGAAATTTTACATAAAAGTGTTTAAAAAAAAAAAAAAAAAAAGTTGACTATTTGACTTTACATATTGTATAAGTGCATAATACGTAAAGTTAAAATAAAGGGTTACCATTCCTTTAACACAACATAAAGATTGTTCCCATTTAGTATCAATTTGACTTTAGAACAGTCCTTTCAAAAGTTAACTTTACTTCTTGGTCAAATGTATTTTGTAGTGAAAAGGCTGATATACTAAGAAGTAGAGCAATTCTGATGCATATCTACTCCACTCTGGGCTGTATGTTCAAAGAAGTAGTGAAATGGCTTTTGTCGTCTGCAATGTGATAGTCATGACATCACATTGCATGCTAAAACATAGTCATGCTCTACATCCTTCTTCATGGCATAGCTTGCAAGGGCTGCATATAGTACAGAACCCAGCTACGCATGTGGATTTTGCTGTACTTTGCTGGAGAGACTGCACAGGGAGTATATCGGTGAGGGAGACCAGACCACACCAGCAAATGTCATTGGCAGACAGGCGGCTGCAGCAGCAGCAGACCCTCAATAGCCAGGCACATATATACTATATGCGTGTTGCCTCCTTCAGCTCAGAATTTTATGAAAAATAATAAATGTTTTCCCCATCTCAAATAACCCACTCAAGCACTTTGTCTGAGTGGCAACAGGAGAGGTAATCATAGTATAAATATTCTACCATTTTATAGGCTCTTCTATAGGTTGTTGTCAGTTTTATTGATAAATATGTCAGTTGAGGGTATGGCTAAGTGAAGGGGTGTGGCTATGGGTGTGGTAAAAGTAGGGCTATGGGGCACCGGAAGGTGTTGTGCCTAGTGGAACCTGAGATGTAAATCCGGTCCTGCATTCAGAACTTCACATTCCCTCCACTTTTTGTCTTAACGTACAAATGTTGCCTTTTGCAAGACGTCTTTTTGTCGTTAGTTACGACAAATTTTCTTTTCCTGTATACGACACTGGAGGATCATTTACCCACGCATTTTCCTCGCCCCTTTGCCCAGAAGTTCTGGAGTTGTGTCATACACAACAGACATGATTAGTTTTATGTCGTACATGCATGCAATTACTTATTTTTGTCGTTCATAGAACTTTTTTTGTCATTATCCCTTTGAACATACGGCCCTATGAAGGGCAAATAAATATTCGTCAAATTCTGTTGATTAAACAGTGGGTTTTTTTATCACTTATTTTCTAGACAGAGGCCTCTTTATCATTCAGGGGTTTAATCCTCTCAGTGCCAGATGGATACGCAACATATTGCTTTGCGTACCCCCTCGGGCACTCAAAGGGTTAAAAGCCTCATTTAAATGAATGGGAATTTCCATTTCCCCATTATGGTGCAGTTGGATTGCTACATACTTGCTGTAGTCTATCTAAGTGCAGCATTTCCCCATTATGGTACAGTTGGATTGCTACATACTTGTTGTAGTCCATCTTAGTGCAGCATTTCCCCATTATGGTACAGTTGGATTGCTACATAATAGTCCATCTTAGTGCAGCATTTCCCCTGTCTCCAGAGCCCATTTATAAAACCCGACCATGTAGGCTTTTAATTATAGTGATATTGGTGGTTTTGTTTCATTTTCCACTGCACCTCAAGACACTCCCTTTATGCCATGCTGTAATGTAATATAGCCTTTTTGAGGGTAGAGAAATTGTAGTGTATATTGCAAAAAAAGACTCCTAATTGCATGTTCTCAGACAGAGAGGTTAGGATTTTTTAAACTCTTTGAAAACGTTTCATGCAAAAATGTCTACACGTCATCATTTTATCCAGGGGTGTCAAACATAAGGCTCTGGGGCCATTTACTGCCCTTGGATATTGTCAGTCAGGGCCCTAAATCAAGTTCAGAAATTAAATAGTTAAATGTTGCTAACTGTGCAGTAACGATGATCCTTCCTTGATCTTTAGTATTTAATTGGACAATTAATGCTGTTGCCGTTACATTATGTAGTAAAATGTAAGGCAATGTCTTAGCTTGGGTACAGATTATATAGTCTGTATAAATCTCATGTTGTGTTTGATTGATTTGTGACTTTCATACCAGTGTGTTATTCAGCACTTCTATACTTTCATTGTTTTCCCTGTCCGACCCCAGTTTATGTACAAGTACATTCTTTAGGCATCAATAAAGTTCTTCATTTAACCTTTAACCCATTGAATGCTAGAGGAGTATGCAATTCTAACTCTGACATTCAAAGGGTTAACCCAAATCACTGCAGGGATCTAGCTACTCAGTGTTGGCTACAGACATTAAAGCCCCCCCTGCATACTTGAGTCCAGTTCACTGCATGACCCTCCCCGGAGTGTGCTTGCTCCAGCAGATCTTTGCTTTTTACAGAATCCTCTTCATATTAACCCTTTATGTCCACTGATTACACAACAACAATCCCCCACATTAGTCATTTCAGTGCAAAAGGAGTGTGCAATGCATTGCACACACACACACTCAGCTGGCATGGAAATGGATAATACATTTTCTCCAGTAAAACTGTACCAGTTCCTAAGCCCTGTTCATGTCCCAGTCCTTGCTGGTGCCAGTATACCTGACAGGAAGGCTGTCATCCCTCTATCCATCTGGTGAATAATTGTATTATTTATTGCTTCCTCACTAGAACTAACAATGTTCTACACAGGTCTGGTGTAGACAGCCTTACTCCACTGTGCATAGGCAGTACAGTGCAACATGCACATGGACAGCACTTACTACAGCTTTACTGGGTTCAACATATTAACACTTGCACTGCACAGCCCTCTTGCACTGAAATTTTTAAAATGGAGACTGGTTTTGTGACTGTTAGTGGACAGTGGAACATGACTGGGGTGTCAGACAGTGTATATGCAGTTCTGTGTCTATAATTTTACAGTGGGACAAGGCTGAGGTGACACACAGTGCAAGTATGGGTCTGAGATTCTGGGTCTAATTCAGACAGGGACGGCAGTTATAAACACTATGATTTGTAGTCTTGATTTTTTAATTTGTCTCTATTTATTGGCAGCTCTTGAGATTACAAAACTAAAACCCAGCAAAACTGAAAGTTTTTCTGTCGTCAGTTGTTTCATATTGCCTTCTGTTCTATGTAGCGGAAAGACAAGAAGAAAGGTGCTTTCAACTAAAGCAAAGGCAGGGATTATTTACAGTAAGGGCAGTTAAGCTATGGAATTCTTTGCCTCAGCATGTTGTACTTGCAGATAATGCAACTGCTTTCAAAAAAGCAATGGATGCCTACCTAGCACAGAACATTATTGAAAATTATGACAGATGGTTTCAAAGCAGATAGGATGTTGATCCAGGGAAATATCTGACTGCCATTTGGAGTCAGGAAGGAATTTTTTTTTTCTTTACCCGCTTGGGGCTAAATTAGAAATTGCTCCAGAGGGTTTTTTTGCCTTCCTCTGAATCAACAGGGGTGTTTTTGGCATGGGATGGACTTGATGGACACATGTCTTTTTTCATCCTCATCAACTATGTTACTATATTCAGCAAGGCAGATTTTTCAGGCTAACGGCTACTGCAATAACGAGAGCAGACTGACACTGGGATTTAAATCTACAAGAACAAAAGAAAGGTGAGAAAACAGGGGGCACCCCTGTGCAGATCAACAGGAACAGTTTTGTGACCACCGCTGATACATCAGTAGATATTTACTCACAAGGCAAGTGGCTGGAAGACCGCATATGCCACATCCAACTCAAAAGGCTTCTTGGATGAATGACTACCCCCAGATACAGTAAATCAATGATGTGCAGCAAACTCTGGCTGCTCTCTCAAAACCCGCTCTCCCAAACTGCACAAGCATGGAATGTACAATTGGAAAAGAAGAACGCTTTCAATAGTGTCATATTTCCAGTTAAACCAAACAATATGATGGTAATGGACCTGCAGCTCGTCATGGACTTGTGCCAATAAACCCCCCAATATTTTGTATAGGTTCACCTGTATATATGTGGGTTACCACCATGTTATGTGTATTTCCTCATCACTTGTAGGTATGTCGCAAGATTTCAATGTACCACAATTTTTCACATGCCCTCCATCATCCCCATATTCCCCATCACTTCAAGCCTCCCAGCCTCCATTTTGAAAATGTCAGAGGCTCACTGGTCATCCTGGTTTGTTCAACAAGTAGGCGGCTCACAAATTGGTTGCTGCTTGTCATTCCTTGTCTCTCTACTTCCTGGGTTTGTTCAACAAGTAGACGGACACTGACTGGTCTTCTCTTGTCGCTTTAATCCCCATTGGCCGGAGATCATTATGGCAAGATTAAACCATTCTTTGTGTTCCCTCCCGCTCCCCAGGTTCAAAGTGTAGGCAGCCTTCTGATTGGCTGCTGCTTGTGTATCCCTTGTTGCTGTATTCACCATTGGCTGGAGATCAGCGGAGCAAGATTAAACTGTAGTTTTGTTTATTTTAGGAATTCCAGGCCTATATATTCTTTCTGAGTTCACAAATAGTCTTTGAATCCCTGTTCATTCTGTCTGGTGTGTGTTATTCCACGAATGGTCTAAAATGTCCCCTTTGACTTCCATTCGCTGGATTCAGTTATGTAGGACCAGCCTGGCTACCCTCCTTGTAGCCGTATTACGGAGAAAGAAACCCAGCAACAACAGCCAGGGATTGACAGCATTGCCTGGTTCCCGCTACGCTGGTGGCAGCAGTGGGATCTCTTTCACTACCAGAGGGTCCAAATCACCACCTGGGACTTCGTAGCTGCCAAGATGTCTGAGGCATACTGGCACCTCACATTGACTGCTCTCCAGGAACTGCTCACCCAGAGGGGGCAAGATAGCAGTGGACTGAGGAAGCAGGAGTTACTGGCTCTTCTGGAGGAGACAGAGAAGGAGACTGAGTGGCTGGCCAGGTCTACCAGCCTACCCTAGGATCCCAGCCTTTTGTTTGGTGGATTGTCTGGAAGCGCCATCCCTGAAGCTGGGCCTCCTGCCACCAAATTCCTGGATTCCATGTCTCGGAAAGTGCAGAGACCACGAGCCTTCCTAGGACCCAACCTGCCCACAGAAGTGGGGGTCCGGATTATGGCCACAGCCAAGTAAGAGTACCTAGTGGAGTTGTCCCACCATCAGGGACCACTCTCAAACCCCCTGCGTGGCTGCCGGTCTGACCGCAGTGAGACAACCATCAGGGTGACCAACTAGTTATTAAAAACCTTTGATGACTCGACAGGCGACGTTGATGTGTTACCTGCCTCGCTTGGACATGCAGGAGTGGGTTGCTGTCCTGGTAGGCAAACTGATGGGCAAAGCCATTGATGCCTACCGAGCCATTCCCAATAAATGGTATATGGTCTATTCCGAAGTCAAAAGGGGGCTGCTGGCGAGATACCCATCACCGGCAGTTCAGGGAGACCCGCCGGCAAGCTAAGGACATACACACACTGAGTGTGCACACGTGTTGGACTGTGCTTGCCAGAACTAGTTGCAAGGGTGTGAAGCTACCACATTTGAGAGCTACTGCCAGTAAATCCTTTTGGAGCAGTTCTACCACAACATTTTTCCAGAGGTTCAGGACTGTGTGAGAGATCAGAAACCCCGCATCCTCACAGAGGCCACCCAGTTGGCGGGCCTCGGGCAGCTATGGTGCATGGTCCCTGCAGTCACCCGCCAGGTACCCCAGTTGTGTGATCTCTCCCTGCAATGTCACCCTTGCCTGGAACTGCATCCCTTGTGGGACCCTGGTCCTCTTGGACCAGAATGCTACGGCTCCAAGCAGAACGGACACTTCAAGAGTCAATGCCCCTATGGACAGTCAGGGACTGCCGCTCACCCTGCACCACCGCTCCCGGGGACCCAGTTTCCCCCAACAGGATTTTTCCCTGCCAAGCCCGCTGTGTGTCAGGCCCTAACCCTGTGCCAGAGAGGGACTGCCTGAATTTTGAGGTCTAAGACTGGCTGACTCCAGTGGAAGTTTTCTGGCCAGAAGGTCAGGACCCTGAGTGGGGGTACTACCACGAGGTGTCTCTGGTACAGCGGACCGACCAGGATAACTGGCAGCATCAGTACCAAACGGTGTAAATCAATGGGCGTCAGGCAAAAGGGCTAAGGGACACTGGAGCTACATTTACCCTGATCCAGCCCCGCTGTTTGTCCCCCCATCACCTAACAGCAGGGCCGGATTTGCCATAAGGCTGAGTAGGCATCTGCCAACAGGTGCACCCCACAGAGAGGCACCTGCCATTGGAATCAATATTTTATTTTATTTTTTTTATATATAGTAAGGTCTGTGCCTTCTTTGGCACAGACCTGTAGCTGCTGAGCTCCCCTGGCTCTTTAGTAATGCAGAGCGCTGGGAGATGACCTTATCTCCCAGCGCTCTGCATTACTAAAGAGAAGACTGCACGGGAGCTCCAGCAGCTACAGGTCTGTGCAGAAGCACAAACCTCTCCTGCTGCTGGACCACCAGGGAGGTAGGAAACAGATGAGGGGACACTGTGAGGCTTATTGTGGAGA
This sequence comes from Rhinophrynus dorsalis, assembly GCA_037306005.1. Classification (NCBI taxonomy): domain Eukaryota; kingdom Metazoa; phylum Chordata; class Amphibia; order Anura; family Rhinophrynidae; genus Rhinophrynus; species Rhinophrynus dorsalis. The sequence continues at coordinate 444,103,000 of CM074720.1, forward strand.
TGATGGGGGCATTGTGAGGGCAACATGGGGATGATGGGGGTCAAGTTGGAGCTGATTGGGGCAATGTGGAGCTGATGGGGGCAATGTGAGGGCAATATGGAGCTGATGCTGGCAATGTGGAGCTGATGCTGGCAATGTGGAACTGATGGGGGCAATGTTGAGATGATGGGGGGCAATGTGAGGGCAATGTGGAGCTGATGGGGGTAATGTGAGGGCAATATGGAGATGATGGATAATGTGGAGATGGCCAATGGGGGGGAGGCACTTCTGATTTCTGTGCCTACAGGCTCCTGAGATGTAAATCCAGCCCTGCCTAACTGGACAGCACATGGAGGTCTAGGTGGCTGTAGGAAAGATGTACCAGATCCCCCTGGCCCGGGTGCACCTGGACTGGTGCATAGGTCAAGGGCACCAAACCACTGGAGTAATGCCTGGTCTGCCCAGGATGTCTTGTCAGGGAACAATGTGGGACACCTGGAGAGTGCTTACACTACCGCACCTTCAGCACCATTCACAGCAGAATGCCAGCCGGTCCTGGGCATGACAAGCGCACATTACGGAGGCAATGGTAAGCAGACCCCTTACGGGCAGACATCCAGATGATCCTGACCTGTTGTCCCCAGGCTGACTTCTGTAACAAAGTTGCCTCTGACCCTACCCTGGCAAGCTACCGATGGAGGGCTGAAACTGAGGAGATGGGACCTAGTGGAGAAACCTTTGCTTGGGAGGATGGCCTCCTATACCACAAGACAGTGGGCCATGGTGAGTGGCTGACCAAGGTTTCCCATTCCCAGCTAGTGCTTGCACGCCACGTATAGCCCTCCTAGCCTTGGCCCACGAGATCCCCTTAGACTATCACCTTGGAGCGTGGCACTCAGAATATAGACTTGCCCGAGCCTTCTTCTGGCCCAGGCTGTCCCACAATGTCAAACTCTTTTACCGCAATCGTGACATTTGCTAGCGGTGGGCAAAAGAGGTGACAAAACCCCAGTGCCCCTTCTATATATTGTGGAGGCAGACCTGGCAGTTGCTAGATGGCATACAGGATACAAATTCAGCCCATTTCACATGATTATCTTAAAGACCAGAGGAGTGTGCAGTGTTGTGTTGTGTTTTTTTTTTTTTTTTTTTTTTTTTTTTTAAGTGTTAAGTAGACCCTTGCACTCTGCTTGATTCAGTTTAAATAAGCTGCCAATGCCGGTCATGTCTGTTTTCATGGACATGAACTCCAGGACTGATTGAAGATGTTATCCCTTGACCAAAGGCCGAGGGTACAAATCATAGAGGCCACTAGGATTTTCAGACAATAGTATGGTTATCATTAGGAGGTGTTATTACTTGTTCTCATTCTTTTCTTACATCCTATGTGGAACACAGGAACAATGGTGTAAAATTCCCCCCCCCCCTCCAGGAGGGCATAGCACATAAACAAAAAAGGTCTCTGAGATGGAGACTTCCTCCCCTGTCCACTTTATCACATCCCCCATAGCATGCTCAGTTTTAAAAGTGACCTCGTTAAGGAGGAACAGCAAGGGCAAAGTTCTCATTATATATAACTAGAGAATGCTGCATGGCGTTGCCTTTTGGATTTGGTGCTCTGTCTTGCTTTGTGGTACACTCTGCAACTTGACACTGGTGAATCTCGCTGTAGTTTTTTTGATAGAGGTGACCACAGGGGCTTAGCCCCCCTGGCAATTGCTGTCAAAATCACTGGCAGCCATGCCTCAGCCTCTCCGGGGAGGGGAGGACAGTAAACTAGAAACAGATATATATGTCATTTGTAATGTAAAATATATATCCCCCTCCTCCCCCAATAATAAAACATTACTGCTCCTTTAAAGATGTCAAGAGTCCCTTATTTTCTGTTTCTATGACTCCTTTATATATGTTTTCTGCTGATCATGGCAAATGTTTACTGAGATCAGAATATTTTCAGAACTAATATCCTTACAGAACAGGGGATAGACAATCTTTGGACCCTCACCGTCTGGAGAGTACAACTCCAATCATACTTAACCAGCTAACAGCTGATTGGAGGGGTAGAGATGACCCTAACAGCTAGGTCCAAAGATTCACTAGCAGTGATGTAGAGCTTTACATACAGTCAGGGGTGTGGAAATTTAAAAAAAGCTACTTATACAAGGGACCAGAACGGGAGCCCAATCTACTTATCCTGATACACAAAATAATTATTATTTCAGTACAGCCACCAAAATACGTGTACCCAGTTAAACGGGTGTTATCTTTTTAACTTTGTGAATGAACTTCAAAGGATTAATTTATAGGGGGATGCCTAACAAAAGAAACAAAAAATATAGTAGAGCAAGTGCACATGGCGCAGTGAAAGTCATGAGCTGAAGGTTACCAACTTGCCTGGAAAAAAAGTGATCTTCCCATTGCAGTTACAGTATCCGCAAGTCCAATTTTTACTGATGTACCAAACATATTGATCATGACACAGAAAAGGTTTAACAAAATTCTAAGACACTAGAAAAAGCAAGTTCAGGATACAAAAGTAAACATTCAATGGGCTCATCCAGCTTAATCCACTTAAATTTGGGCCGCTAGGACTCCTTTCTCCCTCCTCATCAGTTGCATTGTGATAGTATCACCCACTGCATAAAGATGGGTCTCTGTGGCAGCAACACTCTTCGGGTCCTTTTTGAGAATGGAGCTGTAGGAAATTGGACACCTACTCCAGTCCTTTTCACTTGTGGACAAGTAGTGTCAGGGGAAGAGCAGGGGTAGAACAGTGCAGGGGGCTGCTGGAAGCCAGGAGCATGGCGTTCAGAGGCGGTGGATAATGGAGAGCAGGACTCACGGCGCCACCTTCCGTGTGTGTGACCGATAGAGGAAGAAATCTAGTAGGAGCATGAAAATATCAAGAGAAAAAAAAGCCGGGCCGCGGTGGAGCAGCACAGGGCAGTAAGTGAGCCCTGGCGATATGGCATTTGGGCACCTGCCAAAAGCAAGCCCTGGCCACTAGTCAGGCCCCAGGTTGGACCCCTGTGGGGGTTTTGAGCCCTGGCTGGACCCGAGGAGGCGAGCCGATAAACAGATGTACGTATATTTTAACAGCAATACTATTTTAACAGCAATACTATAAAATACTATAAAATCAATTTTAAATGAACAGTGGCATCTCCCAACAAAAAAATCCATTACATTACCTTCCTTTTGCAAGAAAATCCTAATGGTTATGAATATTGCTGTTGCACATTGGTTCAGGAGACGATTTATCTATATTTATTTTATTTATATATTTTTAGAATACTGTTCTCAGTGTTAGTCCAGGTGTACAAGTAGATTAGTGGTACAGCATGCATACCTATACATAGTGTGGCCATATATACACCCGCATGGCTTCATGAATGCTGTGAGGAAGTTATCTGTCATCACGTCCTCCTCAGGCTGCCGGACAGCATTGAAGGGAGATTAGAACTGTCTCCTGAAAAGCAGGGGGGGCTGTCGGTCCGGCTCTGCTTGTCTGAAGCAGGGCTAAATGTTAGAAATATTTACCTGCCCGGTGCCCCGGAACTATATGTCCCGGGCGTCGGGCGATATAAATTCCACAACCCTGATACAGCATACAACAAATGGCTAAAATGAACATTTCTGTATGCTTCAAGTGAAGTGAATGTAGGGAGAAAACATATATATGCCATGGTATCATTTGTTAGAACAACATATGCTTGAAATTACAATCTTGCAACCTGATCATGTGGAATTCCTGTGAGAAGAATATCAAGAGTTAGGTAATTTCCTGTTCCATCTCTCAACCTTCATTTTAGGACCGTTATGGCTGCATACCCTATTTCTTCTTTTACATTCTTCTGAAGTCTCCCACCAGTCCTAATTAGATTAATAAAGTTTGTTTCCTTGAATTGAATATCTATTTGTGTTGCCCAAGAGGACCATTGGGCAAACAAGTGAGAAAATGAGCTTATTATGAAACTGAAGCGTGCGTGTGCGTGAGTGCATGTGTATGTGCAGTATGTCTACGTTGTCTATGGCTCTGCATTATGATGCCTATCTGTGGCTCTGCGTTATGGAGGCTGTCTGCGGCTCTGTGTTACGGAGGCTGTCTGCGTTACAGTGGCTGCGGCTCTGCGTTACAATGTCCATCTTTTTCAGTGTGTCTGTTTGAGTCTGTGTGTTTCAGTCGTTTTGTGCATCAGTGTAGTGGAGCTATGCTGGTACTATACAACAGCAGGAGAGGGAAATCTGCAACTCTCCAGCTATTTTTAAATTAAAATTCCAGTTATTCTTAGCTTGTCAGTGGTCTAATGAGCAGGATGATAGTTGTAGTCAAACAACCACCTGGAAATGCACATGTTGTTCACCTCGCTGCTAGTAACTGGATTGAGAAGAGGGGAAGGGGGGAACTGACTTGCAGCGTTTACTTGGGGACCTAGCAGGTATAGATTATACCCCTGTTTTACTAATGTCTGCAATATTAAATTTAAAAATAGACTTTAAATTATCGGCAACTACTAACATTTAAAATAGCAAAATTTTACTTTTATTGTTCAGCAGGTGTGCTACACTGCACACTGCATGACAATAACACCTTGGATGCTAAAGGTATCTTCAGTGCATTCTGTATCACTGCTTTCTGTATAGAACATCTAATAGACAGCACGCGCCCAAGTGTCTGGGATTTTGATTTATATTTACCTTTAAAGGCCGTCTGACATATGAAACACGAATAAATAATGTAATTCCTTGGAAACTATAGACATTTCCAGTGAATTACATCATAAACTGTTGGGTATCTATAATAATTATTATTAATATTTATAAATGGGCAACATATTTCTTGGTGCTGTACAAAAGAGGGGATTATACAACAAATGTCACATATATGTAAAAACCGAAAGTTGTAGAGAGAATACCCTGCTTGAATAGTGAGAGCTGACAGTCAAGAGCAGGAATGGGCAACCTGAGACCCTCCAGCTGTTGTAGTGGGGTGATGAGAATTGTAGTCCTGAACAGATGCAGGGCCACATATTAAATTCTAGCTATACTTCATTTATGTTTAGAATACCTATCCTTCTATCAGTCCAACTTTGCCAGTATTTTATATTGACTTCTTAGGTCCATATGCACAAACAAAATTGGATAAATTCAGGAGCAAACCAACTGCACCACTTTTCTTCTGAGCCTTTTCACTCCCTGTGCTAAGCATGTTTTCACACATTTGTTGCAGTTTATAGTCAACTAAAAATGTTGGTGCTTTTCTGCAAAGAACCGACAAATACGTTGTTTTTGTCAGCATACCCTGCACTTTCAAAATATACCGTTGGTTTGTGGATATCCCCCCCTAACATGACCATACAATTTTTACCCAGAATTCAGATAAATTGTTGTGTTTCTTTAACTGAAATCCCCATAAAGTTAATTATTAACTACTGTCTGGAGTGTACTAAATGCTTATGGCTCTAAGTTAAACATTAACTTGTCTTTCTAAAACAACAACATGTAGTCTTCCTATAGGAATAAACAATTAAAAATAAAAAAGAGTAAAATATCACATTTTAGGCACACAATTAGAAAAAATAAATAATGTAACCATATATGCTGTATGTATTTTATTTATTTTTTTTTTTAATGAACTACACAAATTTCCAGTTTCTGAGGCTGGTTATTTGCATTTCTATCCCAAAACAGGTTTGCTATGAATTCAGCAGATTATGGAGCTACATGTTTGTTTGTTTGTTTCCATTTTATGAAATCCTCAAAAACGATGGAATACTACATATGAAGTAGGGTGACCACGGGTCCCGGAACGTCCGGGACTGTCCCTTATTTCAGGGACATGTCCCGCGTCCCGGGTCCCCTTCAACCGGGACAATGAAGTGTCCCGGAATGAAGCCAAGCCGCCCTGAATGTCAGCCTGCAAGCGGTGTGTCACATCATGGACGCCGCTTGCAGGCTGACATCCAGGGCGGCAATGCAGCTTACCTGATCTCCTGGAGGTAAGCGCTCTAGTAATACAGAGCGCTGGGAGATGACATCATCTCCCAGCGCTCTGCATTACTGAGCACAGCGCGCGGGAGCTTCAGCTCTGTGCCAGAGGAGGCACAGAGCTCCCTCTTGACACGCCGCTAGACCACCAGGGACTCAAGGTAAGGCAATAGGGTGACCACGTCCCGGAATGGCAGAAGGGAAATGTGGTCACCCTAATATGAAGTTGGGTAGCTTGAGGCCTCTTGAGTAAACATACCTGCACTTAAATGTTTGTAACAACTACAGACAAGACATACCATTTTTGAAAGAAGCTAACCTCTCACATTAAAGGGTTACTAATACTGAATTTTCATAAAGCTTAATTTTGTTCATATTAAAAGAGTAAACCTAGCAATGCAAGTCCTGTTCCTTAAGGCTGTCTAGTTTTATAGTTATAAGCATTTAAAGACCCCCCCCTCCCCAGACATCAGAGCTTTAGCTGACGGATAGAGATTCTGGTCATTTGACCGGATGGCTCTCCAGCAGAGCCGAAATAGTGTTGTCTACAAAGAAATACTTCACTTGAATGGTCTACAAAGTGTGCCTGCAGACCGTTCTAATTTGTAGACAGCTTTATCCATTCCTGTATTGACTGTGTGTGTGTCTGTGTGTGTGTGTATATATATATATATATATATATATATATATATATATATATATATATTTATGTCTCCTCAGGAGACGTACACACCCAGGGGTGGCAGTAAGGAGGCAATATAGAAATCTCCTCCCTATTGCCAATGCTGGAGATACAGGAGTGGGCAGTGTTTGCCCTCCCTCAACTTCCTGCTCAACCAGAAAGAAATTTGGTGCCAGACCTGTTGTACAGCCACTAAAGGGAAGCAGCATAATGTTTCATGAGGGTCAACATTTGCCATGCAAGACAGAGGACAGGCAACCATCAGGTACACACTTAAAGGGATAGTAATGTTTCATAATAAAAGCAGCTCTAATTAATCATCATAGTATTTGGGCCTTGGAGAGTGTTATTTCAATTCTGTCAGAGTTGTAGTTCAAGAGTAATTGAATGCTAAAGTATCCCCCTCCCACCCCTTTTACTGATGTAACACTGCTGAGCTCAGAGCAGCAGGGTGTGTCCAGGTAGATTGCAGAGAGGGACAATCTTCAATTAAGATAAGGGAAAAACCTGTCAAGTGAGGCAGGGTTTTCATTGTTCTCACAGAAAGAAAATTGTTCCTTGCTGTGAGCTGTCTGGTCTGTGGACCAGATTCCACATCTGAGGACAGGGGGCTTACACTAGATAAAAGAGGCAGGAGGGGCAAACTTTATCATTCAATTACTCTTGAACTACATCTCTGACCGTATTTAAATAACACTGTATGGCTCAAATACTATGAAGATTAATTGGAGCTGTTGTTTTTGTGAAACATTACTATCCCTTTAACCCCCTGATTGCCACAGGGTTGTGTATAAACTTTTACCCCTCAGGACAGACCCAGCATAGAGGGAAGTGTCCTCAAACCCCTCACACTGTAAACTTCCATTTCCCTCCCACTTATCCTCCTTCCCCGGCCTATTCCTAGCACTTTTTCACATCTATGTTAAGCCCTGCCCCTACTCACGATTCATACCCCCCTTTTAACCCAAATCGCTTCATTGATCTCTCCCCAGCAGCACCACATGACTCTTTTCCAGGCACTCCACAAAACAAAGTTCCCAGGTATGAATACACTTCCCACTGCTATTTAACATGACACACCAGTGTATACTGAATGACACACTGTACCTTAACCCTTTGAGTGCCAGAGGGGTGCACCTGTGTGTGTGTGTGTGTCTGGTGTGTGTGTGTGTGTCTGTTGCATGTGTCTATGTCCCATATGTCTGTTGCGTGTGTGTGTATGTCTGGTGTGTGTGTTTGTGCGAGTCTGTTGCGTGTGTGTGCTTGTGTCTATTGCATGTGTGTGTGTGTGTGTACTTGTCTGTTGCATATGTGTGTGCGCTTGTGTCTGTTGCTTTTGTGTGTGTGTGTGCGTGCTTAGGTCTGTTGTGTGTGTGCATATGTCTGTTGCAGGTGTGTGTGCGCGTGCGTATGTCTGTTGCATGTGTGTCAGCATATCTGTTGCTCGCATGTGTGTCTGCACATGTCTGTTGCATTTGTACATCTGTGTGTGTGTGTGTGTGTGTACTTGTGTGCATCTCCAGTGTATGCATGCATGTCTTTTGCATGTTTGTGACACTCACTGTGTGTATGTGTCTGCCTGTATGTTGATATGCCTGTGTTTATCAGTGTGTCTACATTTCAGACACATACGCCCAACGGCCATAACATGACTGGCAACGCCGTCCCACATTGCTAGTATATATATATATATATATATATAAATAATTACTATCCAAAAAAGACTGTGTGAATATCTAAATCTAAAGTGCTCCAAAAGGTATATAATAGAGAGAGCTTTTGCAGAAGAACAATGAGTCTAACAGGAATGTAAAAACTCTCAATGTGAAAAATATGAATAGTTTAATAAACATAATGCATTTCTGTAGTACAATATAGGGGTACGCCAAGATAACGATTTAATGATATAGCAGCTTACAATGGTTAAAATAAAATAGAAAATAGTAATATAAAACTGTCACATACACACACCTGTTGGGTGATCAATTTTAACCCTTTGCTTTCCAGAGGGGTATGTAATGCATTGTGAAACAATGCATATCCCACCCTCCTAGCATTCAAAGGGTTAAAGAAGTACCCTTGAATGAAAGCAGGGACACTCCTCTCTCATAAAAGGACACCCTATATTTTTTTAGAGCAAGAAGATGGGGGGTACGGTTTCTTTAGAGCCCCCTCCAGACTCCCTCTGCTTCCAACTAAATATATTTGTTCATGCTGGGTGATCTGCAGTCACCCAACAATTACATGTTAAAAGCTGAAAAGGTAGCAAGAAAGAGTCTGGCAACTACAGACCAGTAAATCTTATGCCAGTACAGGGGAAATTAATGGAAAACATGTTAAAGGAAAGAATTGTTAAATATCTGAATTTAATTGGCTTGCAAGATTTCAAACAGCACGGGTTTACAGCAGAGAGATCTTGTCAAACTCACCTCATAGATTCTTTTGATTGTGTAACTAAAATAATAGACCATGGGTGAGCAGTAGATCTAGCTTATCTTGATTTCAGTAAAGCATTTGAAACTGTCCCTCATAGAAGACTCATTAATAATTTGCAGTATTTGGGTCTGTATGCAAAAATAGTTTAATAGATAACGTAAAGGCTGAGTGACAGAGGACAGAGGGTTCTAGCCAACAAAGTCGTGTTACTAGTGGGGTACTTAAGAGATCTGTAGTGGGGCCCATTCATTTCAATATTTTTATTAGTGATATTGGAAAAGGTCTTCAAATTAAAGTATGTCTTTTTGTAGATGATAGAAAGATGTGCAACAGGGTAGACGTTCCTGGGGGAATAAGTCAAATGATTTAGTATTTAGTGTTAAGGGTACAACAGATGAAAGGGATTTGTGACTAATTATTTCTGATGACTTAAAAGTAAGTAGGCAATGAAACCAGGGTGCTAGGTTGTATACCTAGGTGTATTGTAGCAAAAATGGAAGTGGTCATATCACTCTATAGATCTCTGGTTAGACCTCACACAGAGTATTGTGTACAGTACCGGAGACCCCATCTCCAGAAGGATATAGATACTCTAGACAGAATTCATAGAAGGGCTACTAAAATTGTGTGTGATTTGCAGGAAAAGAAACTAAAGGATCTGAACATGTATAGCTTGGAAGAAAGAAAAGAGACCAGGGATATGATAGTTTTGAAGCTGCCATTATTTTGAAAGAGGGTAGCTCGCAAGGGTAAACATAGAAACATAGAATTTGACAGGTGATAAGAACCATTTGGCCCATCTAGTCTACCCATTTTCCTACTGTAAAAGCCTCAAACCTTATTTGGTCCTTGGTCTTGTCTTATGTTCAGGACAGCCTTGTGCCTATCCAATGCATAATAAATTCTGCCACTGTATTAACATCTACCACTTCTGCTGATAGGCTATTCCGCTTATCTATTACCCTCTCAGTGAAGTAAAACTTTTACATGGCCTCTTGTCCTAACATTTTACTCCTTTGAAATGTACTTCCCTTCTGCACTTTATTATACTGAATCAGCAAGGTCTCTCCCAGGCAGAAATTTCAAGGCAAACTGGTTTCCAGATGTGCTGTCCAAGCTCTTTTGAAGAAGCACAAAGAAACAGGCAATTTTCAGGACCATAGATGCAGTGGTCGACCAAGGAAACTTTGTGCAGCAGATGAAAGACACATCATGCTTACTTCACTTTGCAATCAGAAGATGTACAGTAGTGCCATCCACTCAGAATTGGCAGAAAACAGTGGGATCCTGGTACACGCATCTACCGTCTTGAGAATTCTGGTCAGAAATGGTCTGCCTGGAAGAAGTGCGTGTAAACAAGGCCAAGTGACTCAACTATGCATGAAAACACAGGAATTGGGGTGCAGAAAAATGGCAACAGGTGCTCTGGAATGATGAGTCACAATTTGAAATATTTGGCTGTAGCAGAAGGCAGTTTGTTCACAGAGAGGCTGGAGAAAGGTACAAGAATGCATGTCTGCAGGCAACAGTGAAGCATGGTGGAGGTTACTTGCAAGTTTGGGGCTTCATTCCTGCAAATGAAGTTGGGGATTTGGACAGAATTAATCTCCTCAATGCTGAGAACTACAGGCAGATATTCATCTTTCATGCAATACAATCAGGGAAGCATCTGACTGGCTTCAAATTTATTCTTCAGCATGACCATGGCCCCAAACATACAGCCAAAGTTATTAACCCCTTAACGACCCTTGACAGTCATATTACGTCACGGGTCGATCTGCGTTAACGACTCATGACGTGCTATGACCGTCATGGAATTTCGGGCTCCCCCCGCGGTTGCACGCCATTCGGGGAGTCTGGAATCGAAAAAAAAAAACAAAAAAACTCTGTGGTCCTTTAGTGACCACAGCGTGCCTGCGTGGTCGGTTGTTAAGGGGTTAAGAACTATCTTCAGCATAAAGATGAACAAGGAGTCTTGGAAGTGATGGTATGCCCCCCACAGAGCCCTGATCTCAACGTCTTTGAGCCTGTCTGGAATTACATGAAGAGAGAGAAGCAACTAAGGCTGCCTAAATCCACAGAAGAACTGTGGTTAGTTCTCCAAGATGTTTGGAACACACTACCTGCTAAGTTCATTAACAAACTGTGTGCAAGTATACCTAGAAGAATTGATGTTGTTTTGAAGGCAAAGGGTGGTCACACCAAATATTGATTTGATTTTAGATTTTTCTTCTGTTCACTCATTATCATTTTGTTAATTGATAAAAACAGACTATTAACATATTTATTTTTGAAAGCATTCTTACTTTACAGCATTTTTCACACCTACCTAAGACTTCTGCACAGTACTGTATATCCAAGCTCCTTGAAGCTAATGCTTATCTTATTGAAGTGGCCTTTGATGTCACTAAGCTTACTGCAAAGCCTTGACTTTCTCTGTGGCCATACGTCTTACTTCATGGCTTAAGATTTGCTCACCTTAGTGGTCTTCCAAGAGATCATTTGTATCTCTTCTCTTTGTTGGAAAACAGCTGTTTTGCCCAGAATTGGATAAGGTTATCAGTCATGCCACTGGAGGCAAGAGCACTTTGTTGCCTCGAGTTACTCCTAAATATTCCTTTTTTCCACAGAAGACTCATGGTTTTTGTTACTCCCGCCAGTATGGCTAATTTCCCAAGGCACCACTTTCCTCTGCAGCCCATTCACATTGCTTCCCAATCCCAAGCAAGCTCAGTCAGGCAAGAAGCCTGTGCAGAAGCTCAAAACTGACAAACCTACTTCCACATTATTTGCTGGGGTCTGGTCCACCTTAGGCTGTAGGAGGTCATCAACGTTTTTTTCCGTGTCATGGGGGACCAGTGGGTTGTGTGCGTAATTTCAGAATGGTTTCAAGATTTAGATTTCAAGTCCCTTCCATCATGTTGTTTAATCATGTCCAGAGTTTCTCATGATCCCATGCGATGGATGCAGTTTCTTCCCTGCTCGGCATGCAGGTATAATGCATAATTTCTCAGGAAACATTCATAGGATTCTATTAGTCTTTTCACTGTCCCCCAGAAAAGACTGTGAATGCGGTCCTTATTCTGTACTTCAAATTCCTCAGCTAGTTTTGTGCTTGCTCCATGGTTAAATATGTAATCCTTGGGCTCCATCTTAATGTCCATTTGTCCAAGGGAATTCTTGCCCCCCTAGACATAAAGAATGCTTATCTGCACATCCCTATCCATGTAGATCATCAGCATTTCTGGCAGATTGCATTCCAGGATCATAATTTTCCGTTCACAGCTCTTCCCTTCGCGCACATTCCTCAGGTATTTAGAAAGGTCATGGTGGCTCACATCCACTGTCAAGGGATCTTTTTCACTCCCTAACTTGACGAACTTTCACTAAAGGTTCCTTCAGAAGAGATCTTGCACACTCAGATTCAAGTTTGCATGTCCCTTCTGCAGCAACATGGTTGGGTTCTCCATCTCAAGAAATCATCACTGATACTGTCCCTGGTCCTTCACTTCCTTGGCATGAGATACAACACTCTTGAGGGTAGGATTTTCTACCAGACTACAAGATGGGGCCGTTGTCCCTTAAAGTGTATCAGATGGTAGCCCGGCCGTCTGCAACAGGAGTACACAGTGGTGGTAGAAATTAAAGAATCATTGTGGAAGTAGAAATTCTAACAATATTCCAATTGTATATCTTAATCGGTACTAGCGGCGTTAAAACACCAATGCTTATTGCCCGCCAGCATTGGAAACAGCATACAGGGAATTCACAATCAGCTTGTCTCTGCTCAAGCATCCATAGAACCTTCTTTTCCAATGTAAAATCCTTCGGTATATACTTAATCTCAAGCCAAACAGGTATAAAAAAATAAAAAAATAAATAATGATGAAGCGAGCTGAAAAAATATATCCTACATTTATTTAAAAATTTTTTTACAAAAGTAACATCTGTGAATTTAAGAAAAAAATTATGCTACAGTTCATTCATATAATGCAATGCTTTGCATAGCGATACAACTCTCCACTTTATTCATTGAAGCTTGATAAAGTGGCATGTATCACCATGAAAAATGTTGCATTAAATGCATTATATGAAGGAACTGTAGTATATATTTTTTTTTATTAAATACTCAAATGTTACTTTTACACAGTTTTTTTAAATAAATGTAGCATATTTTTTAGTCTCGCTTCATTATTTTTTTATTTTTATACCTGTTTGGCCTAAGATTATACTTAGTAGCTAGCAAATGATTCTACGTTGGAAAAGAAAGTTCCGTGGATGCTTGAGCAGGGACAAGCTGATTTTGAATTCCCTGTATGCTGTTTCCAATGCTGGTGGGGCATAAGTACTGGAGAGATGAACTCCATGAGTACCGACTAAAATATACAATTGGAGTATTGTTCTAGTGCACTCTATTCTTATAATTTCTATTTGCACTCTGTTTCTTTCATTTCTCGGTCCATCTAGGAGTACACACTGAGTGGAGCTGGTTGGATACATGGAAGAGCTGAATGGTCCATAAACGAGAGGAGAATACCAAAGTGGAAGAGGGCAATAAAGTCTCCCAGCCTGATAGACTGGAGTGCAACTCTGTGTTCTCAGGGTCTTTTAGACCAGGGTGAAGAGCACTCTGTTCATAAATGTCCTGGAGCTCCGGTCAAATCGTCTAGCTCTGTGGCATTGGTTTCAGTCTCTCCAGGAGTCCCCAGTACAGATCAGGTTGGACAATGCGATTGCTTACATCATCTGCCAGGGATTGACCAGGAGTGCAGCCACATGGGCTGAGGTTCAGCTGATTCTCATGTGGGCGGAGGCTCACATGCTGGCTCTCTCTATCATTCACATTCCCGGGATAGACAACATTGTGGCAGACTTTCTCAGTTGTCAGCATCTGGATTCTGGCAATCGGGAGCTCAATCAGACTATATTTGACCTGATATTTCAACTATGGCCTCTTTGCAGAACCACAAGTTTCTTTAGTTCTGTGCCACATTCAGGGATCCTCTAGCTCTCGTGGTAGACTGCATGGTAATTCCATGGCATTTTCCTCTTACTATGTTTCCACTGGATTCCTTGATTCCCAGGGTGCTGAGGAACATGTGGAAGGAGCGGACTCATGTCATTTTGCTTACCCCTTTCTGGCTGCATCGGACCCGATTTTCAATCTGTCTGTTGTGGAGCCTTTTTGGCTTCTTTTTGTTCCAGACCTTTTGACTCTGGGTCCACTGTGTCATCCACAGGTGGAGATTTTGACAGGCTTGGCTCTTGAAGCCAGCATCTTGAGAGAGAGTCAGGGAAAAAAAAACCTTCTGTCATTGCTACTATGCTACAGGCTCAAAAGCTATGCAGACTATGGTCCCTGTTCTATAAGTGATGTGAGCATTGGAGGTTGTGGACTTGACATTTTTGTCTTGGCTTTTTTTTTTTTTCTTTTTTTTTCTTTTGGGATAGTCTTCGGAAAGGGCGTGGTCTTAGCTGAAATCTTAATTTTGATAGAACTTTCTGTCCTTTTCCAGAGGTGTATTGCCTTACTACCTTGTGTGCAAACTTTTGACCAAGGGGTGACTCATGCTTACCCTGTCTCTGTGAGATTTGAACCTGCTTCTGGGAGTGCTTCAGAAGCCTTTTTTTGCCCATCCTTAAACTCAGACCTGCCTTTTTCTTGGCTATTATGTTAGTTTGGCAGGTGGCCAAACTTCAGGTTTGATCTTGTAAGCCTCCCTTTCTGGCCTTCCATCTTCATAGGGTTGTTCTGAGGACTCCCATAGAGTTCTTCCCTAAGGTTGTTTCTGAGTTCCACATCAACCAAAAAATTTTCTATCTTCTGTTTCTCCATCAGGAGCTTCATCTGTTGGATGTGGTTAGGTGCATGAAGTATTATGTTTATCGCACACAATCTTTTAGGAAATCTGATATTGTTTTTGTCATTTCTTGAGGGCCCTCATGTGGGCCAGGCTGCATCTAAGGTGACAGTGGCTTCTTGGATTAAGGTGGCCATTCTCCAGGCATATGTCCTCAGGAACACATCTCTGCCCTTTCTGGTCAGTGGGTGCATCTTGGGCCTAAAAGAATCAGGCCGCTTTTGAGTAGTTGTGTTAGGTGGCAACATGGTTGTCTCTTCACACATATGTCAAACACTACCATGTTAATGTGCTGGCTTTATTTGAAGCCAGCTTTGGCTGGAAGGTTCTACGGGCCATTGTGTCTGTGTAGGTGTCCTTCCTGATTTTCTTTTGACCAGTAACCTGTTGGTTCCATTCTTTGCATTGTAGTGCTAGTGTCCATTGACACCGAGATTGATGTTGTGCCAGTTCAAACTGGTCTCTGCCTGATAGAGTTTTCCTCTTTATCTCCCTGGAATCTTGGAGGATGCTTTGGTATATATCCATGGTTCCTGTGATCTACATATGATGTAAGAGAAAAGAGGATTTTTGTGTATTTCATTTCTATTAGTCCAGGGCAGGAGACAAATCATTGGTCTGGGACTGGGGGGAAGGTCCTCGTGGGTTCAGGGAATTTTCGTTCTTCTTCCACTTCTGTTTCTTTTCTTGTATCTTTGCTATATGTCAAACTGGGGGTCAAAGTCTCTGTTATATCAGTGTAATACTAATGTTTCCCCTATGGTGCAACTAGTTTTGACTAGAACATTTCCTTGCACATATGGTACTTCATTTCTCTGCTTTAGAACATATTTTTTCCTACACTGAGGCATAAGCATAAAGACAAAACACACAAAACAGTACAATATGTGACCAATAAAGATACCCTTTGATTTAAATGGACTTTTAACTTCTTGTGTACAAATATATCTACAAATATACAAACCGACTGCTCCAGTTAAATCGAAGGGAATATTTACCTGTTCTCTACGGTGCAGTTGGTTTAGAAGACCTGTTTAAATCCTAAGAAATGTTTATTTCTCTCCTATGGTGCAGTTGATTTGCCCTCAAATTACACATCTTTACTTTTGTGAAAAGGGCTATGTATGTAAACAAAGATTACTGTCGTTTTCAAGCTGTTATTATTCCCATTTATGTATAAATTATTTACCCTTTGAGTGCCAGAGGGATACCTCTCTGGCACTGAAAGGGTTAACCTTGTGAAGGGATATGGAACAGTCCACAGAAAGACATGGCCAGATACATTTATACATAATGATGCAAAAAGATCTCACGGCCCTGCTCACAAGAGTTTACATCCTGATAACACTGTGTCTTGTTAATTCTCTTTTAACTTAGAACTTCCAGTACGCCTGATCCCAGGTGCCCCAAGGAGAGAAGATGGCTTGAGTGCTAAAAATCGAAAGAGGATAATGCCTGATCCTTTGACAGAGCCTCCTGTATTAGATCCACTCTATGAAGCTAATGTGTACTGCAATACTCCTGGAATAAAAGAGAGAAGCATGGAAGGTAACATATATACTGAAAATAGGAGTTCAGGCAGGACTTATATTTGAAATAGGGAATCCTCTGTTAAAAAGCATTCACACATTGATGGCAGATATAGTTGGTATGTTCAAAAAAGTAGTGGATTTTTAGCAAAGATTAATATATTTAATTATAACAATTAGAGCCTTATGCAGAAAGCAGAGCAAGTGCAATCTAGGAACAAACCATCGTCACCACAGGGAATAATTGAAGATTCCAAATTATTTTAGATATGGTTTTTAATCACTTGAACACTAGAGAGGCCTCCAACATATTTCTTTTCAATACGTAGGAGCTCTTTTAGCATTTAAGGAATTAAGTCTATTTAAAATGGTCAATTTTAGTTTCCTTTCTGGTGCAGTTGGTTTCCCCAATAATTGAAACTCTTGTTTAAAGTGATAGTAATGTTTCACAAGAACAGCAGCTCCAATTAATCTTCATAGTATTTGGGCCATAGAGAGTGTTATTTCAGTACTGTCTGAATTATAGTTCAAGAGTAATTGAATGATAAAGTATCCCCCTCCCACCCCTTTTACCTAGTGTAAGCCACCTCCCCTCAGATGTGGAATCTGGCCCTGGGGCCAGACAGCTCACAGCAAGGGACAATCTTCTTACTGTGAGCATAAGGAAAACTCTGCCCCCCAACCCCCTAACAGGTTTTTCCTCATGTTCACTAAAGATTGTCCCTCTCTGCGATCCATCCAGACATTCTTGCTGCTCTGAGGTGAGCAGTGTTACATCAGTAAAAGGGGCACGGAGGGGATACTTTATCATTAAATAAGTTGGTATGATCCAGAATTGCTAATATTTTGCTTTCTGCTTAAAGTAGTCCTATTACTTTATGCACAGTTTTGTCTGTTTAACTGCCCCATTTTCCTCTATGAAAGCTGAGAAAACTCCAGGCCCATACGGTCTTTCTCACTCTTTTTACAAAAGCTTCATCCATGATTGTCCACCCTGCTCCTTGATGTCTTTTACTTGTCATATGTCTCTGGCTATGGCTCGTAGCTATCCCCCAGTGCTCCTGTTAAACACAAGTACATGACTTCATGGGAGAAGGATCTGGGTCTGGCGATTTCGGAAGACAAGTGTCATGCTATTATGGTCGCTGCTGTGAGGACATCAGTCTGCACAACCACTAAGGGAATACCTATAAAATTCTCCTCATATGGTACTATACCCCTTCTAAACAACACGCCATATAGCCTTCCTCATCTGCCCTGTGTTGAAGGGGGTGTGGTGAGGAGGGTGACCTCCTGCACATATAGTGGACCTCTCCTATTATTAAATGTTTCTGGGGAAAACCATTTGCCTCATCCAAGAGATACAGTAACATCCGTTACCATACCACTGGACCCTGTCATTCTAGTGCTAGGTGCTCCCTTGGACCACAACTTAATGTTACAACCCTTAGCTAAGCTTACCTCCCATGTTCTGACAGCCGCAAGGTGCCTGATAGCTAGATTCTGGAAATCCACACTGCCCCATCTCTTGAAATGCTTATTACCTGCATTGCTCAAATCAAGCAGATGGACTAACTTACAGCTCTACTCCAAGACACTGTAAATTAACACAAGGTGGTGTGGGACATGTGGGAACTCTCTGGCGGCTCAATAGATACTTTACTTCTGTAACACCAACTCTACTTACTCTTTATGATTTAACAATAACACTCTTTCTCCTCTGCTATTTTTCTTATCCTTGAGCCATACCCTTCTTGTCTTCCTCTTCAGGATTCTGCCCACCTCCTCCTCCCATCATTCCTCCCCCCTTTTTTTTGTTCATTTGGTTGTGACTTTGGCGGTCTGAATGTTTGTTTATCCAAGCTTTATTCAAATCTATAGGAGTTTTAAGTTATATATATATATATAATATTGGGGTGTTACATTTCCTGATATATCTTATAATAATTTCAGGTATTATTTGGATTGTTTTATTGTAAATCTTTAATAAGAATAGAATTAGAAAAAAAAATAGATTTTTAAATTATGCTTTTATTTTATTTTTTACTAAAGTGCACAGGTTTTTTTTTGTTTTTTTTATTCTTAAAGAGATCTTATCCTTCCTTTGGTGGAGACCTCCATGTTGAAGTATTTGCATGATTATTCCTTTTTATCAACATATTCCACCTGTCTGGAGCAAACGGATAGGTTGTAGCAGCCTATGAAGGTGGAGAGAGGTGATTTTAAGAACGTGTGTAATTATCTATGCAGTTTTAGTTTGCCGAGTCAGAGAATGAAGCGCTGCTGAGATTAGATTGTCCATATACTAAATCAAATGTCTGTTTTGCAACCAGGCAAGCAGTTTTACAAAGAGCAGATGTTACGGATAGCTTTAATGAGACTAAAAAAGCTGTGTATGTAACCGGTTCAGTCTAGGGGCCATCGTTTTAAATTCACAAGCACATTTTCTACTACATCTAGGTCATGCACCTCACAATTTGAAACTGCTGTCTGTACAAGTAATGATTCGACATGGAGACCGGTATCCTCTGTACTCCATCCCCAAAACTAAGAGACCGGACATTGACTGTCTTCTGGAAACAAGCAGGTAAAGTACTTCTTGGAAATTACACTAATAATATATATAATGGATATATATAATAATGCTAGAATCTCAGTGCTAGGAGTGTGATGCACCCATTTCTTGGTTGTACAAGTGATATTCACTTAAATGAGAAATTCAAGCTCAAGATCTTATTAACTATGGTTTGTGTAATCATTTTTTTCCCTTCAGGAAACCATCTCATCCTCATCTGGCAGATTTTATAAGCCATATGTCAAAGGGCTCTGAAGCTGTGCTGGAAGGCATCTTGGGCAGTCTGCCTCGTTTCCCCAGCCATCTGATTTGTGAGATGGGAGAACTAACTCAGACAGGTGTGGAAGTATCATGAAGTACAAAAGTATATCAGAATGTGATGACATACACATTGCAATCAATGAATACAATACACCTCACTTTCACCTTTAAAAGGACAGTGTATCCTACAATAAAAAAATACTTTTTTACAAAAACAATTGAGGACTCAGTCCCTGACACTCCAGAGTGGTCCCACAAACATAAAGTGGCTTTTCATTAAACAGATAGACTTGGCCTGGTTGGTGTTCTTTGTATACAATAGTAAGGTATCACACACATACACATATAAATAAATAAATAAATATATATATATATATATATATATATATATATATATATATATCCTATATAATAATTTGCTAGAAAGTTTGTAATGATGCAGTCATGCACAGCAGAGACTGCCTGTGATGAGGCTGATACAGAGCAGTACCAGCCGTGGCGCGGGCAGTCTCTTCTGAGCATGACTGCACCGTGACCGGCTGGCACTGTATCAATCGCGGGTGTGGGCAGTCTCTACTGTGCGTGACTGCCCCGTGATCGGCTGGCAGTGGCACTGTGGCCCGTGTAACGGGCTCTTCAACTAGTTAAAATATAACTGGATAAATCCACACTCACAGGACTATATTAAGGAACTACTCCAATCAAACATTACTCTAGACAGAAAACAGCAACAAAAATGATGAGCCACAGAAGAATCAGCACTCACAGGACTATATTAAATAAGTAAATATCGGCTTTAATGATGGATCAGTGTTTCAGTCCCATCAGGGAGATCTTTATCAACAATGTCTTGATAAAGATCCCTGATGGGATCAAAACGTTGATCTATCATTAAATCTGATTTTTACTTATTTAATATAGTCCTGTAAGTGATGATTTATCCATTTCGATAATGTTTATATACAGCACCCAGGCAGTCACCTAATTAAAATCTTTATTGACTGCTGTCACGAGGTCACACCTCACAACAAACAGTAGGCTTCAGTAGACCTAAATTAGTCATAAGAATCAGTAGTTTTAAATAGGAGTAACTGGATCTAGCAGAGCTCGAATACAAGTAAAACGGCCCTTCAGAATGTTTCAAAGATACCTACCTACATAAAGCCTTCTGTTAAACAAAATAACTCACTTATTCCTATGGTAGGGTTGCACTTTTATACTATTAGGTTTAGATATTTTTACCAGTATCTGAATTTCTCCATAGTCTGGAAATTTAGTCAGCCTCTTCTTCCTTCTAGCCCTTTTTCCTTTAACCCTTTCGTGGATGATCAAAGGCAAGTCGACTGAAAAAAAGGTTATTCCGCATAATGGGCCCATAGGGCTGAGTGCAATTTGAGCAGATGACATCACCAAAGAAGGAGAAATTGAGAGCAAAAACTCTCACTATTGCCAAAGCAACATGACCAGCTTCCTAATCTGTTCAGAAATATTTATGTATGAATAAGGGATGTCAAAATAAAAACACAGATCTGATTATTTCCTTCCCATAACATGATACATATATGTATTTTAGTTTTGTCCTAGGAAGTACTGCCCCTTTATCCAGATGTCTTTAGATCCATTTATGCATGCTACTTTGAATATGGCTTTTGTAAAGCACAGCCCTGCTGAGAGAGTAGAGAGAGATAATACAGCTGTCTCTCTTATGTGGCTCATCATTTTGTTGCTGTTTTCTGTCTATAGTAATGTTTGAATGGAGTAGTTCTTCATGATTCACAAGTTATAGTGCTAGAACATTTTTAATTGAATCTTTCAGCTGCACATTTTGTAGCTTTGAAGAGTCACTTAAATGCAAGAGATGCCTCCAAAGCATTGGTTTGCAATGTGTTGAGGGTATCTGTAGCATCCAAGGGTTTTTGTTTTTTACCAAACTTTTTTCAATTGTATCCTTTATCTGAATAATGAGTAACTATGTATGGGAATATTTCATAAAACTAATAACCTTCCGTGATCTGTGTGATTACATTTTCAGGTGTTGTGCAGCATCTAAGGAATGGGCAGCTACTAAGAGACATCTACTTGAAGAAACACAGACTACTGCCAAGTGATTGGAATGCAAAGCACCTCTATTTTGAATCCACTGGAAAAAGCAGGACATTGCAAAGTGGGCTGGCCCTGCTCTACAGCTTCCTGCCTGATTTTGATTGGAAGAAGGTGAACATTAAGCACCAATGGAGTACTATATTTTGCTCTAGCCACTGTGACTGCCCAATGAGGAACCACTTCCTGGAAGAAGAGCAGCGTCGCCAGTACAACTTTCGAATAAAAAATACTCTCCTGGAAAAGACTTATATTAACATGGCAAAAATAGTGGGTGTTCCCACACGACAGTTAAGGGCATCTAACCCCATTGACTCATTACTGTGTCATTTTTGCCACAATGTAACCTTTCCTTGCACTAAGAATGGCTGTATTGACATAGAGCACTTTAAAGTCATCAAGTCCCATCAGCTTGATGATGAGAAAGAAAGGCACGAAAAGCAATTTTATTACAAATATGCTCTGATTGCAACTCATCCCCTCCTAAACCAGACTGCCAACCGAATGCACCGTATTGCAGAAGGCAAGATGGCTGAAACTTTTGCTTTATATTCTGCCCATGACGTTACCTTGTCCCCAGTTCTCAGCGCTATGGGTCTCAAAGAAGCTAGATTTCCACGATTTGCTGCTAGGTTGGTCTTTGAACTGTGGCATGACCCAGAGAAAAAGAAAGAGCACTATGTTCGTGTTCTTTACAATGGAGAGGATGTCACCTTTCAGACCTCCTTCTGTCGAGACCACCAGAGACGTTCCACTCAGCCACTGTGTCCTCTTAGGAAGTTTATCAACTTTGTACAAAAAGAGATGATTTTAGCTCTAAATAGCACTAGTTATTTTGATGCTTGTCGTCAAAGGTTATTTTAAAATTAAAGGTACGCCATCACCTATTTTTAACTTTTTATATGTGCTAGCACATTCTTCTAACAATGAGTCATTTTGCACAAAGAAAAAGGAACCATAACTGCAAGGAAACCAATAAATCCTCAATGATTTAAACAGACCATTTAAATCTCTGAATGGCTGCAATGTCTCACAACGTATTTCAAAGCAATGTGCTGGAGATCTTTCTAGCATTCAAGAGGTTAAAAGTCCCATTTTAATTAAGTAGTAAACGTTTTATATATATATATATATATATATATATATATATATATATATATATATATATATATATATATAAAATATAATATTTTCAGGGGTTTCCTGCTGTATCAAAAGCTATTACAGCTCAAACTTACTGTATTTATTTTTATAAATCATGCTGCCAGCAACAGCTGTAACCATTGTCCAAAAGGCTATTTTTTATGTTTTTTGAGAGAGAGCTTAACCCTTTCAGTGCCAGAGGGGTACGGAACACATGGCAAAGCATGTGTTCTGTACCCCACTGGCACTCAGAGGGTTAAGTCTTTGACTAAAAGCCATTCTAAGTGTTAGAAACTGCACCACCAAAAAACTGTAGTTTAACCCCTTTGAGAGCCAAAGGGATGCACAACACATTGCTTTACCATGCTTTGTGCATCTGTGTGACACGCAAAGGGTTAATTTTAAAAATTCGAATTTGAGCAGTAATCATTTTTGAATAAACAGTCTCCCAGCAGTTGGAATAACCTTGTTTTACTTAGCAGGAAAACCCTATAGCATATATAAAATAAAGTTTATACTTCTTTTAAGTCCATGGAAATTGTCTTATTTGTCCCATAAGGTGTATTTGCCCCAGAATTGTCACTGCCTCTTTGTACATATGGCTCAGTGTGCACAACACCAGCTACTCTTACCTGGCTTTAGCTATTCATGGTATTTATTATAGTCAGATGACTAAGTCATCCTGTTTCCTGTCTGGCAGAGTTCAGCTGGTTAATTTCATTGTGGCAGGTAAAACCTTTGTAGGGGCAAAATGAGTTCCGGCTGTACACACATTGTTGTACCGTTGGAATTCTATTCCCTGGATAGCATCCTCCATGGTTGCATGAACTTATGTTTCGGCCTAACGCTCACTGCTGCTTTCTGTTCCCAAAACTCACACTTAATAGCGAGAGTAGTGGGAACATCCAAAAAAACTAGCCAACAATCTAGTTTCCATTATGTTTTCTGCAACTTGGATGCACTGATAATACGGGGGCTTTGGGCCCCAGTCTATTCTTTTGTGGGTTACCAGTGCTGGGATGCTTAGTTGCACATAAGTGTGTTTGATTTTACTAGTTGTGTATTGTATATTGATGGTTTTTACCACACATTAGGGACTCAACAGCTAGGTTCTGAAGGAGCTGAATCACCTGCAGAAAAGGCAGTCCCTTAACATATGGTAATAGCTACCGAATGCCATTTAATGGCACATGGATGTGTTATTCCATTACTTTATTAATGTTGCACCCACTGTGCTATTCTAAATGGCAGTAGTTTGTCACAGCACAGATAATGGAATACTAAACTGTAACTTAGAACTACCGCCGTTCTTTTTCACTAATGGCCCTGATAGAATCTATCCCCAGGAGTCAGAAATTAGTTTCTAGCTATGAATGTCTTGTTTCATGAAACTAGAGGTTGCGGCCCTTTTGGTACCCTGAGTATTTACATTAAACCTGTACAGCTGCCATTAATGTAATCTAACAGCCACATTAAACATAAAAACACTGATGTAAACCCATGGTTTTGTGAAACAATAAAATTATAGATAGAAGTAACTTTTTGACCCTTGAACCCTCCATATTCGCCTAGCCAGGAAACAAGATGGCCAAGGTGTGGAATTTCCATTATAGATAAATAGAACCAGGTAATGGTTACTGAGGCTACACGCTGGGGAACATGTACAATAGAAAATGGAGCAATTTTTGGCAAACCAGCTGCACCATAGGTGACAAATAAACATTTCCATTGATTTAAATTGGACGTTTAACCCCTTGAATGCTAGAGAGATCATCATTGCATTGCTAAACAATGTTTTGGAGACAGGGATGTTGAATTTATTCCATATGGTTCACTTATTTTGTTAAGAATTGCCCTACACAGGGCCACTTTGTTAACCCTTTAAGTGCCCAAGCGATATGCAGTGCACTGCATTACATACCCCTCTGGCACTCAGAGGGTTAATAGTGTGTGCTAGAATACATCGAAAGGTAAAAATGGTGATCATTTCCTTTGTACATGAGTTTGAACAAAAGGTATAAAATAGGTTTCTCATGCAATATCCAAACGGTACAGTAAAAAATATTGGTGGTTCAACCTTCTGATAAATAAAATGTTCAAGGTAATTTACTGTAGCTGATGTGCTGTGTCCAGTGGGTTTATACATTAACCCTTTAAGGGTTGCACACCCTTCTGGTCCTTGAAGCTTTAAACGAACACAAACACCTAAAACTGAACAGGAGTTATTTACTTGAATACCCTCTACTTCATGATAGTATGTATAAAATTCTCTATTTTTTTTTTTCAGAGACCTAAAATCTACTTACATATGCTCTGAGGTAGCAGCCAATCCATTTTCTAGGGCTCCCATTGGTTGTGTATGGGCTGAGATAGGATTACAGCTTTTTTGGCTACAAAAGCAGTGGGCACTAATCATAATCAATTAACTGGCTTTAGGTCTTAATGCTCAATACAAACAGCCCAAACTACATAAAATAAATGCTCTCTGAACAGGACAATTCATTCATGCTAAAAATAAAAGCAAGTTCAGGATAATGTTTTAGGAATGTAACAAATTAATATTTTACTTTTACATGAGTGAGCTGTAAGTATGTGATACTTACAGATATATTAACCTGTTTAATTTTTTTTGGTGTTAGTTTTCCATTAACCCTTTGAGTGCCAGAGGAGTATGCAACGCATTGCTTTGCAATGTATTGCATACCCGTCTGGCACTCAAAGGGTTAATCCTTTGAGTTCCAGGAATGTATTGGATGCCTCTTTGGCACTCAAAGGATTAAGGACCAGAGGAGTGCACCCTTGAGGGTTAATATTTGTTTACAGCATAAAGCACCATTGGGCAGCCAAATTATCAATGTGACCCCAAGACAATTCCATTGTGATCTTACAGCACAATGGGCATATGTATACAGGCAATAACAAAGCAATCCCTTGACAATTCAGCTGTGCAATATTTCTACGCTTAACCCCTTGAATGCTAATTAGATCTCTGATACTTTGTTTCACATTGTATAGGAGATCTGCCTTACATGCAAGGAGTTAAAAGCACCATTTGAATCAGTGGTAGTTTTATTTGTTCCATATTGTTCAGTTGTTTTGCATCCAAATTGCTTCACTTTTATCTTTATACATAAGTCACAATCATGCTTAAAGTGGACCTGCCACCTAGAATTTGCGTTGCATACCCCTCTGGCACTCAAAGGGTTAAAGTAGTACTGTCATTTTTTTTTTTTTTTTTTTTTTAACAAATAGGTGATTTTGCAAGCCATTTCGGAAGCTGTTATTTTATATATTTTTATTTAAGACCATAGATTGAAATATTTAGCTTTATTTATTTGTCAGTTAGTGGAAATCAGCTAGGCATTTCCATGCTGCTCCCCATCCTAACTGCCACTTTCTACCAAGAAGTACTATCTCATTTATATAAGCTAACAAATAAATAAAGCTAAATATCTCAAACTGTTGTTTGAAAATGAAATGACTAACCTAAATATAGGTGATTTATAAAGGCTCTTTCAAAATCACATATTTATTAAACAGCGACCATTCCACTTGAACTTTGCATATTAGGAAATTTCATTAAAAATTGCCTATGTATTATATTAGCCCAACATCCACCAAATGCACAGATATGACATACTGATACTTTCATTTCTGAAAAAGTGAGTGTCTATGAAAACGTAATTAGCATAGATTAACATGTGGTTGCCTCTCTCAGAGAACGCGCCATAGAGAAATAAAAGTATGAATATCTCCCAAACTGTGTATCTGCTGCTCTTTTAGCTAACATGATATATATGTAGATTTTAATGAAGTTTTCAAATATGTAAACTTGAATGCAAGGCGACAGGGTCCATTTTAATACTTTTATGATTAACAGGCTTTGGAATAAACCAGGGTTGGCAAAGTAGCTCTCATATTGATTGTAGTTTAACCCTTTGAGTGCCAGAAGGGTACTGAACGCATTGCTTTGCAATGCATTCCATACCCCTCTGGCACTCAAAGGGTTAACAACAGCCAGAGAGGCACATGTTACCCACCCCTAAACATTTAGACATCCAGCTTTCATTTCCCCTGCTTCAGCAGATTGTTATAAATACTGTTTATATATGGTTACTGGTCATTTTATTGTGTTTTCGTTTTTCTGTGATAAGATTTTACATGGAATTTAAAGTGGTTCCTGGGTTTTTTATTCTGTTTTTTTTTTCTGATAACATTTTACACAAGATTTTACCAAGCTGGCTTGTTTTTCATTTTTATATTCTAGTAATTAATGCTGTTACCTCATTGTCTTAATAATTCCAGAGCCATTTGTTGTGATCTAATTCAGACCTTGGCAGCAGTTTTCTGTATAGAATTTTGTTTTCTAAAGGTACACTAACACCTCCTAATTATCACCCCCCCCCCATTTGTCTTACTATGACCACAAAATATTAAGAGGCACATCCATGAATTCTGCCCTTACTCTGTGGTTCAAGAAAAGCATTCCATTAGTCCTAGATATCATGTCCATGGCACTATACATGATTTTTGCTGGCAAGGGTCTCGTGGACCCCAAACTCCACCCACTACAGTATAGACATACTGTGTGAGATCATGCACTTTACAGGCTTCATTTTGGGTGGGGTTATAAAGTTCCATTAGGCACAGTTCTGTCCCCCTCTATGGACATGACATCCAGGACCTACTGAAAATGTCATCTCGTGAACCATGGCCAAAATTCATAGAGGCCATTTGTATTTTCTGGCTGTAGGAGGGTAAGTGCAGGTTCTTATTAGAAGATATTAGTTCTCATTTCATGCCAGTACCATCAAGCACTTAGACTACTGTGTTCTGGACATTGCTTGAAAAAGGTGACATTTTACTGTACATTATTTGTTATGGTTGTTTGTTTGTTTTCGTATTAATAGTAAAAACTGGATACTAATGCTGGTGCTTTGAGGAGTGAGCTTCTCCTAGTCTGGTAAAGGGGAGGGGTGTGATGAAGTTGAGATAACTGCCCAATCCTTGTGTTTTCAGTTTCAGTATGAAGAGCTCTTATGGCCTAATTCAGCAAGCTAAGGAGGTGCAATTCTGGAGCAATCCAAATACACAAAAAGGGACAAATAAACAGTCCCCTTGGTTTAACCCCTTAATGACCCTTGACAGTTATAGTACATCATGGGTCGATCTGAGTTAACGACCCGTGATGTACTATGACCGTCATGGAATTCCGGCTCCCCCCGCGGCTGCACGCCGTTCGGGAGTGCGGAACCAGAAGAAGCACTAAAAAAAAAAAAATGCTCCGTGGTCCTTAACTGACCGCGCTGTGCTGATCTTTAAGGTGTTAAATTAGGTCTTTAATACCTTGAATGCTAGAGAGGTCTCTAACATATTACAAAGCTATGGGTTGCAGACCTCTCAAGTACCCAAATGTTTAAAAAGCTCCATTTTAATCAATGGGGATTAGGGGATTTTTCTTAGGTTTATTATGGTGAAGTTGGCTTGCCCCTGAATTGCAACTCTTTAGCTTGTACAATTAGTGTTTAGACTCCATAGAATAACATAGGAATTGGAGCATTTATTTACTTCAGAGTTTCTTTTCTTTACCACACCTTAATGCATAATCCCCAGTGAAAGTCAATCTTTGGACCTCCAGCTGTTGGAGACTACAACTCCAATCATCCCCAACCAGCCAATGCCTAATTAATAGAATGGCTGCCCCCTGTATTTGACCACAGCTGTGTTATTACATTGGTTTCAATACTGTGAGACCTGGCATTGGACATTTACAAATTAGTTATAACATTCTGGGCCAGCAGAGGGCACCTGATACTCCGTATTGTGGTGCCTAAATATGTGTTTGTCCTTCGCCATCAAAAAGAGTAATAGAGGTGTCTCTGTGCTAAACATTTGATTTCAGATCTCTTCAATGCAATTCACACTCTTTATATGCGTTGCGCTATAGGCAAGTTCTTTCATAAAGGGATCTCCACTGACATGATCTGTTCCAGTGGTTTTTAGTCCTTTTTTGCTCAAGACTCCCCTAGCACGTACTCTGGAATTTTCGAGGCACCCCTAACACATAATACGTCGTTTGTCAAGGATGTATAGAGGTGTACAAATACTATGGTATTCTTATGTCCCACAATTAGACTGACTGTCTGACTAATATTAGTATATTGTGTGTAACAATTCTATAAAGATACATTTAAAACTCAACATTCAATCTTGAAGTGTTTGTCCGTGACACACTGAAATGGCATTGTACACTGGTTGGGAATCACTGATCTAATTCCAAGGATTTGCTATGGAAATTCCTGTGTTGATCAACATGGAAGTGAATATGCATGCGGGTTTCCTCTATATTCACACCTTAGCATGTGCTAGCCAGGGAAGCACATACATCTTTAAAGGAGCAGTAAACTTTTTTTATGAAAACATATATATTGTATGGCTTTTCCTGTTGAGTAAAATAATGGTACTTCCACTTTTGAAAGATGCATATTTTCAGTTATTACAGCTTAAAGGGATAGTAATACTGAAGTATTACTAATCCCTATAGTAAAGTCATATAAAAAATAAATGTATTGCTCCCAGTGTCATCTCTCAAACCTTTATGGTTTGAGAGATGATCGCTCCTAAAGTTGCCCTCTCCCTCCCCCTTCCTCGTAGTCAGCTTGTAGCTGACTGAAGAGAAATCCAGTCATAGATCATCAGGCGGCTCTGCAGCAGAGCTGCAATCGCGTTAATTAAAAAAAAAAATCTTTCACTAAAACTGTCTTCTACGTGTGCTTGCAAACCATTTCAGTGAAAGTTTTCTTTTTTATTAACGCAATCGCGGCTGTGCTGGAGAGCCGCCTGAAAGTCGTACGACTTGCTTCCCTGCAGTCAGCTAGAATGCTGACTACGGGGGAGGGAGAAGGCAACTTTAGGAGCGATCATCTCTCAAACCATAAAGGTTTGAAAGATGACACTGGGGGCAACACATTTATTTTTAATAGGTTTTTAATATAGGGATTAGTAATACTTAAGTATTACTATCCCTTTAAGCCTGTGCTTATTTACATTAGCAGTGCCCTCTAGTGGTCCAATTCTAATTAGTTTTTCTGTTACATTCTAATGGAGAGGAAACTCGGTGACAAGCAATTCTCCATAGAATGTGATAGAAACTCATGCGGTCAGTTAAAACTTTCAGGTTAACATACAGTAAATTCACTTCCTGATTATCTGAATTGTTATACATTCTCCTATATAATAATTCGCTAGGATGTTTGTCACTATGCAGTCATGCACAGTAGAGACTGCCTGCGTTCGGGCAGTCTCTGCTGTGCATGATTGCATCACGTGAGTGAGGCGACGCAAGACTGCATCACATGGAGCAGTGTGGTAGTGGCCTCTTAACCCTTTGAGTGCCAGCAGGCAATGTGTTGCATACCCCTCTGGCACTCAAAGGGTAAACATTACACAGACTTTGGCCCATGTACACGGGCTTTTACTTTGTATTGTATATTTTATTTATATAGCGCCAACCAGTGTACTTGGCACTTTACATTTTACATTTGATATAGAAGGGGTACAATTAGTGCGGTGATTAAGTACTTATAAAGACAGTCATAAGGGGAACAACAGGTGAGTATACATGAGGATGAAAGGTCCCTGCCCCGTAGAACTTACAATTGACATACAGATACGATCTGGTAGAGGAGGAAGTGCAGTTTTTGACATATGAGATACTGTTTTCATATTACACTGTTGCTATATTTAAAAGGTGCTCTTTTAGTTTGGATTAAAACTAGTGTAGTTTTACACTAGTTTTGAATAAAAAAAAACTGACTGTGGTGAGAGTACCCTTGTTTTACTCAGCAGGAAAAGCTCTGTAACATATGTTTTCATAAAAAAAAGTTCACTGCTCCTTTAGACCCTTAACGACCGGCCTCGTGGCGAGTTGCAGTCACTAAAGGACCACGGAGCTTTTTTTTTTTTAACTCTGATTCCGGACTCCCCGAATGCCGTGCAGCGGCAGGGGGAGCCCGGAATTCCATGACGTACTATGACCGTCAAGGGTAGTTAAGGGGTTGAACAAACACTAAAACCTAATAATTCCTCACTTACCTTAAAAAGGAACTAAACCTTTACATATAGTTTAAGCCATACAGACTCTGAATAGATAATTATAATAGAATATATAGGTCAAGTAATTGAAATATATGTTATCCCAAAAAATCTCCACAGCAGGAGGCATACTGAACTCCATCTTGTCTGATACAATTTACATTTGGTTTCAGCATGAACCAGCATGTTCATTATACTCTATGGGCTTTATTCACAAAAGAAATTAGATGCACTTCTGGAGAAAACACTATGCACCATAGTGCAGAAATAACATTTTCTTTTAATTTAAATGGGGTATTTATCTCCTTCAGTGCTAAAGAGGTCTCCAACTCACTGCTTTGCAATGCACTGGAGACCTCTAGTATTCAAGGGGCTAAAAGCTTTTGAGCAGTGCAAGCCTGAGGAATGTTTATTTCTCCCCATACGGTACAGGTGGCTTAGTCAGAATTGAGCATATTTTATGGGTAAGGGCATATGGGTATTCTTGCTAGGAAGGGACCAACTGTAAGTACAAACTGATAAGAGAGATTATAGTTTGCCTCTTGATCTGGAGTGTTTGGATTACTTCATATGTTTTACTCTTTTATCATTGAAATCACTTAATCTGTGTATTCTGAGTATACATAACCTAGCCAATATCCCATTTACTTTGAGCAGAAAATCCCAATGGCCAATGAACAAATCCTGTGTGAACTGGTTCTCCAAAATCAATCTATTATTACTACTGGATATTATGACCTTGAAGGCAGACACAATTATTTGGAATCAGGAATCGAGAAGCCCAAACTCCTCCCGCTAAAGACTTCCTAAGAATATTTCAGGGGAAGGAGTTGAAAATCCAGGGCTAAGGATGTGCTAAAGATGTAATAAAGAGGTGATAATCTTTCCAATTCCTATGTTCATGGAGGCAGACATGAAAGTAACTAGCAGGACCACAAACATCAGACACTGCTCATTCTACATGGTACTCTTATACTCATTAAGCTCAGAGAATTGCTAATAAAGTAGTAAGTAGGCTCATGCACGCTGCCTGCTGACCAAGTGGGGGCCCAAAGCAGCTGCTTCAATTTCTTTTGTAATGCCACCACTGCTTCTTCAGTTTGAAAAAACTGCCAGTAACTTTTATGTCTGCCCCCATGGACTGGACATCTACAACTGACTGAAGGTGTTATCTCATGGAGCAAGGCCAAAATTCATAGCAGCTATTAGGGTTTTCTATGTTCAAAATAACTGAAGTAATTTTGGGGCACTCCAACTGCACCATAGACGATAAATACTAAACTCTGCATTGATTTAAAAGGGATTTTTAACACTTGAATGTTAGTGAGGTCTTCAATACATTGTTTTACATCCAAGGATCAAAGGCCTCTTTTAAACTGAGGAATTTTATTTGTTCTCCTATGGAGCCATTATTGTGTCCCAGAATTCTTTCTCGATATATAGCCTTAGAGTGGCGTCCATCTTCTGTTGAATGCTAGTGGGTGGTGTGAGTTTGTGCAAAAAAAAAAAAAAAAAAGACTCTAAGGCCTAATTCACATGAGTGTTGTAAAATGTTGCAGCAACACAAGTCTGCCATTAAAAATGGTCATAGCTGTTAAAGTCTCCCACATGAACAACACAATGGAATACAATGATATATAGCCTGTGAAACGTGTTGCAGAATATTGTTGCAACAAAGACTTTCATGTGAACAAGGCTTAAAAGCTACTATAGCAGACACTACCTGAAGGCTTTTATATGGAGGCCTTACAAGATTCAAACAGTCCTTCATTAACAATGGAGTGGTCTGTAAGTAGATTTGACTTGTCCAGATACCAATATACAATGATAGAGAAACAATTCATGTTTTTGCTTCATTTTGTATTTGTAATGAGATATTGTTCTTTACCTTTGTACATACTATATGTTATGCTTTATTTAAAATAAACAAAAAAAAACAAAAAACACCTGTTTAACCATTTGAGTGCCAGAGGGGTACGCAACTCATTGCAAAGCAATGCGTTGCATACCCCTCTGGCACTCAAAGGGTTAATATCGTCCTTGCCAGAAATCCCTGTTCTCCTGTTTGTGTTACCAGTTCAATGTCTTATCTATATTTTACAGTTTAAATATGTATTCTTCCTGAAAAAAGTGTAAGTTTGTTTAAGTTTTGAAGATGTTTTATAGAATCTGTCTTGAGTTCCTCAATGGTCAAATAATATTGTACATATTAACCCTTTAAGGATCTGATTTGCCTTTCCCTCCTATCCTATGAGGGTTAAAGAGATATTGAATAGCTTTCCACAGAGAGCAACAGCGCCATCTGGCTAAACAAATCCAGTGAAATTCAAAAGATGAAGAAAAAAAAATAAATACAAAATAAAAATGCAAGTTTTCTCCATAATAACTTTTGAATGAGCAAGTAAAGGCTTGCAGCGTATATATTTTTCATTACCCCTTGCATAGTAGAGAAATTTCTAGTACATTGCTTTGCAATGCATTGGAGACACCTCTTGCATCCAAAGGGTTAAACTTATCAGGCCATCTGTTCATGCACACAGACTTCTCTGGATTCTAATTACTGTTTTTTTTCTTAATAAGATTTCTGTTTTGTTCTGGTATGTAATTTGAACAGTGAACATCAGCTTTTACCACTGCAGTGGGGTTAAAATGTGTTCCATTTTTTATTATTTATTTTTAAAGTCACGTTACATTCTACCAATAAAACAAAGCATTTGAAAAGCTTTTTTGGATTTTTTTATTATTTTTTGCCATAGAATATCATCAATTGGCCATATGCACAGACTAAAGGGGAACAATTAAATTTACTCTAGAGTGCACTTGGTTTGCCCTACAATTACTACACTTTTTTTTTTGTCCCAGTCCTTTGTCCTAGAATTACTCCACTTTAAAGAGTTAATAGTGCACTAGTAAAGCAACAACCTTGTATGAAAAGCCAGCAGAGTACTGGGATGTATAGGAGGAGGTATTGAAGCCCAAAGAGCAATAACAAGAACCACTTTATAGAGCAGTATGAAACGGAGCTCCCAAAAGGACTTAAACATGCACAGAGCTTATGTTTAATACATTGTTAGGGTACATGGGCATTTGATTTTGGTAAGTTTTCTATGAATATTTTGAGTAAAAAAAAAAAAAAATAAAATAAAAAAAAAAAAAATTTAGTTCAAGGCAAACTATAGGCTTTGAATCCCTGCTTTGTTCCCTGTGTCTTTTGTTACTGGATTATGACAAGGAAGTGTGATGCACCCCAGGATCCCAAAGGTGGAATAAGGTATCGTGAAACACGAATCCTGTGTGCTGCAATAATCCTCCTACCAGGATCCCAGAGGCATGCCCCAACTGCCTCCAGAGTAGCAACAACTGCTGACTCTACCCCTGTCACTACTGCAAGATCTTTTGCATAGGTGGTGGATGCCAATAGCAGCCCAGGCCAAGTTTCTGCTCAGGCTTGGCGGCTTACTAGGATCTATGGGGTCAGGTCTGGAGTTCATGACACACGTAAAAGAAAAAAAAAAAAAAATATATATATATATATATTGGGTATTAGTGCACATCCATATTCAAACAATAACCCTTTATATTGTTACACATCACATGTATATAATCACTGTATTATAGTTGAGCTTTTAATCACATAATATGGCTATGGTATTCTAACATAGTAGATAAGGATGAAAAAAGACATGCGTCCATCAAGTCCAGCCCATGCCATAAAACCCCTGTTGATCCAGAGGAAGGCAAAAAAAAAAAAGCCCTCTGGAGCCATTACCAATCTAGTCACGTGTGTGTGTGTGTGTTATTCCTTCCTTCCTTGGCAGTCAAACTAGTTCCCCGGATCAATATCCTATTTGCTTTGAAGCCATCTGTCATAATTGTCAATATTATTCTGTGTTAGATAGGCACCCATTGCTTTTTTGAATGCAGTTGCATTATCTGCAAGCACAACATCCTGAGGCAAAGAATTCCATTGCCTTACCACCCTTACTGTAAAGAATTCCTGCCTTTGTTTTAGTCGAAAGCGCCTTTCCTCTAGTCTTAATGGATGACCTCTTGTTCTTAGCTCAGCTGTTTACATAAATAATTCATTGGATAGTTCTTTGTATTGACCTTGAATGTATTTGTAATTGGTAATCATATCACCCCTTAGATGTCTCTTCTCTAATGTAAACAAACCCAGTTTGGCTAGTCTCTCTTTATAACTCAGATCCTCCAATCCCTTTATCAGTTTTGTTGCACGTCTCTGCACCTTTTCCAGTTCAGTAATGTATTTTTTTAGAACAGGCGCCCAAAATTGTACTCCATATTCTAGATGAGGCCTAACCAAGGATTTATACAGATGTAGGATAATATTAGCATCCCTTGCTTCTACACCTCTTTTTATGCAGGCTAGTACTCTATTTGCTCTTGCAGCAGCTGAGTGACTCTGCACACTGCTGTGAAGTCTATTGTCTATCAGTACTCCTAAGTCTTTCTCTAATGAGGCTTTCCCAAGTTGTTTCCCATTTAGAGTATATGTAGCAAGTTTGTTTCTACAGCCCAAATGCATAACCTTACATTTATCTACATAAAATGACATCTGCCACTTTTCTGCCCATTCTCTAAGTTTATCTAAATCCTTCTGTAGGTAAAAAACATCCAGTTCTGTATGTATTTCCTTACATAGTTTAGTGTCATCAGCAAAGATTGAGATGCTACTTTCAATTCCCACTTCTAGATCCTTAATAAACAAATTAAAAAGCATTGGTCCCAGGACTGAACCCTGCGGCACCCCACTTGTAACCTTAGACCAATTTGAAAAAGTTCCATTTACAACAACTCTATCATTTAACCAGTTCTCAATCCATGTACAGATAACACTGCCCAAACCGAAGCCTTTAAATTTATGCAGTAACCTGTTGTGAGGCACTGTATAAAAGGCTTTTGCAACATCCAAGTATACTACATCAACAGCAATTCCCCTGTCCAAATTGCTACTTACTCTCTCATTAAATGCAAGAAAATTAATCTGACATGATCTGTTCTTCATGAAACCATGCTGATTCCTACTAATGATATTGTTTGTTTTCACATAATTCTGAATACTGTCAGTTAATAACCTTTCTAGTATCTTACCCACTATGGAAGTCAATTCAATTCAATTCTGAGTTTGCCACCACACCAAGGTACCCCAAGACTGGCAAATCCTAACCTTAGTTAAGTATATATTAAGTTGAGCTATCTCTGGTTTAAACTCACATCATGAAGTTCATGATGATATCAGTAGATTTAACTAATGATAAAATGATGAACTGCAATGGAATCCAGTGCTTAGGTTGACCTGTCTTGTGGGAGGAATCTTTTCTCAGAGACTCTGAGACTGGGCATTATTGGGGCAATCCAAGCGCACTGTAGATGACAAATTCCTATTGATTTAAAGATTTAACCCCTTGAATGCTAGGGAAGTCTCAAACACTATGTAACAATTTGCTTCACAATGTTTTTGATGACTTCCCCAGTATTTAGGGGGTTAAATGCCTCATTTGAATAAATTACTGAAGATATTCTTAGAATATCTGGCTCAGATTGTTGTGACTCATTCAGCCTGTTTGTTCTTTCAGTGATATACAAACAGCAGACGCATCTTTTTCTAATGGAAGTTTTAATACAAAACCTTACTCCACCTCTGCATTAAATCCTCATGTGAAAATGATGCAAGCTGAAACAAGCCACCTACAACTGCTATGCACAGGAGGACCCTCTAGCATCAAGCATGTTAAGACAAAGTCATTACATATTCAGTAAAAGAAAGCGCAACTGTCACTTTGTAACAAATAGGTGCTTTTGAAATCACCCATATTTTTTATGAGCTATTTAGATTGATTTATTAATTATTTCAATAAGCTAGTGCCTGCAGGAAGTGAGTGTCAGTTTGTATGGTGAGCAGGGTGCAATGTTAGTATCTGGCAGATATGTATGAACTGACAAATAAATCTAAATATCGTAAAACATTCATTTAAATACAAAATAGCTACCATAACTATAGGTGTTTATAAAAGATCTTTCAAAACATTTGGTACAAAGAGACAGTTCCACTGTCAGGGTAACCAGCTGAGAGATTATTCTGTAAATTATCCACTATATTCATTCTATATACTTTTTTGCCTACCTATAAGAAGAAAGACCTTTAGAAAACTAATAATCTGGGCCTTAGGTTATGTCAACACTGGCAGCTTCAGCACAACATTTCTATTGCTGCATTAAGTGCAGAAATAGAAAATTTAGCTGCTTATGGGGCTGCTGTCAGAATCCCAACATATTATGTTGCATCTTTGCTGTGTTCCCCGCAGATGCATTACAGCAGATCTGCATGGTGGCTTATGGGTGACCATGATGATCATCCACATGGGCGATTAGATCTTTGCTGTGACCACCAAAATGTTACAATCAATAGAGTCCCACATGGACATCGGCCAATCATGCTTAGCTGATGCAGTTGTGTTCCACCTAACAGTTACACCTCCAGAAGGGCACCCTCCTCCGAAACTGTGTTGTTGTTTTTTTGTTTTTTTTTTAAGTGTTTTACTAGGAAGAAAACCTTTTAGGTTTCTCTCGTTTTCAGATATTCCCAGATCATCAAGACAAAGCAGAAACACTGGAAGAAAGTAGCTTTGTTGACTGAACAGAGAAACATAGATTCTGACTGCAGGTACCATCCAACCTGCGTGTACATTATGCCCATTTTACGATCTAACTAAAATACACAATCTTACTTACTTCTTAAAATTGTATTTTTTCTGTCATCCAATGTAACTCACGGGTACCATGGGGAGGCGATAGCTCCTCCAAGTGGACTGAATCAATTCTAGAAGAAGTGCAGGGTGGAGCCTCCCCTTCCTCCATATCAGGCTACCCCACTAGCCCCACCCCAGATAGACTTGTTCCAAGATCCTGGATAGTGGCTGAGAACAATTCTGCTTAGTTTTTAGTACTGTTATTCTTTTATTGTTAGGTATGTGGTATCCAAATTCCCCCATTAGGCGGATTACCATTACTCAGTGGTGTCCGTAGACATTTTTACAGGGGGGGGGCAAAGCCATAATATGACCCCCAGGCCAGTCCATCTAGCCCCTTTATTCATATGGAGGAGGGTAATTGTAGGGGGGGGCAAGTGCCCCCCCCTCCGGACGCCCATGCCATTACTGGCTTCCCCTGGAGGATTGCCCAGTTATCAGGTGCTGTTGTGGACCCTTTACAGCCTTGTGGACAGAATCATGCAACCCATGTCTCTCTCCTAAAGGAGTCTCATGAGGCTCCTTTCTTCTCAGTGGTAATATGAAGAAAAGTCCTGCAAAAAAGGTGAGCCACCCTTTGAGTGCCGTGGTACACTTGTCCCACTGTCCCCTCGGCACAGGGGTCTTATAGGAGGAGCACTCATGTTGGGTAATTTATTTGTTTGATTCCAGGGTCATTGGAGCTTGGTTGGCTGTTTTTTTTTTTTTTTTGTTTGTTTGTTTGTTTGTTTTTTTGTATTTAACCCCTTCCCTGCTGGTTTCGATGGGTTTTGGGGCTTATTTTCACTTATCCTTTGGAAATTATGTTTTTATTTGTCCCTACATGTTCTGTTGTGTTTTTGGGTGCTTTGGTTAACTTTTCCAAAAATATGCATTTTTTGATTTCCATTCTTTTAAGAGTGTGCGTTACCGCACGACTGCACTTGATCCATTGACTTCTATGGGACAGACTGCTTTGGGACATATCTCTGCAATCGTTTCACTTACAGAGTTGAGAGAGGGCTCAATCTTCTTGTCTCTCCTTGCCCTACAATCCAGTTCACATCCCCACTGTCCTGGGGGCCCCTGGTCCCCCATGAGTTCAGGTTCTGGCATTGCTAGGTAACAGTAAGGAGAGAAACTATGATTTCCAAGAGCCCTTATCGCGGGCTTTTCTCTGATTGGCTGTGATTTCGGACACTATTTTCTTTCTCTCTTTGCTGAGTATCCTAAGCAGAGGCTTGTATCTTCTTACTCTCCTCCTCAGGTTAACCATTCACTTGCCAGATAAATACTCTTTTGGGCTTTCTGGGGTGATTTATTAATCTGGGTGACAGTATTTGGGTTCCTTTAACTGTACAGACACTTCTCCTCTTAGGATGTTGGATTCAAAGGGACATGGGGCTAGACCTAAGGCTAAGGACTTTGACCCCCTTGCTTACTGTTCCTCATGCCAAACAGGGCTCCCTAGAGAATAATCAGGACACTTATTCCCCTCATGTGCTGTGGCCCTACCTCTCCACCCGGGCTCTCCAGCCTTGAACAAGAGCCAATTTGGGTCAAGGACTTAAAGTTCTCTATGGCACAGTTTCCTCTTTCCCCCCATGGGGTGCCTCAGTCTTGGAAACCCTTCACTTCGTTCAGGTTTGTGGCACCTAGGACCCCTGGCATTCCTGACTTTTCATATACCTCTGAGGAGGATTCTTTGAGGCTGATTCGGAGGTAGAAAATGTGCTGGCAGACTATCTCCATTGCCAGACAGTGGACCCAGGAGAGTGGGAACTTCACCCAGACATTTTCAACCTGTTGAAAAGATGGGGTTGTCCTTGGATAGTCCTGATGGCCTCCAAGGACAACCAGAAGGTTCAGATGTTTTGCTCTCACTGGAGGGGACCCTCTGGCATTTCCTGTGGATGCCCTGTAAATTCCATGGCATTTTCATCTGGCATCTTCCCTCCATTCCCTCTCATCCACAGGGTACTGAGAAAGGTTCAGAAGGATGGTGTTAGTGGTCATCATGATTGTCCTCTACTGGACCAGGAAGCCCTGGTTCCCAGAACTAGTGGCCTTGTCTGTTCAAGATCAGTTTCCTTTGCCACTCAGACCGGACCTCCTCCTGCAGGGTTATCCTGTCCTTTTTACAGGATGGTGTGAACAAAGGGCTCAGCCTTAGTTCATTGAAGCTTCAGACCTCAGCTCTCTCTATCCTCTTTCAGAGAAACATTGCCATCTTGCCGGATGTCAGTCTTCTTTCAGGGTGTTGCGCACGCTTTCCCTGTCTATAAGGCTCCCACTCCCCAGTGGGACCTTAACTTGGTTTTGGGAGTCTTGCAACGGCCTCCCTTTGAATCCTTGGCTACCATCCCTCTGCGTCTTCTGACATGATAGTTGGCCTTTCTTCTGGCTGTGGTCTCTGTCTGCAAAGTTGCTGAATTGCAGGCCTTGTCCTGCAAACCACCTTTCCTGGATTTTCACAAGCATAAGGCTGTCCTTTGTACCTTTCAGGTATTCCTTCCTAAGGTGGTCTCTAAGTTCCACATCAATCAGGAGATTGTTGTGCCTTCCTTTTGTCCTGACCCCAAATCTGACAAGGAGAGGGATCTCCACTTGTTAGATGTGGTACTCTGCCTTACATTCTATGTGCACCATACTGAGTCTTTCCATAAGACTAAATCGTTGTTTGTCATCCCTGAGGGTCCTAGGGCTGGTATGGCTGCGTCCAAGGTCACTATTGCATCCTGGATTAAGTCTACCATTCACAAGGCTTATTAACATAGGAGGAAACCAGTTTCTTTCTGTATTACGGCACCCTCCACCAGGTCTGTTGGGGCCTCCTGGGCCTTCAAGAATCAGGCCTCTGCTGAACAGCTGTGTAAAGCAGCCAGTTGGTCTACTGTGCACACCTTTGCCAAACACTACCATGTTGATGTTCTGGCCAGCTTTGGCAGGAAAGACCTGGAGGCAGTTTTGCCTGTCTAAGTCTTTATCATTCCTCTGCCGTATAGCTCTTTAACTGTTTGAGCCCAGTTGGCTGTTGTTCTTGTGTGCTGCTGTTTGTTATTCAGTGTCCCTTGACAATTAATTAGTTTGGGTGTGCTGTGTCCTGGATAGTCCAATGGAACTCTGGTATCATGGGGACAAGTGCTTGGTCCTTTCCTTCTCTTCCCACCTAGGGAGCTCAATGTTGCTATATCCCCATGGTACTTGTGAGTTATATTGGATGACAGAGAAAAGAAGATTTTAGTTTTACCTGTTAAATCCTTTTTTCTTAGTCCATATAACTCACAGTTCTACCACTCAGTGAAAGTGAACATGCTGTGTCTTCTGTAGCTGGACGTGGGGGTCCTCTTGGGTCCATTGCTCACAGGAGTTTTCCTTTCCTTCTGTCATGGTAATCAAGGCAGAGAAGGACAGACACAAGTATAATGAATAAACCACCTTTATTGATAATACATAGAGTAATAATAATACAATATCCCCAATCCACCGGACGGCAGTACAAAGACCACTACCCACTAGTACCTGCTAAGAACCAAGCTGCTACGGTAGTGATACCAGGAATAGCGTCTGAGCATAGGATGGAGCAGAGGCAACAAAGCTCAAGTCTCCCAACAAGGTGTAGACATCCGGAGGCAATAGGGAGTGAAGAGCAAGCCAGAGCCATGGGGTAACCCTGATGAGGGTGGTCAGGCAAGCTGGGTAAAGCACATAGAGAGTAGACATCCAGAGCCACAGGTCAGAACTGATGTGGATAGTCAGACAAGCTGGGTAATACACAGAGTGAATTCAGAGGCCAAACACGGGTCAACACAATATGGAGCAATGCCAGAGATAGTAGTAGGAACACCACGAAAGGGCAATGACTCGTAGGCCCAGGGAAGTTTAAATAGGAGCTCTCCAGGGCAGGAACTAATCAGGCCAATCAGAACTCGCCAATAAACAAGCACACGTCACTACGCCCGCACTAGTGAATGTCAGGAATGCTGAAGCTGCCGACGTCCATGCCGGCCGACCAGGCAAGCCAAAGAAGAAGCACAGGAGCATTAGACAACCTAGGGATGCTGTGATACATCCTTCTTGCTGTCCTACTTAATAGGCTTTTCTAAATCTAAAGTCTAATTGGGGCAGGACTAATGGGGTAGCCTGATATGGAGGAGAGGGAGGCCACACCCTGTACTTCTAGAATTGCTCCAGCCCACTGGGAGGGGCTGTCTCCTCCCCATGGTATCTGTGAGTTACAGTTGTGCTCAAAAGTTTGCATACCCTGGCAGAAATTGTGAAATTATGGCATTGAGAGTCACTCAGCTGCTGCAAGAGCAAATAGGGTACTAGCCTGCATAAAAAGAGGTGTAGAAGCAAGGGATGCTAATATTATCCTACCTCTGTATAAATCCTTGGTTAAGCCTCATCTAGAATATGGAGTACAATTTTGGGTGCCTGTTCTTAAAAAAAGACATTATTGGACTGGAAAAGGTGCAGAGACGTACAACAAAACTGGTAAAGGGGTTGGAGGGACTGAGTTATAATGAGAAACTAGCCAAACTGGGTTTGTTTACATTAGATAAGAGACGTCTAAGGGGTGATATGATTACTATTTACAAATACACTAAAGAACTATCCAATGAATTATTTACGCAAAGAGCTGAGCTAAGAACAAGAGGTCATCCATTAAGACTAGCGGAAAGGCTCTATTGACTAAAACAAAGGCAGGGATTCTTTACAGTAAGGGTGGTAAGGCTATGGAATTCTTTGCCTCAGGATGTTGTGCTTGCAGCTGCATTCAAAAAAACAATGGATGCCTATCTAGCACAGAACAATAGTGAAACAGATTTAACAGATGGCTTCAAAGCAGATAGGATATTGATTCGGGGAACTATTTGACTACCAATTGGAGTCAGGAAGGATACATTATCCCCCCCACACACACACTTGGGGCAAGATTGGAAATGGCTCCAGAGGGCTTTTTTGCCTTCCTCTGGATCAACAGGGGTGTTTTTGGCAAGGGCTGGACTTAATGTACGCATGTCTTTTTTCAGCCTCATCTACTGTATTACTATGTTACTAAGGACTAGTGTAAAAGCCTGTGTACATGGGCCAAGGTCAGGGTAATGTTAACCCTATGAGTGCCAGAGGGGTACGCAACTAGTTGCTTTGTTAGGAAGCTGCTACCTCACTACTCCACGCAATGCAGTCTTGCTTCACCTCCCTCATGGGATGCAATCATGCGCAGTAGAGACTGCCCGAACGTGGGCAGTCTCTACTGAGTATGACTGCATTATGACAAATGTCCTAGCGAATTATTATATAGGATAGTGATCATATGAAGCAATTTATTATCACATAGTTGTTTGGCTCCTTTTTAAATCATAATGATAACAGAAATCACCCAAATGGCCCTAATCAAAAGATTACATACGCTTGAATGTTTGGCCCTGTTAAAAGTTAATTCTCCACACCTGTGGCTTTTTAAATTGTAATTAGTGTCTGTATATAAATAGTCAATGAGTTTGGATGCATTGAGCAGGCTAGATACTGAGCCGTGAGGAGCAGGAAAGAACTGTCAAAAGACCTGCGTAACGAGGTAATGGAACTTTATAAAGATGGAAAAGGATATAAAAAGCCAGTCAGTACTGTTCAATCACTTATTAAGAAGTGAAAAATTCGGGGATCTCTTGAATTCAAGCCAAGGTCAGGTAGACCAAGAAATATTTCAGCCACAACTGTCAGAAGTATTGTTAGGTATACAAAGAAAAACCCACAGGTAACCTCAGGAAAAAAACATATTGTTGTGGCAAAAGATGGTGTGGTTGTTTCAAGGAGCACGATACAACGACACAAACAAAAATTAGTTGCATGGTTGAGTTTCCAGAAATAAGCCTTTACTGCGCCCATTCCACAAAAAAAGCCTGGTTACAATATGCCCGACAACACTTTGACACGCCTCACAGCTTCTGGCATACTGTAATTTGGAGTGACGAGACCAAAATAGAGCTTTATGGGCACAACCATAAGCGCTACGTTTGGAGAGGGGTCAACAAGGC
Organism: Rhinophrynus dorsalis; assembly: GCA_037306005.1. Taxonomy (NCBI): domain Eukaryota; kingdom Metazoa; phylum Chordata; class Amphibia; order Anura; family Rhinophrynidae; genus Rhinophrynus; species Rhinophrynus dorsalis. Next base: position 444,146,438 of record CM074720.1, read on the forward strand.
CTATAGTGAAAAGAATACCATCCCCACTGTGAAGCATGGTGGTGGCTCACTGATGTTTTGGGGGGTGTGAGCTTGATGGCAAGATGAATACAGCATGTTATTAGAAAATACTGGCAGACAATTTGCATTCTTCTGCACGAAAGCTGGGCATGGGACGCTCTTGGACTTTCCAGCACAATAATGACCCTGTAAGCGTTTACCTGCTTAGGGAGCCAGCCGCTCCGGTGCGCAGAGGGGCGGCTGGTCCCTTCTGTGTGGTCTTTGTGGCCGTGTCTCATCCTGTGTATAGGGAGACCCAGACACCATGGTCTCTCTGGCGCCGGTCTCTCCCCTCTGTCTCTTGCGGCTCCTGCCGCGTCTGGGCTCCCTCTGCTGGCTGGCAGAGTCGGGTGCTTCACTGGGATTCTCTCTAGTGACATTGCGTCCAGCACTTAAAGGGGCAGGCCATTTAGTGCTCCACCTACCAGGGGTGGAGGAAATGTATATAAACTGCCTGGACACCACACCAGTTGCCCTTTCATGGTGTTCCAGTACAGTTCTGTTTGGAGAGTGCTTGTGTATGACCCTTGGCTTGGCTATCTGTTCTCCCTGGTGTCCAGTGTTGTGGCTTGTCTGACTACCAGCTTGGTATTGGACCTTCGGCTCTGGCTGAATACCCGCACAAGGCACACTGCCGGAGCAGTAACGGAGGCAGACACTTGCACACTGCAGAGGCAGTAACGGAGACAATCGGTGGCTTACTGCCGTAGCAGTAACTGAGGCAACACTTGCACTCTGCAGAAGCACACTGCAGGAGGAAAAGGTGACACGATTGCCTGACAATCAGAATGTCGCCAAGGCAACACAGCACAGGAACACCAATCAAGCCGGGTCGAATCACGGAGAAGGAACGTCAGCCAGGCCGGGTTGGATCACGGAGCAGGAACATCAGCCGAGCCGGGTCGGTACACAGGAACAGGAACGTAAGCCAAGCTGGGTCGGTACACAGGAGCAGGCGCAGAAGAATAGTCAGGCAATCCGGGTTAGTACACAGGAGCAGGAGACAAGATGCAGAGTAGTCAGGCAGGCCAAGTCGGTACACTGGGAATCACTGAGCAGATATAGCACTAGCACAGGAACACCACGATAGGGATCGGTACACAGCGAGCAGTAGTCAACAGAATCAGTCACAGGAATCGTAGTCAGGCAAGCCGGGTCGTAAACAAAATGGGCAGCGAAGACAGGAGCAAGGTCAGACAAAACTGGATCATACACGGAACAGGATACACAGCAACAAACGTCTGGTCAGGAACACCACGAAAGAGCACTGGTATAGTGACAGGAGGGCATATATAAAGGCAAGCCCTGGGAGGAGTTATAAACCCAGAGCCAATAAGAATGCAGCCAAGGTAATTCCTGAAGTAAGAATGTCGCTCAGGCAGAATCACGGGCACCGTGATAAAGGGCCCTCCAGAAGCAGTAAGATATTGTCTGCAAAGGTTGCTACCCCCAATCCAACCCCCTCGGAAGCAGTGATCCTGTGGCCCAACCTCTCAGATTTCCTTAATAAGGGATCCAATGCTATGCTGAACATCAGAGGGGTAGAGTGGAGAACCCCTTCTGCGCCCCTCTTGACAAATTAATGACAAATTGATGTTGTTACCTCTGATGGCCCTCGGGGGATGATAGATCGAGCAAATAAATCAAGCCTATACATGTAGTCCCACGATACTCAGTAGACGTTCTTTTCCGCATCCAGGCTCAACAGCATAGCTGCGATCTCTGGGGGATCCTTAGCATGCATTATAGCCACTATAGCCCAACTTACAGTTTGTACAGAGTGTCTGCCCTTTACAAATCCAGTTTGGGTTGAAGATATCAGGGAGGGAACAAAGAGGCTCATTCTGCTAGCCAATATCTTGTTTAAGAGCTTAAAGGAGCAGTCAACTTTTTTTTTATGAAAACACATATTTTATAGAGCATTTCCTGCTGAATAAAACAAGGGTACTCCCATCACTGTCAGATGTTTTATTCAAACTTTATAGCAGTTTAAATAATCAGGAAGTGAATTTACTGTGTTTACTTCTGATAGTTCTAACTGACAGGAAGTGGCAGGCAGTTTTTATCACATTCTATGGAGAGCTGTATGTCTCTGACTTTTCTGACTTTCCTCTCCATTAGAATCTAACAGGAAATCTAATTAGAATTTGACCACTAGAGGGCACTGCTAATATAAAAAAACATGGGTTTAAACTGTAATAACTCTGGAAATATAAATCTCTGGGCAGTGGGAGTACCCTTATTTTACTCAATAAAATCCCTACAATATATATTTTTTCATAAAAAAAAGTTTACTGATCCTTTAAATCGACATTCAACAAGGAGATCAGCCTATAGGAAGCCACTAGAAGAGGGTCTCTATCTGGCCTAGGAAGCAATATGATTCTAGACAAGTCAAAATGTAAGGGGACGGAGGCTGTATCCAGAATTCAATTATACAGAGCAGACAGAAGCTTCTGTGGGTAGGCTGTCCGGACCTGGCGATTTATTGTGTTTAAGTGTAGAAAGTGCAGCAGCAATCTCTGTGGCAGTGATCATGGCATTCAACAATTTGCACTGGGGTGCCGAGAGCTTGGATAGACACAGGGACTCCAGGAATTCAGACTCCAACGTTAAGTCACTGGCATGCTTAGTATACAAAGTCGTCTAGAAGGTTGCAAATGCCTCATTGATTTTAACCCCATTCATCACTACGTTAGATCTGCTCCGCACACCGAGTGTGTTTGTGCTACCCCTCGCTTCCTTTGCACATGTGGTCAAAAATGTCCCTTGTCTGTTCGCAGTTGGAACCATCTATAAGTATGTGCCTCTTGCATAAATTGTGCTGAGTCCAGTAAAACCGTCTTGTAGGCCTCCTTGATCTCCTTGCAAAGCAGCTAATTGGCTGCAGACTTCTGGAGAAGGAATCGTCTATATGCTCTCGACAGGGACTTCTGCATGCTGGCTAATGCATGCCGGCATAGTTGCAGCCACCTCTGCATTGCTTAATCATGAAACAGGCACTGGTTAGGACGCCTATATACAGGCCTATTCTCTGTGGCCTAATTGGGTCCTGCCTTCTCCTGCTCTTTTATAAACCTCCCTGGACCTGGGAGTCATTGCCCTTGCGTGGTGTTCCCGATAGCTTCTGTTTGCTCTGTAGTGATCCATGCCTGTCTGAGTATTTGCTCTGTGTATGACCCTGGCTTGTCTGACTACCCAAATCGGTTATGATCTGTGGCCCTGGCTGACTACTTGCTCTGTGTATGACCCCAGCTTGTCTGACTACCCACATCGATTCTGACCTGTGGCTCTGGCTGACTACTTGCTCTGTGTATGACCCTGGCTTTCCTGACCAGTGGCCCTGGCTACTACCTGCTCAGTGTAGCCTCCGGTTGCCTTTCCTGAGGGCCTGGTTACTTTCGCTTCTTGTAGTCCTCGGCTTGCCTGACAAGTGGCCCTGGCTACTACCCACTCAGTGTAGCGTCCGGTTGCCTTTCCTGAGGGCCTGGTTACTTTCACTCCTTGTAGTCCTCGGATTGCCTGACCAGAGGCCCTGGCCACTACCCGCTAGATGTAGCCCCCGGTTGCCTTCCCTGTGGGCCTGGTTACTTTCGCTCCTTGTAGTCCTCAGCTTGCCTGACCAGTGGCCCTGGCTACTACCCGCTCAGTGTAGCCTCTGGTTGCCTTCCCTGTGGGCCTGGTTACTTTCGCTCCTTGTAGTCCTCGGCTTGCCTGAGCAGTGGCTCTGGCTCCTACTCGCTCAGCATAGTGTCCAATTCCCTGACCAGTCGCCTGGTTACTCTCACTCTGTGTAGTCCCCGGCTTGTCTGACCTGTGACTCTGGCTGCCTACTCGCTCCTTACAATACTTGCTTGCCTGATCTGTAGTCTCGAGATCTGGAGTAGTTCAGTGTACATTACAGTGTGCAGCTCCGGAGGGACCTTGGGTCCTGTTTGTATATGTCTGGGGTTCTGTTGGGGCTCTACCATTATTGCTGTACATTATAAATAAAGGTGGTTATATTTTATCTTTGTGCCTGTCCTTCTTTTGCCTGCGCACCGTGACAGTAAGGGCCATGTCTACTGAAGGATCAGGCAGTCCACCTAATCAGAGCATCCTGTCCAGGATAGATTTTCAGGACCAGAGAATCGACCAGTTGTCTTTTTCTATGCTGACACTATTGAATCGCACGGCTCACCTTGATCGCTTTGTTCAAAAACCGGTGGCTTCCCCAGTACCTGCACCAGTTGTGGCAACTTCCAATGAGGTTGGCATGAGTAGAGGGTTGTCTGGCTCCGCTCCTTTACTCCAAAGATAAGATGGGGAACCTATACTGTGACGGGGGTTCCTCATTCAGCTGGGAATTTTTTTGGAAATGGTACCACATGCTTTCCCCATTGAGCGAAGTAAGGTGGGATTCCTGATCTTCCTCCTGTCTGGCAAGGCCTGGGCCAGCCCAATCTGGGAGACGGAAAAACCCATAATTCATAATTTGTGGCCTCTTTCCAGACAGTTTTTGATGTTCCTGGGCGCGCAACCTCCGCTGCCAAAAGACTTATGACAATACGGCAGGGCTCACGTACAGTAGCGGACTACGCTATTGAGTTCAGTACTCTGACAGCTGAGGTAGGATGGAACAATGAAGTCCTAGTTGCTGCTTTCTCCCAGGGCTTGTGTGACACTATTAAAGATGAGATGGCAGCCCGAGACCTGCCTGGTGATCTGGAGGAGCGAATCGCAGTCACCATCCTGATTGATACAAGAATCCGTGAGAGGCCTTCGTTCAAGGAACAGGGGTCTAAACCTTTACCTCGGTTGGCACCTAGCTTCTTGCTCCCACCCTGTCCTCCCTCACCTCCCATACCTCCTGGTCCTGACCCTGCAGGGGGGGACCAATGCAGCTAGGCTTTACACGCTTTTCGGTGGAGGAGAGGGCTCAGAGCAGGAGGAGGGGCCTTTGCTTATACTCTGGAGAGCTGGGCCATATGTTGTGTGCTTGTCCTATATGGCTGTGAAACGCACACACCTAGGGTCAGGTAGGGGACAGACCCTGGTTGGAATTTCACAGTCCCCAGAAAGACTTCAGGACAAACCGATTCTAGAAGTAGTATTGTCTTGGGCAGAGTCCTCTGTGTATGACCCTGGCTTGTCTGACTACCCACATCGGTTCTGACCTGTGGCTCTTGTTGACTACTCGCTCTGTGTATGACCCCAGCTTGCCTGACCAGTGGCCCTGGCTACTACTCGCACATTGTAGCCTACGGTTGACTTTCCTGTGGGCCTGGTTACTTTTGTTCCTTGTAGTCCTCGGCTTGCCTGACCAGTGGCCTTGGCTCCTACTTGCTCAGCATAGTCTCCGGTTGCCTGACCAGTGGCCTGGTTACTCTCGCTCTGAGTAGTCCCCGGCTTGTCTGACCTGTGACTCTGGCTGTCTACTCACTCCTTACAATAGTTGCTTGCCTGATTTGTAGTCTCTAGGCCTGGAGTAGTTCAGTGCACAGTACAGTGTGCAGCTCCGGAGGGACCTTTGGTCCTGTTTGTATATGTCTGGGGTTCTGTTGGGGCTCTACCATTATTGCTGTAAATAATAAATAAAGGTGGTTATATTTTATGTTTTTGTCTGTCCTTCTTTTACCTGCCCACTGTGACAGTTTCATGTGTTTCGTTAAATTTGGTAAACTCATTCCAAGCACTACATAGACCCTGCCAAAAATCATCAGAGAGGGATTGATGGGACACGCATTCTCCAGTTAAATAAAGCATGCCTTGGAGTCGGTAGAGCCAGCAAAATAGGGAGAGGGGCATGATCAGATATGAGAATATTATGGATCTGGCAACTAATTAAGCCATCGAGCATCACAATGCCTCCCCAGAAAGTAGTAAATCCTGGAAAAGATGTTGTGGGGGGTGTGAGTAAAAGGTAAAGTCTCTACACTCTGGATGTGTGGCCCTCCATATATCAGTCAGGTCAAGAGTGTTTGTCAGATATTTGATAGGGTTAGTCCCACCACCCACCTGTTGGGCCCCGGCTCCACTCCTGTGCAGCACCCCATCCACCACGCAATTGAAGTCACCTCCCAAAAGCAGAGTATTCGTAAGAAAGGATACCAGTTTCTGAAACGAAGTGTAGAAAAATGTGATGGGATGATCGTTGTGGGGTACACACACACTGCAGAGTACAGTGATAGTCATTGTGTGCAATCAACAATTAGGTAACGTCCCCCTGGGTCTCGCACAGTGTTATGCACAGGAATTAAAATAACAATGCCCCTTTTCTTGGAAGTGAATAATGCAGCTATAAACTCTCCCACCCATTTCATTCTGAATTTGTTGTGTTCTTCCATGGTGAGATGAGTCTGTTGTAGAAAAGCTTTCTGCTTTTCTAAGTGATGGATCTGTGATAGTATTTGTCCCCGTTTCATAGGGTTATTAATTCCTTCCACGATCCACGTCACCACTCGAAGTAAATCAGGGTGGGTGGTGAAGACAGGGTCTGTGACACAACCATGTGTCACAGTGATAGCAAAATGAGTGTAGCAAGTATAATATAGTGTACAAACCGGAGAGTCTTTCCCAGCGAGAAGACTCTCTGTAGGAGTTGTGGGGAAGATGGAAACTGGGAGAGAGGAACAGCACTTCTAGCTTCATAAGACTTACATGTTGTGGATCCACATACAAAGAACTACAGAATAGTAGAACTAATAAAACAGTGACACAAATAATTGTCTTTACTCCTGGTAGGGAGAAAACAGTCAACATCATATTACTTTCCCTGGACTGCATACATGAGTTCTATAGCTCACCTCATAGCCTAAAAAAATCTCGCACATATGTGGACCCACGCATGTGCGCCAAGGCACGCCCACGCACGTTCACACAGCCTCCGAGTGGAGAAAAAAAAAGGGTGGAAATAGGGAGTACAGGAGGCCCCCGGAAGCATTAAAGGGATAGTAATGTTTTCGTATAAGCAATGCTACAGTCCTTCTTTGTAGTGCATACAACTGATCAGTTACGTTAGTAATGCTGAATTCATTCTATATTCTCTGAAATAATATTATAAATTGTCCCCCTCCCCCCACTGATACTTACGTTATTCTTCAAGCCTCGGAGCTGGAATAGGATTGTGATGTGGGACAATCTTCTTTCAGTATAACAAGTCAATGACCATAACAGCGCTCAGGAGAACAATTTAGAAATCAGGTAAGATTTTTAGATTCCAGAAAGTCCTTGGCTTGTTGTGGCGTGTTACAGCCAAAAGTGCCTTCGTCATGGAAAATGAGTAATTTGACTGGAAATTGGAGAGCGAATTTGATGCACTTCTCATGGAGGGTCCATCAGATGGATGTAAACGCCTTCCTTTTTAGAGACACTGTCTGTGAGAAGTCCTGGAAAAGGAGTAGCCTACTATTCAGATGGTGTACAGATGGTGTACAGGGCCACGTTTGCTATAATCCGACAGGAGCTTCAATTTATCCTGAAAATTCAGAAAATTCTCCAGCTCCTGTTCTTTAGAGCCTCAAGTTTTTTTCCCAAGGAGCTTGTTAGAGTCGGTTATGGCTGTGAAATGCCATTGCATAGTGGTGATGTCACCATTGCACTTGTTCATCCAGTGCTCCAATTCCCCTATTTTCCTCTCATGAGTTTTAATTTCCTCTAGGATCTCACTAACTGAGGCTTGAAACCCATCAAACTTTTTCTCAATCATCAGGGAGAGCATCACCACTACTGCCTTAGCAGTGGCCTCTGCCATGGCCGGATCCACCTGTAGGTGTAAATCATGTGAGTCCTCTTGCATACAAGCATCAAGGGTTTGCTGGCACGCAGAAGACACAGAAGATGTTTGCTTCCTCTTTTCGTTCCTCTTGGAAGAGGTGGCTTTGAGATTCATCTCCCAGATATGGAGCAGAGAGCGAGGTACTAAGCAAAATGACAAAATAGGAGGATGATGGGGGTCCCTAAAGAATGATTTCAGGGATTTAGGGTGCAAGCTCAAGGCAAGGACCTCTAAGGTAGTATTTTCTGAAATACTACCTATGCCACGCGCCAGTGTAGGTAGGCAGAGGGAGCTCAGGGAGCTTAATGCATGGCTCAAGCAATGGTGTAGGAAGGAGGGTTTTGGGTTTTTAGAACACCGGCAGACTTTGCTCTTGGGTACAATCTATATGGAAGAGATAGATTGCACCAGAGGAGCCTCTGTGTTAGGGGAGAGAATGCTAGGAAGCTTGGAGGAGCTTTTAAACTAGGAAAAGAGGGGGGGTATAGATAGAAAAAATGGGGTAGATAGAGCAGATAGGAACTGGGTCCAAGTAAATGACCAGGGGGGTGGAGAAAGGGTGGGAAAAAATTTAGTCAGTAGGGAGGAACTCCTAATAAATGAAGGTGTAGAAAAAAGGCATGTAGGGATTAATATATGTAAAGACTTCAGAATTAATTGTATGCTAGCAAATGCAAGAAGCATGGTAGATAAAATAGGAGAACTAGAATTGCTGGCGGTTAATGAGCAATTGGACATAACTGGAATAACAGAAACATGGTGGAACGATGCACATGACTGGACTGTAAATATAGAGGGCTATTCCCTGTTTAGAAGAGACAGAATTAATAAAAAAGGGGGAGGTGTGTGCTTATATTTGAAAACAGAGCTAAATCCAGTTTTGCGAGGTGATATTAGTGAGGAAACTGGCCAAATTGTGGAGTCCATGTGGGTAGAAATCAAGACTAAATGTGGTGTGAAAGGTAAAAAAAAGTTGTTGGTGGGCATATGCTACAAACCACCAAATATCGATGACAATGATGAGGCCCAACTGCTATTGCAAATGAGGAAAGCTGCCCAGTTTGGGCATACTATAATTATGGGAGATTTTCATTATCCAGATATCAACTGGAAAAATGAGACCTGTCAGAGTGCTAAGGGTAGCATGTTTTTGAACACACTTCGTGAAAGCTACATGTCACAAATGGTGGAAGCATCGACAAGAAATAACAATGTATTGGACCTAGTGATCACTAATAACACAGAAATGGTACCCAATATTAAGGTAAGAGAACATTTGGGAAACAGTGATCACAACATGGTTACATTTGAGATCAGTCTGGCAAAGCAAAAATGTATGGGTTCAACCAAAACTCTTAATTTTAAAAAAGCTAACTTCAAATTGTTAAGGGCTTCAATGCAACACATAGACTGGGATATTTTATTTAAAGGCAAAAATACTGAGGAAAAATGGTCAGAATTCAAATTTAGGTTGCAGAAATGTACCCAACAGTATATACCAATGAGGAACAAATGCAAAAGAAGTAAGTCACAGCCAATGTGGTTAACTGCACATGTAAAGAAGGAAATGGCAAGGAAAAAAAACACATTCAAATTATTTAAGTCTGAAAGAACTGAACAATCTTTCTTAAAATACAGGGTGTGCAACAAAGATTGCAAAAAGGCAATTAGGGTAGCAAAAATAGATAATGAAACTCGAATTGCAAGGGAAAGCAAGACTAATCCAAAAAAGGTTTTCAAATATATAAATAGCAAAAAACTTAAGAGGGAGTGCATTGGACCATTCAAAAATGAGATGGTTGAGTTGGATAGTGAGGATAAGGAAAAGGCTGATGTTTTAAACACTTTCTTTGCATCAGTATATACAAGGGAGCAAGGAATGGTAGAAGAGCCTCCGCAAGTAACAAATAAAACAATACAATTAATAGATATTGGGTTAACTCAAGGAGATGTCATGGGAAGACTGAACAAAATTAAGACCGACAAAGCACCGGGTCCTGATGGTATACATCCAAGGGTTCTTCAGGAACTTAGTGCAGTGTTAACAAAACCCCTATATTTACTCTTTAAAGATTCTATTACCACAGGCTCAGTGCCACAGGATTGGCGAAGAGCTAACATAGTGCCTCTATTTAAGAAGGGAACTAAAACAGAACCTGGGAATTATAGACCAGTGAGTTTGACCTCTGTAGTGGGAAAACTGTTAGAAGGGATAATAAGGGACTATATTCAGGATTACAACACAAAAAATAATATCATTAGCACAAATCAACATGGTTTTATGAAGAATAGATCATGCCAAACTAATCTTTTCAGCTTCTATGAGGAGGTAAGCAGCAACTTTGACAATGGCAAGGCAGTAGATGTAGTATATCTAGACTTTGCAAAGGCATTTGATACAGTGCCACACAGAAGGCTGGTGTATAAAATAAGCAAGATACCCAGCAGGGCCAGGCATCTAGGCCCCAAGAAGGCAGGTGTGTTGAGGACCCACTACAAAGTTCCAGGGGAGCAACAGAAGAGAACAAGCACTAGGTTCCAAGGGCAGAGGTACTCACTGCAGTTGTAGCATGGCAGATCCAGCAGTGGCTCCATTGCCTCCACCGAGCACAGAAACTCCCCCAGGAGCCGCTCCATATAACTGCTCCACAAGGGGATGATCAGATCACAGTGTGAGGCAGACTGGTGCCACAGAGAGGTCTGACATGGAGCGGAAATTTCAAGCAGGGTAGAAAGTGTAGGGCCAGTGTGTGCCTCTCCTCTGGTGGGGCCGCAAGGCCCAGAAGAACACCAAATGGGCTAAGGCCCAGGTGGCATGTGGTGCAGACTCTGCTAAATGTAAGGCCAGGCAATCAGGGGCGCACCACCGGGAATGATGCAAGTTTACAGGTCGAGCAGGCCACAGATCAGCTGATGCCTCCAACAGCCCTGGGAGAAGAATCTGGCAGTCAAGAAAGGTGTGGAGGTTGCCGATATTGCAGGGAGAGCCCCGTACAATTGTCAGGGAAGCAGGATGTGGCCATATATTAACAAGTGGCATCTGCCATCTTCAGCGTCCAGCTCTGCCCCCCTAAATGGGTCTTTTAACCCCCTGAATGCTAAAGAGGTCTCCAATGTGATAGAGACTACCCTTGCATTCAAGGGGTTAGAAGATCATTTGAATCAATGGGATTTTTTTGTATATAATGGCATAATTAAAATCAATGGAAATGTTTATTTCTTCCCTGTAATGAAGTTGATTTGTTCCAGAATTACTCCACATTTCTTTTGAGCATGACTTAATCCCACGTTTTTACCTAAAGAATCCAAAGGGTTAAATAAGTTCATAACATCTGGTCATATTTATAAAGTAGTAAAGTCAAGTTTATAAATATGACTATTTAAAAATATTCTCAGAAATTTCACAACTGAGAATATTTTTTCGCACACATATCGAACACTATATACTTCCATTATACCTGGCATCAAGATTTTATCACTAAAACTGCCTATATTTTTGGCGCAATTAGAAATACATTGTGCCACAATACTTATTTGGACAAGACCATTACTGATTCACTTTTCAAAAAATTCAGCTGACTGGAGTTAGCACTTATAAAACATGTCGATAAACATTTATACATATCCTTATGTTGCTTTGGGACAATTTTAAAGACATTTTCTTTATTACTCCAGTTTTATACATCTCCCTCATAATTCTGTCATCTTGCCTCTGATGCCTTCTGCTGTCCATGGTATGGAATTCAGAAACAAAATCACTATGGGCATTACTTGGCTGTCAATATAACTTTAAGGCTTTGTGCCCCAGATAAGTGCACAGTGCATTGCTGTTCAGTGCACTGAAACATAGAATTTGATGGCAGATAAGAACTACTCAGCCCAACTAGTCTGCCCATGTTTCCTACTGTAAAAAACCACAAACCTTGTTTTGTCCTTGGCCTTGTCTTATGTTCAGGACAGCCTTATGCCTATCCCATTCATGCTTGAATTCTGTCACTGTATTAATTTATATACTTCTCCTGGTAGGCTATATTCCACTTATCTACCACCCTCTCACTGAAGTAAAACTATCTAAACCTGTGTCCCTCCAGTTTTAGACTATGGCTTCTTGTCCTAATATTTTACTTATTTGAAATGTGCTTCCCTCATGCACGTTGTTGCATCCCTTCATGTATTTGAATATTGCACACCCTTCTGACATTCAAAGGGTTAAAGTGAATCCATCAATTAAAACCCTATTATTATTTGGGAGCAGTAACCTTTTTTATGAAACAATCTTTATTGTAGGGCTTTTCCTGCTGAGTAAAACAAAGGTACCCCAACTGCTGAGATATGCATATTTGCAGAGTTAATGCAATTTTCCTGAGCTTTTGCTGCTAAGCAAAACAAGGGCACTCTCACCACTGTCAGTTGTTTTATTAAAATGTTCTAACAGTTCAAATAATCAGGAAGTGAATTTCTAACTGACAGCATGACTCAGTAGTTTCTATCACATTTTATGGAGAACTGCCTGTCACAGACTTCCCTTTCAAATAGAATGTGACAGAATAACTAATTGGAATTTGACCACTAGAGGGCAATGTTAATGTAAAAAAACAAAAAAAAAACACGGGTGCAACAGAAGTAGGAGTACTTTTATTTTACTCTGCAGTGAAAGCCCTACAATATATACAGTATATTTTCGTAAAAAAGTGTACTGCTACAGTTGTTGTTTTTTTTTTACATTAATAGTGTTCTGTATTAGTAAGATTCCAATTAGTTCTTCTGTTTTGCATTGCCCAGGAGATGTGAATCACCAACAAACAGCAATCCATAGAATGTGACAGAAACTGCTGAGTCGTGCTGTCAGAACAATCACAAGTAAATGCACAGTAAATTCACTTCCTGGTTATTTAAACTTTTATAACTTTTGAATAAAACAACTGATAATGGTGACAGTGCCCTTGTTGTACTCAACAGGAAAAGCTCTATAACGTATACATATATTTTAATTTTAAAAAATTACTGCTACTTTAAAGGCAAAGTTAAATGACAATATCTTTCATACTTGCAGGGTCAGCAGTAGGGAGGAGTGAATGCATTCCTGTATTTGTAGAAAATGTCAGCTTGTAAAAATTGAAAGATAATTTCTGTCATTTGTAACAATATGTGTTTCTATTATACTGGTAGATTGAAAGTGATAACTTAGCAACTTTATAGTGCATGCTATCAAGACCACTTCGGTCTCTTAAGTCAGGCATGTTAGGAAGAGACCGAAGTGGTCTTGATAGCATGCACTATAAAGCTGCTCAGTTAGCCAATAAAAGGATTACTTTTACTCCATGACTAACATGGTAATACTATTTATCTTTCTATTGTACACATCTGATCATTCTATTTTGAGTTCCCAGACTATCAGTATGACAGCTGCTGCTATACTGATATACTAAGGCATAGATAGGAGACCGTGGTTCTCCAGCTGTTGGTAGACTCTTATCTTTCTCAGACTGAGAAAGAGGTGAACGCAGAGAGAGAGAGGGAGAGAGATAAACTGACCGGATGAGAGACCATGAAAGAGGGAGACAGGCAAACTGAAAGAGATACCGACTGAAAGCGAGAGACAGACTGAGGGGAAGAAAGAGGCTGCAAAAATAAGATAAGACTGAGAGATTGTCTGAAAGTCAGACTAATGGCTCGATTTAATATACCCTGGTAAAACTGTTGGTACAGCAAAAAAAGGACACCGAATGGTACAAACACAGTGGTACCATCAAATCCAATAGCTCTACCAACAGAAACCACGACAAGCATTGGGCCACAGAACCCAACTTGTGGCCCAACATTCGTTGAGTGTATTTTATTCCCAAAATTCAGACTAAGGGTGAGATATTCAAAAAGCCTTTATAATGAAAAAGTTGTCAGATCATGAACTGGTGGTAAAAGAAGGACAATGTTTTCAGAAATAAATCATCACGTTTGAAAATATGTCTAAAAAATTAAAAATGACTGTAACAAGATCTTGATGAATATTGCCTTTAATAATTCTGATGTTAAAAAGGTCTTTGATTTTGTCTTTGAAATGAAAATTTTCCAAGAAACAAAGACATTTTTTCCTTTGAAACAACAAATTGCTTCTTACTCCTGCTAACAGTACTTTAATTTGTCTTCTCCAAGTTTAGACCATTTTTATTTTGTCGGGAAAAAATGAAATTAATCAGACAAAAAGGGATGTTGAAAGGAATATATTTTTCTGAAAATACCTTATGATGTTAGGAAAATCTCTCCTTTCCAGAGATGTTATCATGGTGCCCGTGATTCTGCGACAGGGCGACATGTTTACTTCCAGGTTCTCCGTGCACAGTTCTTATTGGCGATTGGTTAGCCTTTTTAAACTCTCCCCTGTCATCCTTTCAGCACCCTTCCGTGGTGTTCCTGTACCTAGCGTTTGAGTTGTTGCTTGTTCCTGCTCCGTGGATGACCCGGCTCGCCTGACTACGCTCCTGTGATCCGATTCAGTTGCTGACTAGGACTGGCTGACTACCTCCATGTGTACCAACCTGGCTTGGCTGAATATCCGATTCCATTGCTGACTAGGACTGGCTGACTACCTCCATGTGTTCCAACCTAGCATGGCTGAGTATCTGATTCCGTTGCTGACTAGGACTGGCTGACTACCTCCGTGTGTACCGACCTGGCTTGGCTGAGTATCCGATTCCGTTGCTGACTAGGACTGGCTGACTACCTCCGTGTGTACTGAACTGGCTTTGGCTGAGTACCCGATTCCGTTACTGACTAGGACTGGCTACTACCTCTGTGTGTACCGCAGTTCTGGCGTCAGACCCATCAGGGTGCGTACCTGTGTTCCGTTCCACCTGCTCTCGCTTACTGTAATAATGCTACATCGCCTGCTTGGCCTGTCACTCCCAAAGTCATCTGGGAGACTGTGTTGCGAGTAGCCCTGGTCGCTTGCCAGTACCTGTTGTGCTGCCTCCGCAAAACCTAGTGCTCTAGGGACTTGGTCACTTGCCAGTGTCCTATATGTGTTGCCTTCGCTATCCCTAGCGTTCTAGGGATTTGGTCACTTGCCAGTGTCCTGTCCGTGCTGCTTACGCTATCCCTAGCGTTTTAGGGATTTGGTCACTTGCCAGTGTCCTATCTGTGCTGCCTCTGCTATCCCTAGCGTTCTAGGGACTCGGTCACTTGGCAGTGTCCTGTCTGTGCTGCTTCCACTATCCCTAGCGTTCTAGGGATTTGGTCACTTGCCAGAGTCATGTCCGTGCTGCCTCCACTATCCCTAGCGTTCTAGGGATTTGGTCACTTGCCAGTGTCCTATCTGTGCTGCCTCCGCTATCCCTAGCGTTCTAGGGATTTGGTCACTTGCCAGTGTCCTATCTGTGCTGCCTCTGCTATCTGTAGCATTCTAGGGATTGAGTCTCTTGCCAGCGTCCTATCTGTGCTGCCTCCGCTATCCCTGACTGTGACGGAATGGTTGTCACCCAGAGAACGATATGTGTCTGTTTTCAGTGATCGCCATTGTCTTAACATGTGTTCCCATTCTTGAAACATTAATGTCCCCTGTGTGTGCATGCATTAGAGAGTGTTGTCCAGTTACCAGCAGTGAATGGGTTGGTTAATGTGTATGGTGCACAGAGGGATGGTGCCATCCAGTCTAGCTAAACCCAGAGATTGTGTTATGAGATAGCCAGTGTTGGTCAGATAGAGTGGGGTAGGGCAAAACTGTGTGTGGAATGTGTGTATCTTCCCCCTCACATCAGGCCAAGCAGAACAGACCTGGTAGATGGTACCTGTGACATCACATCCTGTAGGGGGGGAGTAGAAAAAAGCCTAAGTGAGAGAGAAGAGTGAGAGAGAGTTTAAAAACTATAGGAGCAGGAGAATAGGCCTCTTCATAATGGTGGGAGGCCTAGGGTCCATGGGCAGTCTAAAAGAGCACTGCAGAAACTGGGACTGGTGAGTGCCCTCACCCGAAGAGTTAGGGTGAGCGGGCACTGTAGTGGCCAGGTCCCCTTTTCAGCTGTGTGCTGATGTTCCCACCACAAGGATTGTGGCCAGGGAGCTAAACTTCGGTGGTTATGGCCCAAGACTCAAGAAAGTGGCTGGGGATAATCTCTCAGGATGCCTTTCCCAACTCTTCCGTCAGGACTAAAAGATACAAGGAACCTTCATGTAATCCAGCAGCATGTGTCGTAGGCAGGATGCCTACTCTTGCCTCTCATGGGACTATGTGTATGCTCCAGCATTAAAGGGATAGTAATACTTCATTTTAACTTTATTTTATTTTGTAGGCATTAAAAAAACATGAAGAATGATATAAGTCTTATCTCTGAAACCTTTATGGTTTAAGAGATATTCACAAACAAAGTATCCCCCCCCTGTTCAACCAGATAAGAAGGGAGATGCCCAGGTAGACTGCAGAGAGGGACAATCTTCAATTAAGATAATGGAAAAAGCTGAAAAACTTTTCAAGGGGGGAAGGGCTTTCATTGTTTTCATACAAAGAAAATTGTCCCCTTCTGTTATCTGTACTGTCATACAACCAGACTCACATCTGAGAAGAGATGGCTTACACTAGGAAAAAGGGGCGGGGAGGGGAACTTTGCTTGTGAATATCTCATAAACCATAAAGGTTTGAGAGATAAGACTTATATCATTCTTCATGTTTTTTTTAATGCCTACAAAATAAAATAAAGTTAAAACGAAGTGTTACTATCCCTTTAAGCTAAAATGGACTGTGAGTATTATTTGTAACCCCTGGCAAGTTGTGCAACCAAGAAGAGAACAGCAGAAGTGTTTAGTTTTTATGTTTTACCCCTGTTTGTTTGCCTGTATTTGTTGTCCTATGTTTGTGTGCTGTGACCCCTCTAATAAATGCAATTTATTATCTTTTTGTCTGGCTGGATAAATCGCTTAACCCTTGGTCTACCAATCTGTAACTCCTGTACCCCCGTCACACTAGCGTTCTAGGGAGTTGCCCTGCAGTTACCCACCGCTATAGTAGGGCCTTTCCGCGGTGTGGTGCTGTTGTGGTTTCCCTTGTTCCAGTAACCTGTCTACGGATCAAGCCAGCATCGTCCTACTGTTATATTGCCTACTGATATTTCTGTCCATCCTGACCTGCGTCAGATTTGGGAACTACCACAGTACGGACCTCATCTGGACCTGAGTAGGGTGATTGCTTTTGTCATTTATTTTCAATAAAGATTTTCTTAACCTTACCTGATTGCCTGAGTGTTCTTACAAAGCCGAGACAGATGTCCCATATGGGAGTTCATGCTAGATGATTGACTGATCATCTGCCATGAACATTTGGTTACATTTTTAAACAAATATAGGAGCATGGGGAATTTTCTTAGACCACATATAATTGTTCCTTCAAGGACAATTTTGCTATCGCTGAAAATGGGAAAGACTCCCCTTTCCAATGATATCTAATTAGAGAGAGGTATTTGGCAGATGCTCAGATGATCACCTGGCATGTATAAGTAAATTACTACTTTTCTTTAGGTTAGGTGGTGGAGTATGGCTATAAAGGAGCCCCTACCCCAGCCTCCCCACCCCCACTCCCAGAGTTATAAGAGTAGCACCCCTGTATGAAATGGGAAAGTATTCTCTTTAAAATAAGGGTACTCATTAGGATTCATAGACCAGTTGATCTCTAGATCTCCTGGTAATATGTACAAATACCCTAAATTTTAAAAATTAGCATTTTTGGAGGAGGCTCTAAAAGAGCATATCTTGCCTTTTTTTGCTTAACAAAATACATAAGTACCCTTAATTAAAAGTAATACCTTCTGTAAATTTGTGTAAGCCATCCTAGGGTTAAAAAGCCAAATGACCCTCATCTGATGCATCCAGTTGTCCAAGTTAAAAAAAGGTATTTATTGTTTACTTTATCTTCATGTTGAAATGTAGGAGTTTCAGAAAATATGACACTATGAGAAAAACCGTAGACTGTTGTGCTTCTGGCCCACATATGATATGCCAGCTCACACCAATTAGGTACCATTTTTCTAAGAGGACAGTGCCAAGTGACTTCAGTACAAAATTATATGAGTAAGATTTGGGTATCTTTGAAATGTAAAAAAGATACTTTTCCCTATGAAATCAACTTTTGTAAACATTTGCACACACATCCTAGAGTTAAAAAAGCAAGTTAAACCTCATTTGATTGCTGTAGGCTGTGTACTTTCTAAATGTATGCCTTATCTACCTTATCTTCATGCCTATATTTCGTCAGCTATTTTAGCGTAGGTATGTTTTTTCAGAAAGTATAAATAAAATAGACAGATTTGGTACTCCTACAATACTTCCACCCATACTTATGAGCTACTATTTTTCTTAGGGAGGCAGTAGCTAGGGAATGCAGAAGTAAATAACATTGTCTGCAAATATTTCAGATGTTTTTAAGAGCTTGAAATGTTAAAACAACTCTATTTTATCCTTTTCTGCCACTTTCTGGAAACATTCTTGCTCATCAGCCTAAGGGTAGAAAGACAAGTGACCCCTCGTTTAATATTTTAATAAAATATTGTATGGGTACATGAGAAAGACAAATGGCTCTTCATTTGATGTCATTGGTTGTCAACTTTACAAAATAGTATACCTTGTCTACCTTTTCTTCATATCTGTAGTTGTTACAACAATTTCAATTTTCAATTTCAATGCCGGTATGTTTTATTTCAAATGTATGAAAACAAAAAAGATTGTCATAGGTGAAGTTTTATGCTCATAGCACCCCTTAAGGTATGCCAACCAATACAAATGGGGTATGATTTTACTCAGGAGGTATCATATTACTTAGGGCTGGATTCCACTACACCTAGAAACATCTGCCAGATTGATATTTTTAACTGGCAGGCATTGGCTGCTGGATTAGGCAGGGAAAACTGGGGGCCAATAATCCACCCAGTACCCTACGTGAAACACCGAGAATTAAAATCTGCCTATAAGTTGTACTAGGCATTTCTCTAAAAAATACATCATTTTTGAGAAATTCTCTTTAATTTCTGCTAATTCCCTACACAGTATGCTATCTAGTTCTATTTGAGGCAAAGCTTACCTCTCTCTACTATTAGACATACCACAGTGTATAGGCATCATCTAGATTCATTCATAGCACATAGTGTCATAACACAGCATTGTGCCCCACCACATACTGTTGAGGAGGACTCCAGACACTCCCCTATGATTTCGCTCATACCACACATTTACACTTCATACCACAGCACCTACAGCCACTGTAATAAAAAGAAAAAAAAGATAAAGGAAGAAAGGGAGTGAGAGAAAGAAAAAAGAGGGAAGCAGGGGTGAAATGGAGTGACTAAGGATCAAAGATGTTTAAGAACAAGGAGGATGAGGGGAAAGAGAGCAGAAGGAAGAAGGTGGAGGAATGAAGAAGAGAGGAAAGAATGAGCTTGAGGGAGGGAGGGAGGGATGGAGGGAGAAAGAGGAAGAAAAGAGTGAGGGAGGAAAATGATGGATGGAAGAAAGAGGAGAGAAATTTGAGTGTATACCTTGTATATACATTGTTTTTATACATATTTTATTCTGTCCACGTCATTATATGTATTAAAATCTCCAATAAGCAAGTTAAATTTTAAACAAGTATCAGTAGCTGTAGTATTTCCTGGGCCCAGTGACCCATTCTCTGTGAGAGGCAGGTGGAAGTTGAAGGAGGATGGAACGAGGCAGATCTGTACTATTGTTACGTGCCTTGAAGCTCAGAGGCTGGCATAGCCTCATTGGTTAGTAAGTAGCCATCTAAAGGGGAAAGGAAAACAAGTGGGAGAACAACCAGTTGTGAAAGTCTGTACTTAGAGGTGCTGTTGCGCTGTCTCTCTTATTTTTGTCTTTTACAGAAGATGGAAGAAGACAATGAAGAAAATGGGGGGCAAAAGATGAACACAAAATGTGAAAAACAGGACAAAGATGAAGGGATGGATGTAGGAAGACAATAGAAGGATGAAGAGAGGAAGGGAGGGAGGGAGGAAGGAAGGAAGGAACAAGATGTAAAGAGAGAAGGAGGAGGAAGCTGGAGTTAGAAGTGGGTGAAAGGAAAAAATGGAGGGAAGGAAAAACATGCAATTTTTCCATAATTAAATGTAAATGAACTTGCTACTGACGCTGGTAGTATCATTTGCTCTTGATGTGGCTACTATATGCAATGATCCAGTGCTACCTGTGTTAGATGGTGTTCTGTGACCCCAGAAAGTCAGCACAGTGAGAAACAGACAATTTGAGAGTGCGTGAGAGCAGTAAACAACAAAACACAAAAATCTCTCATAAGAGAGCAGATGCTCCAGAGCTCATGCTTCATACCTCCCAACATTTCAAATGGTTAAACAAGGACACTTTTTTCATTTTTAGGTGGTGTTGTCTAATATGTATGTGGAGCCTCTCACATTTTGGTATGTTTTAACACAACAAATGGCAACATCTTGGTGACAGCGAGCAGCAACTCTATAATCAGAATCACTAGCTCAGTCAGATGGTCCTCACTCTTCAGGATAACATATCTCTTCTTCCTAGCTCAAGCAATGACACTACCTCCTCCAACTTTTCTATGAGCCTCTTTGAAGAAACGCTCTTTTGCAGCACTTGTAAATTGTGTAGGACATCCTGTCACATGATAAGGACTTATCAGCTTGAGCCCTCTCCTCTACACATTATGTTCTAGAGTTATATATTTGTAGTCAGACAAAATACTGACATTTGCATTCATGATTTGGGAGACAAATTTTCCTCTCATTGACGATTCTTCATATTTTGTATATGCTTTCATGTGAATATTTACATTGTGACTGAGTGCTCAATTCAGTTGGCACCATTAGAAAAATTAAACTACCTTCGGTAGATAGAAGTCACAGTTAGGTATTCTATTACCTGCACCGTGACACACTTCCGAACGGTAAAAATGCAAAAGTTTGCACCAATTGTGCTAAATGACCAAGGCAACAAATTTGTGACAGTAACACGCATTGAGGGACTCACTTTCATTGGCTAAAATTGGTTCCTAGAAAAATCGGAGTTGAGTCCCCTAAAGCATGTTCCTAACATATCTATTGTCTTCATCTGTAAATTTGATGTTGCCCTTGCTATTCAATCATTGGCTAGCTGGAGGGATGATGAAATGCACATTCATGACCCCTCCACTGAAAGCTGATTGGCTGGGTGGTGTGTTTACTGCAAGGCACGTTTCATGCCCTGTGTAGCCACAGATCCCAGTCAATGTGAGCATTGGAACCATTTTGAACAGGGATTGGCCATATAAAAGTCAGTCTCTGTTCAAATTTTCCTCAGTATGGATTGGGCAATGGTCCGAAAATTACAACAATAGGGGCTTTTTGTTATTTTTTTTCTGCCGCCGCTGGCAACGGCAGAGCTTTAATGGACCCATTAATTGTACAACATATTTTTCTTTTATAGGGGAAACACCAAGTTTACAGATGAAGACAGTAGAAGAGGACACATGAAGAAAAAGAAGATGAAGAAAGAAGCTTACAGAAGTAGAAATAAAGAGGAAGACCAGGGTGCAGAAGCCCCTGCTTTACCTCAGACTTACAGGTAAGTCTTACAGCTATGATAGTATTAGGATTAGTATTTGTAAACTTTATTGTTAATATTAGGTGTAGTGTAGGGCCAAGTGTTTGGGAAGTGAGGGGAGGGGACTGTGTCTTTAGCTCACCGAGTATTAGCTAGTTTCCTCTGATGTTCCCATTTTTCATGCTATTAAGCTGCGTTGTGAGAAAAAAATATATGACGAACGTTGGGCTGAAAGTTAGGTTCTGTGGTCCAATGCTCATTGTGGTTCATGTTGGTAGGACAATTGAATTCCAGCGGTATCACTGCACGTATATCGTTCGGTATTCATTTTTTCCCTACTGGTGGTAACTGAATCGAGCTCTGAGTTCCTTCCATTTCCTTCTTACTTTCTTAAATCTCCTGACTTAATTTTACCATGGGACAACATGCTATCAAGTTATGAACCATCACATCAGAAGAGGGCTGCAATAGTACATCCTTGGTATCATCTGTGTTCATGCATGGCGTATGCAATTATATAAAGGATGAAATGGCCTGTAGGAAGACACTCATGAACCTGGAAGAAATTATACCTTTGTGTGTCCAGAAGCAATGTCTACTCTATGAGCAGCAATGACTATACATAAAGTGACATTTAAGGTTAACTAAGATTCATTTATATCCATATTTTGGTGTTATCAATCTGCTATAACTTCTTTATCTTTACGTGTGGAAGCTCTACAACTGTGAGATACTTACCTGTCTTTAACCCCTTAAGGACCCTTGACAGTCCTGGCACGTCATTGGTCAGTGAGCCATAAGGACTCATGACGTGCCAGGACCTGTTCGGGGAGCCCTGAAACAGATGAGCAAATAAAAAATAAGGTCCGTGATCCTTAAAGGGATAGTAATACTTAGTTTTATCTTTATTTTATTTTGTAGGCATTAAAAAAACATGAAGAACGATATGTCTTATCTCTCAAACCTTTATGGTTTGAGAGATATTCACAAGCAAAGTTTCCCTCTCCCGCCCCTTTTACCTAGTGTAAACAATCTCTTCTCAGATGTGGAATCTGGTTGTATGACAGTACAGATAACAGAAGGGGACAATTTTCTTCCTATGAGAACAGTGAAAGCCCTGCCCCCCTTGACAAGTTTTTCAGGATTTTCCCTTATCTTAATTGAAGATTGTCCCTCTCTGCAGTCTACCTGGGCACCTCCCTTCTGATTTGGCTGAACGTGTTACATCAGTAAAAGGGGCGGGAGGGGGATACTTTGTCACTGAATTACTCTTGAATTACAACTCTGACAGAATTGAAATAACACTCCAAAGTCCAAATACTATGATGACTAATTAGAGCTGCTTTTATTATGAAACATTACGATCCCTTTAAATGCTGGCCACATGCAGGACTGGTGAAGGTCATAGCACGTCATGTACTTTTTACTTACAGCGCTCCACCGGGAGTGCTGTAAGTAAAAACGGGGTCTAAAATTGACCGCTCCAAGACTGGAGCAGTCTCTCTTAGGCCCCAAAGCAGCGCGCTGGTACACATAAGAGGTCGCTTGTACCGGAGCGTCGGGAAGATAACTTCCTTGGACCACTGGTCCTTAAGGAGTTAAAGGTGAAGCTGAGAATGTGTATCTCTTGCTTATGAACGCAAATAAAAACTGTAAACACTAACAGAAGAGAAGGCATACCTGCACTACTTCATAAAGATTGCCTAAATGTGACTGTGTATAGCACACACTGCTGCTTAGAACACCAGGCAATTGTAAGCATATAAAGATTATTGTTTGTATGTCATATGATGTGGTAACATTTATTAGGTAGGACTTGCCTAACTTACCTTTAAATATATTATTTGGTGTGATTAGTGCACATGAATGATACATTCAAACCAAAAGTAAGTCAGTAAAAATGCTGCAACAATGTTTAGTGGACAATTAATGTAAAAGTTAATGAGATCTAAAAAAACAAACAATTAAAACAAAAGAAGGGTACAAAATAATTATAACTACTAAAACCTATAACTGAATTAAACAGATACAATTCATCAGTTGTTAAGTACAATCAAATTATGTGTAGACCATTATGAGAGTATAGAAACGCATACTTCTCTAGAGTAAATGCCAACTCACAGCAGACAAGAATTAGGAAAAGTGCTGCCAGTGCTAATCAAAGCGCCAACATCCAAATGAAAGTCTTACCAAGGTAGTAGCACAGCTTAAAATATAATGTAAGTTATATCCATGTATAATTTTGAAAAGTATATTTTGTGACTACTTGTTATACGAAAGAAGGGACCTTTGTATTGGGTATCCAGTAGTCAGTTGTACTTTTGCCTGAGGAAGGGTCATTCGAAAAGAGCTGCAACAGGACTTGGCCTTGATTCATAGATTTACTATATCACTTGATATAAAATATTTTCTGACAAGGACAAAACTTATTCCAGCCGGGAGCTGGTTCTGTTGGACTGAAATGCAATGTATGGAAATGTACATTTAATGAGGACAGTTTTTTCCAACTATGTGTTTATTCCATTTTTATAAATTTAAAATAAATAATTCAATAATTTTAAAGGGCAACTACCACCCCTCAAAAACTGTATGTTAATTAAGTCTTCATCTGCCGACTAGCTGCTTAGTAGCGCTAGTCGCCAGAAATATTACCTGGTTTCAAAGATTTTCTACTTATTCGGAGGCTGACAGTAGCAGGAAGCACGGACATCTTGCCATAGTGACGTCAGTGCACCTGCGCTGTCAGTCCCTTTTGGAGCTGGCCGGCTCCTAAAGGGACTGACAGCGCAGGCGCACGGAAGTCACTATGGCAAGATGTCCGTGCTTCCTGCTACTGTCAGCCTCCGAATAAATCGTAAATCTTTTAAACCAGGTAATATTTCTGGCGACTAGCGCTACTAAGCAGTTAGTCGCCAGATGAAGACTTAATTAACATACAGTTTTTGCGGGGTGGTAGTTCCCCTTTAATATTTACTTTATTGTCTCTTTGTTTATTGGTCTTTTCCTCACATCTTTCTATAGAACATTTTTACATTACTTTACATCACTATACAATGTATGGTTATTTCACATTATGGTGTTAACTTATAGACACATAATGGAAAAGGTACTATCCTCATAGGAAGCTGATTCATGAGGATTTATACTTTAGGATTAAACACACAGATAGTTGAATAGATAAATCATAGTCTGAAGGATGGGCAACAGTGCCATAGTCAGAGTGAATTGCCACAGGTGGTCATTGCTAGTGCCTGCTCTCTTTGTTATGTTGTTTAGTAATATTACTAGTGGTATTAAAGGTGAGGTGTCCCTTTAAAGGGAAGTAACAACTCCAATTAATAACCTCCCACTTACCTTACTATGGATAAAAAATGATAATACCCCCTTATGAATTTTTCCCTTATTCCTTGTTCAAAAGAAAACATATTCAATTGGTTGAGGAAGTCATGCCCACAGAGGCACATATGACATCTGCTGGTGTTTTTTTTTCAAACTGAAGCAGACAAAGTGCATGAGCCTACTTGACCTTTCAATGAACAGAAGGGTTCTCAACACATTGCATCCTGCACATCCCTCTGGTACTTAAAGAGTTAAGATTGCCATATGCAGTGGTCGAATGTGTGTCCTGTTCCTGCTATAAAATTGTCATTTCTGCCTAAGTGCATGTGATAACAAGGACTGATTGAAGAGCTTATCAGCAGAACCAAGGAAAAAATTCAGAGGGGCCATTGTGATTTTCTGTCTACAGTAAGGGTACGTGGAGGATTTATATGAACTTTTGTAACAGGATTGACTTTCTAGGGGGAAGAAACTAAATTCATATGGATTTAGGAAACCTGGAGGAACTGACAAAAGTATTTGAGCTAAAGAAGAGCCCTGGTGCAGGGTCTTCATGGCAAAGAATGCCAGGGTAGACTCATAGTCCTTAACCCTTTGAGTGCCGGAGGGGTACTCAAAGCATTGCTAAGCCAGGGCTCAAAATTTCCACTTGCCACTAGCCAATGGCGAGTGAAAATTTAGCCCTAGCGATTAGAAATTCAGCCCTGGTGGGTATGTTTTGGCTTGCAGTGGCGAGTAACTTTTCAGGTCTGGCTAGTAGCAAAGGACTTCCAATTTTAAGCCCTGGCTAACCAATACGTTCTGTACCCATCTGGCACTGACAGGGTTAATATTTGTAATTCAGAAGAGAAGAAGAGAGGAGATATGATAGAAACCTTAAAAATATTAGCCCTCTGAGTGACAGAGGGGTATGCAGCACATTGCAAAGCAAACCCAGAAATGTTGAATTCCATCACAGTATTAGTCTATACCACCTCCGCTAAGAGGCAGTTTCACAAGTCAATCACCCTTTCCAGTACTTCTGCTCATTAACTGTATTCCTCCCTCAGCTATATTAAATACCTTAACCCTTTGAGTGCCAGAGGGGTACGCAACATACCCCTCTGGCACTCTAAGGGTTAAGGTATTTAATATAGTTGAGGGAGGAATACAGGTAATGAGCGTACCCCTCTGGGACTCAAAGGGTTAAGGTATTTAATATAGTTGAGGGAGGAATACAGATAATGAGCAGAAGTACTGGAAAGAGTGGTTGACTTGTGAAACTGCCTCTCAGCAAAGGTGATATAGACTAATACTGTGATGGAATTTAACATTTCTGGCCTAAACATATCTACCCTGAGAACTATATGGCATTATGCATGCTCTCTAGATAGAAACAATGGGCAGACTGAAAGAGCCATTTGATTCTTAACTGCAGTCAATATCTATGTTTCGCTGACAAAGTAAAAAAACAGCGAATTATGATTTGTCTTAAGGTCTGTGTATATATAAAGATTAGTTTCAAAAATGTAATTCAGCTCTATTGCCAGCTAAGAAAATCGGGGAAATGTGAAATGAAGGTTTGTGGCACATTTCCAGATTTCAACTCCTTTCTGTAGATTTTAGATAGTATGGACACAATATAGTTTATAATAAAGTGGTCTGTCTTTGAAAATCCAATTCTGCCTCCGAGTACGAAAATGCATAACATGACAGCTATTATGACTCCATTTAGGTGCGTGTATGTCTTCAAATAAGAAATAATTAATGTACCAAGGGAAAAGCTAGGGCATGACAGAAGATTCCAGCTAAACATAAATTGCACTTGTTTAACTCCGTCACATCACAGGGATTGCACTCTTCCAGTTGGTGCTGGGTTAAAGAGTCTAGCATCTTTAGTCCACTTGTTGCCTAAACGTGCACTAGTCAGTAAAAGCTGCCCAGTTGGCTTCTTGTACACGTTAGTGCAGTGGCAGGCAACAGACGGTACTCATACACTTCTACTACCTGCAGTCTGTTCTACAGTGGGAAGGAGATCCCATGCCCCTCTCCGCTACCACACGCACCCGTTTCACCCAATACTTACATATAATCTTATTTTTTTTAGCTCAAATCATACCTTCCCCTTTGCATTTACACCATCCTTCCATAAACCCTTGGGTGTTTAAAAAGGTGCACAACGCGCTGCTGAGCAATACACCGAAGACCTCTCTAACACATAGTTAATCTACGTTTTCACTATTATTTAGAATGTTACACAATAACGTGTGGCCCTTTGACTGACTCGAGGGCCACATAAGCGGCTCGTAGTATGAACCTTGTTCCCTGTCACTTTTTCAGTACTTAACTCCATATACAAATATTGTAACTTAATAGACAGCTCTAATGCCACATGACACACGAAACTCGCTGTCAGCTCTACTCCTGCGCGTTTCGATTTGTATTAATAAAGTTTTTGAAAAAAATTATCACTGACTGGTGGAAAGATGAAAGGGGCGGGGTAAATTTTAAGTCTCGCGAGATCCGCCCTGTTACCACGCTCCTCCCACCGGCCCTGTTAGCTAAGGGATGTTTGTCCGCCATCGCGGAGGAGTTTAGGCAGCGCCGAGTCTAAAGGCCATAGGACTGGTCTGCGCATACCTACGCCCCGGGGGGCATACGTAGGATATTGGTCGGTTGAGGAGCCCCAGGTCGTTGACAGGCCGGGCCCGGGGCCTCCTCACACCGACACCCGCTTGGCGGAGACAAGGAGGGGCCCCGGGGCCGAGAAAGAACGTACTGCCGCCGAAATGTCGAACCTTAGTAAGAGCACCGGCAGCAGGAAGGATACCAAGATGAGGATCCGGGCTTTCCCGGTGAGACACATATCATATAGGAGGGGAGAACCCGGGGAAAATATAGCTATATCCTGGAGGGTGGGGGTAGAGACAGTTGATATGGACGTAAACAGTGGAAGCGATTTAGGGTAAATAAATATCGGGGCACACACTGAGTTGATAGGATCAGTGGTGTGTCTGCGTGAAGTGAGAAGATACTGGCAGCACCACTCCTGCACTTGACAGCCCCAATGCAAATAGTGACAGGGTGAAAATACACTGAAAGCTGTGCTGTTGACAAACACTAAATGGGCCCATGCATAGAAGAGCAAGAGTGGAGCGATTGTGGGTAGACCACCTGGGCCAGAGGGGGAAAATAAAACTGATCATTGATTTAAATGTATCTTTTAACCCATTGGATACTAGAGAGATCAGCGCAATGCATGCTAACATCTCTAGCATATAAGAAATTAAATTCGGTAAGTTTGGTTTTGGTCTCTAAGGTACAGTTGATTTGTCCCACTATTGCTCCACTTCCATTTATCAGTAAGCCCTGTAGTTTCTCAGGAGCACATTCATATCTGATGTGCAGACTGTCTCTTCATTTGCATGTCTTCTGCACAGACTGATGACAACGTGCACACGTTCTATAGAACCTTACTGTATAGTGAAACTTGCCTTATGAGAATCTTAGTGATCCTCGCACTTTATATTGATGTGTCATTTTTGAAAGGGGTTTCAAGGTCTCCCATATTTTAAAGCCATGTCTACCATAACTTATATAAATCGATATTTAGTATTATCAGTTTATGCAAATTTGCCAGTACTTCCTGGTACTAAGTGGAAGTTGGGAGAGTGGAATGTTACCATCTGACGCCAGGCTGTGCCAGTTAATACTCCCAGGATGTACCATTGCTGCCTAATTTGCATAAACAGTCAAAGGTACATTTCTTGTAAACTATAGTATTGAAGACTGGCTAACAAAAGTGATTTGCGACTTCTTTCAAGATAACTTATGTCATTTATAAAGTGTTCCATTTTTGTCATTCAAAAGGAGAGAGTTGCTTAAGGTAGTATGCTTGATATAAACATGGATGAATTGTGGGCAAATCAGCTACAGTATAGGGTAGAACTAAATGCCTAGTGGTTTTAAATGGGGATGTTAACCACCTTGAATGCTAGAGTTCTACAACACGTGGTGCAGTGCTTTTAAAGGGGTTCAGTGTACACCTCTAGTGTTCAGTGGGGTCAAATCCCCATTTAAAGCAATAAGTATATTTTCCTCCAGTGGTGCATTTGGTTTGTCCTGTAGTGCCCCCAATGTTCAATATATTGCTCTAAGGCAGGTGAAACCTCTCGCAGGAAGGTAATTTGTATAATATATCAGTAGTTGTCTTTAGTGCATTGCCCCTCAATGTGACACACACAACTCTTGCCCCCAATGGGCTGACTCTGGTGGTCTATTTACATGTTAATTTTACATGTTTATTTTAATGTTATATAATTTGATAGACTAAAACAAAGCAGTAAAAGGAAATGTATGAGTCATGAATATAAGTGTTTCAACTTCAGCTTAGACCCCAAAACTGGTGCATCATGTAGCTGTCACTTTGTGTTAAGGCATTGGTTATTTGGCAGTGTTGTATTTAACAAATCTGCATATCTTTACTCCACAGATGTTGAGTGTTTGTGTACTTAATGTAAATACTAATCTACCCCTGTACACATGTATATATGTGTAATATATATATATAATAAATATTTTACATGCTCCTTTGCTGCATGATATACCACATGGGAAACTGTGGCTTTGTCACAGTTTGAGCATCAGTTCAATGGAAAGATTCTATATGAATGTCTGTGTCAGATTTGATTCACCATTCTTGCATAAAGTGAATGTTTTGTTCTGGTGTTTTAGTTTACATATGTCGACTTTGTAACTCCATATGACTGCTCACAAACAGTGTTGTTAAAAATGTTTTAATTGAAAATAAATAGGGCTTGAACTACAAATCTGTAACTATATATAATATAGTGCAACATGCTAAAAATTGTAAATAATACTCAGAGCTAAACGTTAATTGAGGTATTACTATCCCTTTAAGTTCTCACAAGTAATGTTCTCAGATACTTATTGTGTGTTCCAAATGTGCTGTCATAAATATTTTATGTTCCCTGTTGTATGGCACTGTGGAATAAAGTGGACCTTTATACATTGCGAATACCCAAAACGTTGGCTACCTTTTAAAAATGTGCCATTTTATTTCTTCCCTTTTATTCAGGTCTTTGATTAATTAAAAAAACAAACAAAAAAAACAAACAGAATTCTGGATTCCCAAGTAGCTTAAAGAAGGGTGGAATGAAAGACCAGACATTATGTATTCCAGGGATGTGCTTGCCAGAAAAGCCGAGCACTCAGTCTTCTTAATAGTTAAAACTTGACGTTTATTAAACATAATTAAAACACTCTTTACATGTTGTTGTGTCAGGTATACAATTTGTCCAACGTTTCAGTCCTCATTGGGACTTTCCTCAGGGACACAGATATCTGTGTCCCTGAGGAAAGGGACACGCTTTTCTGGCATGTATTTGAATTGGGAATTTGAGCCTGGAAGCACCGCAAGAAATACATGAAAGTGAGTGTGACAGTTGCTGTAGGTAGTTCCAGGGATGTGCAACATGTGGTTCTCCAGCTGGAGTTTGTCTGCAACCTCCTTCATTCTCAGCCAACCCAATAACAACTGGAGGGGTTTGTAAGCTCTGTCACTGTTTTAAGTGGATATTCATCACTAGAGTATGGCTGATGTACTCTGGTAAAGTCAAGTGCACCTTGAGGGAGAAAAGAAAACTCCCAAACATCAACTGAATTTAAATGGGGGGTTTTACTCTTGGATACTAGAGCCCTCAGTGGGTTACAAACAAATCAGTGGAATATGGTTTCTTTCCTATGGTACAATTGATTTCCATTAGAATTGAACCACTTTCATAGTATATTTGGTTTTCTGTTTCATGAGGCGAGTGACTTGCTCTTTTGGAAAAATAACAACCACTTAAATTCACTTTTGGGTCACGGTCCTCACCAGATTGACTTACTGAAACTGCATACACCCAAAACTCTGCTCTGCATGCTGCTTCATACAAATCTGTTCTATTTATGAGAAGACAAATCTGCTCCATATTTAACCCTTTGAGTGTCAGAGGTATCCGATACTTTGGATACAGAGGGATGTGGTTAAGGGAGAATATTCAGAGTAATGTTACTAGTGGAGTGTACCTTAAAGATGTTTTCTGGGGCCCATTATTCTAGTGATATTGCAAAAGGACTGGGCTTCAAGTTAAAGGGATAGTAATACTTAAAATGTAAAAAAAAAATGTTGTAGGGTTTATCCCCCGGAGTAAAACAAGGGTACTTCCACTGCTGAAAGGTGTTTTATTCAAAAGTTATTACAGCTCAAAATTGATTTTTGGTGCAATATCACAGTTGACTGAAATTGTACAGTGGCACTGTTGCTACACCATCCTATGGAGATTTATGGTCCTGGGACCAGAGCTGTGCATAGGATGGTGTAGCAACAGCACCACTGTACAGTTTCAGGCCACTCTGATATTGCACCTAAAAAATTCAACTTTGAGATGTAATAACTTGAATAAAACCTTTCAGCAGTGAGAGTACCCTTGTTTTACTCAGGGGGATAAACCCTAATATATATATATATATATATATATATATATACACATTCCTAGGGGAATAAGCCAAATGGCAAATGATTTAGATAAATTAGAAGAATGCATTCATGTGTGACAACTGCTGTTTAATGTTGAGAAATGCAAAATAATGTTCTTGAGATGTAAAAATCCAGGTAGAATGTAGTATGATGGGTACTGTGCTGTCAGCGACAAGAGAGGGAAGGGGAGTTCTGAGTAATCATTTCTGATTACTTAAAGGTAGGCAGGCAATGTAACAAAGCAGTGGGGAAATGAAAGAAGGGTGCTGGGTTGCATACCTGGAAGCTTTAGTAGCTGAAAAAGGCAGTTAGTCATTCCACTGTAAGTGAATGAATTTGAATGTAATTTTTATAATCTGTAGTAGCAAATGGTGCATGTCTGGGTCCTGGTTGTTTGCTGCAGTGCTTTTTTCACAGGTGTGAGCCCTAGCCTGTGACATTCACTATTTTACCCCTGTTTATACAAATAAGGGCAGTGTGTGGTATGGCTGAAATAAACAAAGTAAGACTTTCGGTGGACTGAACTAGGGGGTTCTAATCTCAAAACAGTTATTGCTGTTCGTGGTTTTATTTCTAATACTAGTTGAACAGCCCGTTACACGGGCCACAGTGCCACTGACACCCGGTCGCGGAGCAGTCACGTGCAGTAGAGACTGCCCGCGCCTGATACAGAGCTGGACGCTGCTTCGGAGCCTAGGCTTTATTTTTACAGATTTTAAGGTTCTCACCAAAAGTAGTAGTACAAAATAAAATAAACCTGTAGGAATACATATTTATTTTTTTATTATACCCCTTTAACAGATTAATGCGGAACTATCATCCACAATATATTGAGCCCCAAATAATGGATATGCATCTACATTCTTGAAATTTGACTATTAATTTCAGCATTAGTGAAAAATAGACCTTTATGAGCAGACAGGCATCGGCAGGGGTTTTGCTGTAGGCGGTCTCTGCTCCTGCGCCGTCAGTCCCTTCCTGTGCCTTAAGGTACCAGGCACTGAACTTTTCCAGTCGTGGGGGAGAAGGGGACGGACAGCGCAGATGCAGAGATGCCTTTGCTGCAAGATGTCTGCTCTGTTGGCGCCTGTCTGCCTATAAAGGTCTGTATTTCACTAATGCTGCAATTATTCTTGAAATTACAAGAATGTAGATGAACACTGCTATTCTTATTAGTATTTGTGGCTCAATATAATGTGGATGATGGTCCCTCTTTAATTGGTTTGGTCTTTGTGAGCTCTATGAATCTGATTGATCTCTAATGACGGCTAATTTATTGTATTTAGTGGTTTTGTCTTAGACTGATCATTGTTAGGAAGTGACCAAACTCTCCTTGGGTGTCTAAGAACCTTAAATATAATCTGGTGGAAGCAATATATAGAGTAATCTGATGGTACAGAGAGTTATGAGAATGACTGACGTAGTGTTTGGTTTGCAGTAACCCTTAATATTGTGGGATGGCCAATAAGTCTTTCCACACATTATCCAACAGTTAATAAACATAAGTTACCCACAATGCAAGTAGCTGTGTACAGCAGTGTTTTCAAGATATTGCGTAGTATGCACAGGTAGTTCAGTCAGAATGACTGAGTCATTGATTGCTCGCCTGTGATTAAGCATAGAAATCATGAAAATATGAACTGTTGGTGTGCCCTGAGGGTATAGGGTAGGCAGTCTGTATATATTTTTAGTGTCCACTGTGAACTGCCGTCTCGGGTTTGAATTCCTGTTTGTTTGGTACTTTGTTGATCAAAAGCTGGGTTTAAAATTATTATGCAAAGTGGTGTAACTGTTTGACTTAAGGCATTGATTTACATTTGGCAGTGACCTTTCTTTTAAGTCATCTCTGTGCCTTTTTTTAATTTATCAGTTTGCTGTTTTTCTGCCTTATGAAACCAATTTGTAAGTAGTGTGATCTATTACAGACTTGGCAATATATTTTCCTTATTGAAAGGCAAGGCAATTTTGCCTTTTTTTTTTTTTTTTTTTTTTTTTTTTTTTTTTTCAAAATAGAAAAGTAGTTCATATTCAGAAATATATTTAGGTGCAGTTCTGAGACAGGCCAACTGCACCATTAAGGAAAAATACAAATTCACTTGATTCTAAATATCATAAAATCTATAGAATAATGCCCACCTGTGTAAATTATATCCAAGATTTTTGGTAAAGTGTTTGTATAATCCCTCTCTCATCAAAATAAATGCTCCACTTGTTCTGTCTCCTTCCCTCCCCACATCTCAATACATAGTTAAATGCCCTCTTCATTCTCTCCCCCATCTCAATATCATTATCTGTGCAACCCCTTTCCCTCCCTCTACCTGCCTCCAGGAACCTGCTCCGGAGGCAGGCAGACCTGCGCAGTGGCCTGCATGCTTGAATTGCTTCCTGCACGGCTGTGCCTCCTCCTTGCAGGCCTTGTTGCCACTGAAGATAGGTTTTACCCTCATGTTCTGACTGAACACACATCCGTAAGGGCCTGGACCTTCAGTGTCAACAGGTCCTGGAAGGAGGTACAAAAGAGGAAGAATAGGGAGGCACTCCTAAATTGGTCTGATCTGCCTCCTACCTCTGCCGGGGGTCTTGGCCACGTAGGTGTATAGAGGGAAGAAAAGTGGTTGCAAAAATAATGCTGTGGGGGGCATGAGTGTGGAGAATGAAGGGGGCTTTTTAACATTCTTCGTACATTCTTTTGTATAATACGTAACCCCCCCCCCTGTTTACATCATGTGTAAAGGGGTAAAATGTGCATATTATACCTAAGATTTTACAGTAATTTTAAATGTTGCTTTTAACAAACCCTTGAATTCTAGGTGTGAAGTACATTCAGAAGCAATGAGAAGGAGACCTCTAAAGGGATTCATGAAAGCACCTATTCATTCCATGGCAATGTTTTAGTCTTCATGGTATGGT
Source organism: Rhinophrynus dorsalis (assembly GCA_037306005.1). NCBI lineage: Eukaryota > Metazoa > Chordata > Amphibia > Anura > Rhinophrynidae > Rhinophrynus > Rhinophrynus dorsalis. The sequence goes on from CM074720.1 coordinate 444,180,544, forward strand.
TGGTTCAGAATTGCACTTCTTCACCTTCCTGCATATGGACCTTAGTCAGAAGTGCATTTTCTTTCATATGTTTTATTTTAGACCAGTGATTCTCAACCTGGGTGCCGTGGCACTTTGGTGTGCCACAGACATCAACTTAGGGTGCCATGTGTTTTCTATCAAGACTAAAAAAAATTGATTTTTAAATAAAGATTTATAGAAATTGTTATGCACAATCTTTAGTTATGGTATTCTGATTATAAGACCTAATAATGTATATTTATGTATTGTATCCTTCATTATGCCCTTGATAAAGTACATTAAATATGTTGGAGATGCCCTGAATATTCAAGATTACGTGTTAGGGGTGCCCCGAGCAAAAAAAAAGATTGAGAACCACTGTTTTAGACAAATACCAGTGTGCAGAGGGAGAGAAATTGCAGGAGATGATTAGTATGATGACTCACTACAAGCCTTTTGCTTAGCGTCTCCTGTGTTTTTTGCCAGGACACAATTCTTTGCCATTAGGAAATGACAACCACTATAGCGTTTACTAATATGATATACGATGCTGCTACTGGTTGACTTTCATCTTTACAGTCCTAAAACTCTATTGCTTGTGTCTGGTTATGACTAGACTTCCAATTACTTGCCAAATAATAGTTTTACTGCAGCTAGAGATGAGGAGTGAATTGAGTGTTCTGCTTTATTATGGAAGGCAACAGTGTTCAGTGAGAATAGGGATATTGGTTGAGATTACTTGATGAGAATAATCCATATTCTCTTTCTGTGTTTTCAGTGGCGCTGTATAAATAAAGATACATACATTCTATCACAAGCCAAAAATGAAGATAACCTCTGTAATGTTTTCCATTCTATACAGTGCTATCCTGCTGAGAAAAACAATGGTACTTGCTGACATGTTTTACAAATGTTATTGCAACTTGAAATATCTATACTTTTTTTTTTTTTAATCTTTTGAGGTACTGTTACTATAGCAGGCTGAGTAGCTAGTATTAGTGACTGTCCTCCATAACCTGCTGCAGCATCAGTGCCACTGTAAAATGTGACATTATGGAGATACTGTAGTCTTTTTTTTTTTTTTTTTTTTTTTTTTATATATATATATCCCCCCCACCCCCTACTAGAAAATAGTATGTTTTTATAACCTATATCTGATGCATGGCGCAAAGTATGAGTATGTAGATGGGGAAAATGATTTACAAAGTTGGTAGTGGATATGGCAAAACAAAGGCTGGTATAGCAGAGGAAATGGGAGAGAATGCATGGGGTTTAGAAGGGGGAGTTGGTTCATCTAATAGGAAGTTGCCTGTGTTATAGCGGCCGCGCGTCGCTAAGGGGTATAAAAACAAATCTTACAAAAAAATTACCTATATTATAATAATATTCAAACTTGGGAACTAGTGGAGTAGAAGTGATACCTTTTATTGGCTTGGCTGAGTAGCTTTAGAATGCAAGCTTTGAAGACAATTTGTCTCCTTCAGGCATATTTATAATATAGGAAACAAAAATAAAGAGAAGAAAAACTAATAAGTTCAACATAAAATATATATATAATCAGATTAAAATAGAATATCCTTTATTGGTGAATCATATACATTTAAAAACAAGGGTATAGAGTATATGAAGTGAAAACACAAAGAACAAACTAATATGATCAAGAGCATGTGTTACTAATCGTCATCAGAAAACCTATGTTCTTGACAAGTTGCAGTGATAGCTAGATAAGACTACATGACTGGCTTTTGGCAAATATGATCAATCATTAGCTGATGGAATGTAGCTGAGCATTTACCAGTATGAGTCTGGAATGGACATTATATATACATCGGTCGTTTATAGGGTTAATCTCACCTATGTGTAATTCCTGACATGTCGCTGTAGCAATATTTTTCATTTCCCTAGGAATGGTTCTTATGAGCTATATATTCAATTCTAACAGGTTACACGGTTATCCCTTGAGATTATCTTAATAGCCAGTAGGTTTGCGGAAAGGTTTGGACTGTAGAGGTCATCAATACAGTTGCATTCATTCTTTGGTGCATCCCTACTACCTCTCAAAGTATAAAATGAAACTGGATAAATGTTTATAATAGGAGTCATTTTTGGGCTTATAATTTAGGTCATATGTTTAATAGAGGTTTTCTAGTTGAATCGATGTTGCCTTCTGCTCTAGAATCCTGACGGGTTAACTGATTAAACGGTGATTGGCTGGTGGTATCTAGTCATCACTGCAACTTATCAAGAACATAGGCTTTCTGATGACTATTAGTAACACATGTTCATGATCATATTCATTTTTTTTCTTTAATGTGTTTTCACTTCATATACTCTATAGCCTTGTTTGTTAAACAAATATGATTCACTAATAAAGGATATTCTAAAATTGTGTTTCCAATATAATTAGGTAGTGCAATTTTCTCTGAGTTTGTTGTCTGTTGTTTATAATATCTATTCCTGAAGAAGAGACCTATGTTGTCTTGAAAGCTTGCATTTGAAAACTACTCTGCTAATAAAGGCATCACTTGTACTCTACCAGTCTCCTATCTTTAGTATGGTATTACATAATGTGTAGGCTTGCAAAACTTGTAGTCTGGTAATTGGGGAACTGGATCTGATTTGTAGTACATAAGCGGTATTATCTGATGGGTATTACTGAAACCTGGTTGGATGGTACACGTACATGGGAGTCAGTCTAGGGGGATATTACATTTTTTGATGTGATGTGTATGTATTACCCCCCCCCCCCCGCCCCTTAAGGACCCATGACGTGCTAGGACTGTCATGACGGTCCCGGCACTTAAAACCTGGAGACGGTCTTGGCACTCATGGAATTCTGGGTTTTATAGCACAGCTGCTGCCTCTGCCGTCACAAAATATGCACAGGAAGAAAAAAAAGCTCTGTGGTCCTTAACAGCCGCCTGTGTGTCTGATCTGGCGGTCATTAAGGGGTTAACGCAAGCCTTAAAACTTGGCATAAGGGAACATATTACTTAAAGGGATAGTAATACTTCATTTTTACAATCCCTCATGTTGTAGCCCTTAAAAATTGGAATTAAACGAGACCAGTGGCATCTATCAAACCTTTATGGTCCAGCCAGTGTTGGCTACTAAGTTCTTCTTTTTCATCAGTGATCATTTTATTAATGGCAGAGCCAGTAAGATCATGGCATGGGCAAACTTGAGATTTCACTGTGGTATGGGATGCTATGACTTCAGCTTGATGATATTTATATTAATTGGCAAGTTGGAACTAGACCGAGGGACAACCTGTTGTTTAGCCAGAAAAATAGCCAGTTGCCCTCTAAGCACACCATGCCCATGTTGTCCCATGTCAGAATGGGGCCTGGTACGTGTTTGACTATACGGGCAGACTCAGTGGCCTGACAGTAAAATGCTGGCAGCCCCACACACTGCTCCCTCCCATGATTTCTACCCTCAAGCCCCATAGTGTTTTCATCCGTGGCCTCCAATTGCTAAAAGCCACTGTCAGACTTTTGGCGACAAAGAGAAGAGCATTTACAAATAGAGGCATTGCTGACCCCTGTTTTTTATACTCATTAACCCCTACATTCACTATGGCCCCTCCTTTGCCAGAGCAGAAAGCTCTCCATGATCCAGCAATAGAGGTGTTAACCATTTCTATGAGTTGAGGGTTTGTGTTTTATATGTGGCTGTTAACCATTTTTTGAGTTCATATGTCTTTATGCATTTATGGCTATGCTATCTGCATTACCCCACTGTTACTATATTATTTTAAGGGGAAAAAAAATAAATCTCCCAGAATATCTTGCTTTTCTGGATTTCTGACATGGCAAGAGGTGGTCTTTGAGTATTCCTGTTACTGTTACATGCTTCTCAGAGGCTGGCCTCTTCCTTCTGCTAGCAAATTTAACATATTGTAGTCCATTAAGTATTTTTTATGTTTTGAAATGTTTTCCTTCATATTTATACTCTTTTGACTTTTGCTCTACTTTATGGGGTCTTCTGACCATGTCAGAAATTAAGCAACATATGGGAAGTCCAAGGCTAAAGATTCTGGGGTCCCCCTGACTCCATTAGCCCATTGTCTATGTGTCCAATCCACAGCATAGAAAAATATGGGTTGGATCTGCCTCCGAGCTGGTAGGACCAGTCGTCAAACGTATATGATGCATCACTGAGAAGGGAGATTCAGTTAATTTGCGCTTACCAAGCTGGTGGACAGAGATGTATTTTATTTTCTGTATGTACGTAATTTGTTTTATGCATTCTGCCGCCATTTTTCATAGAGGCACTAATGGTCCAGACAACCTTCATATAGGGTTGCATGGGACCTGATTGATGAATTTGAAGAGCAGGTTTTCCCTTCTGCTTACAAATGCTCACACGCCTTTGCTTCTTCTATGTGTGCGGGCCTGGAATGGAGAGAACATGCTAGGAAGTGAGGGCAGCGTACTTTTGATTATTTATGTCCTCTACTAAGAATGTTCACAGTGAGAAAAAGCAGTATGCTGATCCAGTACATCCTTAGGATGACAAGTGCCAGGAAACTGAAGTTATGTGCTGGTTGTGGTAGCAATCTATTCCCAGTAGATTCTTCCAAACTGTGCTCTGAAAGTATGAACATAGCTGGCAGGTAATGAGATCTGATTCCAGTTCAAGAATTTTTTAGGGCTGCATGAGGACCTCCATGCGGGAGACTCTGTGATGCAGGAATCTGCCAGAAAGAGACAGATGTCTGGTCCTAATGAGGGTCCTTTTACTCTTCCTGAGCAGAACGATGAAGGAAGCCTAATAGTTTTTGAGTCTGCTATATCTTCTGCTGAAGTGGGTGACTTAGTAGGCAAATCGGGCTCTTTTATTCTAGATAAACTTGATGGCCTACTGAGGGCTATGAGGAAAACTTTGGGTCTAAGAGAATCTCAGAATGATGTAGACGTTATTGATGCAACCTTTCAATGGACATAAGAAATCTGCTCCAGTTTTTCCAGTATATTAGTCCATTCTCTATACCATCACAACCGAATGGAATCTGGGGGCCGAGATCTGTTGGGTCCAGGCGAATTCTGAAAATGTAGCCCTTCTTGGAGGATGACAGCAGCATGGACCACCCCTCCCAAGGTAGATGCTTCAGTAGATCAGATTTCTCGTAAAACTATCCTCCTGGAAGACAGTGCTACTTTGAGGGATGTGATGGATAAGAGACCAGATAGCGCTGTTGAGAAGTGGTTTGCTACCATTGGGCAGAATCTCAGATCTGACACTGCTTTAACTTGTGTGTGTTTCACTCTTAGGATTTGGCTGTCAGGATTGGAAGAAAAGACATCGGTATTCAGATCCAGACTTCTTAAAGAAGTGACTTCTGTCGAAGAGGCAGTTACTTTTTTTGTGCAGTGCCTCATTGGATTCCACCAAGTTGATTGCTAGAACCTCTGCATTGTCTGTCATGGCCAGAAGGGCCCTATAGTATAGAGCCTGGGATGCAGATGTAACTCTACCATTTCTGGGCAAAATATTTTTCAGAAATCAAGTGGAAGAGATCATGCGTAAGTCATCTGGTGGTAAGAGTACCTCCTTGCCACAGGAAAGACTGGGTTGAATTTCTCTGCCTAGATCTTCTGGATTCAGGAAGCAGTCTTTTCCAGATGCTAGATAGTATAGACCAGGCCGGGGGTATGGGAAAAGAAGTAAAGGATCTGAACAGGATGCTAAATGTGGAACCAGGAGAGCAGTTCCCAGGAAGGTACAATTCTCCAGGAACCCTTAATGAGATAAGGTGGACCCAATCTCCTTCTGAAATAGGGGGTAGACTGGAGGGGGGAGGTTCAGAACATTTGGAGGACTGTTCAATCTGACAAATTGTGGAGATTGAGATATCCTCTGGAGTTCAAAACTGTCCCTGTATGCTCAAGATTCCTAAGATCTCACATCATGAACAAGAAAATAACAATATCAAGAGCTTTGACCAGCAATGTAATAGAAGTAGTACCCCACAGCCAGAGGGGTCTGGAATATATTCCTCAGGTGGTTGGAGGCTGATTCTGGACCTCTAATGGCTTAACGTTTTCAAAAGCGTTTGGAAGTTCAAAATGGAAACTCCCCTTCAGTCCTTAAATTGTAAAGTCTACTTCTAGAAGATTTAGAGGAGAAATCCATCCAAAGCACAAAGTTCTGTCTGGACCTTCTCTCAAGTCTTTGATGAATGATCAACCAGGACAAGGGCCGGCCATCTTCATCCCAAAAACTGGTATTTTTTGTAGGGCTGCAACTAACGATTATTTTGATAATCGATTAGTTGGCCGATTATTTTTTCGATTAATCGGATAAAAAAATGCTAATTTTTCATTATTTAAACTGATTTAATGAACAGTGTTAAAAACAAACAGCAGAATAAAAAACTTTACACATTAACATGGGTCATTGTTATTATTTTACTATGGGGTCTATGCACCTCTTTCTCCCCCCTTGTACTTCTCTCTCTCCCCCTTGTGCCTCTATTTCTCCCCCCTTGTACTTCTCTCCCCCCCCTTGTGCCTCTATTTCTCCCCCCCTTGTACCTCTATTTCTCCCCCCCTTGTGCCTCTCTCTCCCCCTTGTACTTCTCTCTCTCCCCCTTTTGCCTCTTTCACCCCCATGTACTTCTCTCTCTCTCCCCCTTTTGCCTCTTTCACCCCCATGTACTTCTCTCTCTCCCCCTTTTGCCTCTTTCACCCCCATGTACTTCTCTCTCTCTCCCCCTTTTGCCTCTTTCACCCCCTTGTACTTCTCTCTCTCTCCCCCTTTTGCCTCTTTCACCCCCATGTACTTCTCTCTCTCTCTCCCCCTTTTGCCTCTTTCACCCCCATGTACTTATCTCTCTCCCCCTTTTGCCTCTTTCACCCCCATGTACTTCTCTCTCTCTCCCCCTTTTGCCTCTTTCACCCCCATGTACTTCTCTCTCTCTCCCCCTTTTGCCTCTCTCCCCCATGTACTTCTCTCTCCCCCATGTACTTCTCTCTCCCTCTTTTGCCTTTCACCCCATGTACATCTCCCTCTCCCCCTTGTGCCTCTTTCACCCCCATGTACTTCTCTCTCTCCCCCTTTTGCCTCTTTCACCCCCATGTACTTCTCTCTCTCCCCCTTTTGCCTCTTTCTCCCCCATGTACTTCTCTCTCTCCCCCTTTTGCCTTTCACCCCCATGTACATCTCTTTCCCCCTTGTGCCTCTTTCACCCCCATGTACTTCTCTCTCTCTCTCCCCCTTGTGCCTCTTTCACCCCCATGTACTTCTCTCTCTCTCCCCCTTATGCCTCTTTCACCCCCATGTACTTCTCTCTCTCCCCCTTGTGCCTCTTTCACCCCCATGTACTTCTCTCTCTCTCCCCCTTGTGCCTCTTTCACCCCCATGTACTTCTCTCTCTCTCTCCCCCTTGTGCCTCTTTCACCCCCATGTACTTCTCTCTCTCTCTCCCCCTTGTGCCTCTTTCACCCCCATGTACTTATCTCTCTCCCCCTTGTGCCTCTTTCTCCCCCATGTACTTCTCTCTCTCTCTCTCCCCCTTGTGCCTCTTTCACCCCCATGTACTTCTCTCTCTCTCTCTCCCCCTTGTGCCTCTTTCACCCCCATGTACTTCTCTCTCTCTCTCCCCCTTGTGCCTCTTTCACCCCCATGTACTTATCTCTCTCCCCCTTGTGCCTCTTTCACCCCCATGTACTTATCTCTCTCTCCCCCATGTACTTCTCTCCCCCTTGTGCCTCTCTCTCTCTCTCCCCCGTACCTCTTTCACTTTCCTGCACTGATGACATCCGGAGCGCAACCACTCCAAACGCGGAGACGCCGCATGGAGTGTGCAGGGGTTTTCTTCCTGTGTCTGGGCGCCAGTTTAAAACTGGCGCCCAGACAGAGGAAGAAAATACCTGCACGCCCCACGCGGCGTCTCCGCGTTTGGAGTGGTTGCGCTCCGGATGTCATCAGTGCAGGAAGACAGCAGTATCCGGCGGCTGTGGGGCTGCTGGGCTGACAACTAATCGCTGCGCAACGAATCGATAATGAGAATCGTTGACAACGATTCTCATTATCGATTTTTATCGATTTCATCGATTAGTTGTTGCAGCCCTAATTTTTTGGGATCCACTTCAACAATGTCCATCAGATTGCATCCCTTTCTGAAGAAAGAAAGTTAAAGTGGATGTGTCACCTATGCACAACATCCTCTAAATAGTTAGGTGACACATCCAATAGCATTAATACATTATTATTTTATTTTAAGCTTCCGTTTGGTTTAAATGTAACTTATAAAAGTCTGGACTGCAGCCTCTTCCGTATAGACTGCAGCCCGATGCTCTGCTCTCCTCCTTCCTCCGATGACGGAGGCTTCTGTCTGTAAGCTTGAGCGGTCTCATTGGCTAGATATCGATCTCTGCCAATGAGACCGCTCCAGTTTACTGACAGACTCCTGTGTCATCGGAGGAGGGAGGGGAGTAGAGGCAGAGCTCTGTAACCGCTGAGAACTGCAGTCACCCGGAAGTGGCTTCAGCAGATACTTTTGTAAGTTACATTTAAACCAAACGGAAGTTTAAAAAATAATAATAATAAGGTTTTAATGCTATTGGGTGTGTCACCTAACTATTTAGGGGATGTTGTGCATAGGTGATACATCTACTTTAAGACTACTACAAAAAGACTCAAGCCTTTAGGATTGACGTCTATGGGAGAAACTTCTTTGGGACATCTGTCTGCAAGTGTTAGAGCCCTCTCTGACTGTTGCAGCTCATTCTTCTCACCTCCTCATGCACTTTCATTTGTCCCACTTTCTGAGTGTCCATTGAGCACGCCAGAGTTAATGTCCTTGCTAGACAACAATCAAGGGAGACTGTTGTCCAGCCAATGTTATTAGTATTCATAACTGATGGTAACAGATGACTAGCAGCTACCTACCAATGAGTGCAGTTTACATCAACCTTATCATTGATGTTTCACCAAACACTATGTAGGTAAGTTATCATATTTTATTTTTTTTATTACACATTTTTTGATTTAGCTGCTTTAGAGAATGCAGTGTGGGCAATATATTATGTCTTGTTACAGTGCACTTGTGAATGGTTTGATCGCCATTTAACTCTTTGGGTGCCAGAGGGGTACGCTATGCATTGCAAAGCAATGCGTATGTACCCCTCTTGCGCTCAAAGGGTTAAGAGGTGCGTGATTCAGTCGAATATCATATGGGGTAATATACCACATTTGAACAGAACGTAAGATGGAATGGATTTTTTATTTTTTGGGTTTTCCCTTAAGGATCATCCATTTTTATTTATCCGTACATGTTCCCTTTTGGGTATTTTTTTATCACTTAAAATTATTTTTGATGTATTGCATATTTAAGGCGTGTTTACCGCGTGACTTCACTTGCTCCATAGACTTCAATGGGACAAACTGCTTTGGGACATATCTCTGCAACCGTTTGACAGAGTTAAGAAAGGGCTCGTTCTCCTTTTGCCCTATGATCTGGCTCACATCCCCAGTGTCTTGGGGGCCCTGCACGAGTTCAGGTTCAAGCGTTGCTAGGATACAACATTAAGCAATGACTAGAACTCCCAGAATGCCTGTTTTGTGGGCTTTCTTCTAATTGGCTGATGGTTTTCATCCACCATTTTCTTTTACTGCTGTATCCTATGCAATAGGTTGCTATCTCCTTGCTTTCCTTCTTAGATTAACCCTTCACCTACCAGATAAGTATTTTCTTGGCTTTTCTGAAGTGAATTATTTATCTTTGATACAGTATTTGGGATTTCACATACTGTTTTGACACTTATCCTGTTAGGCTGTAAGATCCATAAGGGCATGGGGCTAGACCTAAGGCTAAGAATTCAAGGGCATCTCTGACCCCTCCTGTTGCTCACTGTTACTCATGCCAAACAGGGCTCCCTAGACAGTACTCGGGACACTTATGCCCCTCGTGCTGTGGCCCCTACAACACCGCCTGGGCCCTCCAGCCTTTAATAAGAGCCAATTTGGGTCCAGGACTTAGTCCTCTATGGCACAGTTTCCACTTTCCCTCCAGGCAGTCCTCCATTCTTGGAAACCCCCCACTTATTTCAGGTTTGTGGCCCCTGGCATTCCTGATCTTACAGAAACCTCTGAGGAGGTTTCCTTTGATGATACAGAAGAAGGGGATTGTGAGGAAGGGGCTTCTTCATATGCTTATGGTGACCACTTTGATGTTGACCATTTGCCCTCTGCTGAGGCCTCATTAAGGCTGTTTCAACAACCTTACAGGTCACTACTACCACTGCTGAGGGCCATACTACTTCTAATGTCTTCAGTGGTGTAAGAAATCCCTCACGGTTTTTCTGCCCAATCCCGCTCTGGACCAGGTTATCCTGGATGAGTGGTAAACGCCATATAGGGCACCCTTCTCTTTCCAAGAGGTTTTCCATCTGAACCCCTTCTTCTCTGAGGCAGCTTTGACTCTGTGTGTTACACCTTCTCAGGCAGACCGCCCCCTATTTCTAGGCTTTCTAAATCTACTGCCCTACTTTTGATGAATGCCACGGCATTTAAGGATATGACTGATAGGAGGTTGGAGGCTATCCTGAAGTCTAACTTTGCTGCCATTGGTACGGCCTTGAGACCTGCCTTGGCTTCTTTTTGGGTAACTAGAGCTCTTGCTATCTGTGCTGAACAAATTACTAAAGTTATCAGTAAAGGTACCCTCTTGGCCAACATGTCTGTGCTCTGAGATGTCATTGTCACTCCTTTTTGATGCGGTCAAACTTACAGCCAAGGCTTCTGCCTTCTCTGTTTCTGCTAGACGCACTTTGTGGCTAAAGATTTGTTCTGCAGACCTCTCATCTAAGAAGTTGCTGATGTCTCTCCCTTTTCGGGGAAAGTCTCTCTCTCTTTGGGCCTGAACTGAAACAGATCATCAGTGTGGCCGCTGAAGGCAAGAGTTACCCAATTGCCCCAGGTTTCCAAACGCTCCAATTGGGTGAGGAAACTGCCTATATTAAGCACAAAGGCTGAATCTGAGCAGCTCTCAGGCCAGCACCCTGTGCCAGGCCACCACTCCCAGACAGCAGTGGCACTCGTAGCACGCTACCGACATGCCCAAGTCTGCCTCAGCATGATTCGCAGAATCCTGGACCACTGCTCCCACTGTGTGAACTCCTGCTTCATTTTTCAGGAGCCTGGGCAGCCTCCTTTACGGATCAGTGGGTCTTACTGGTGGTTTCGGAAGAGTACAGGATCCCCTTCAAATCCCTTCCTCTCTTACAGATTCTTCGAGTCCAGAGGCTGGAAGAATCTGGATGAGGCTGGAATACATTTAATAGGGAAGAATAATCATGTAAATAATGTCAAATTGCTTGATTCCACTGAGTTGAGGGTTTTGAAAGGTGTAATGTACTTTAAGACATAAAACCAAAGATTTTGAGCATGATTTTCCATAGCTGGTTCACTGTACTATACAATATGTTGCTTTCCCCTTTGCAGAAAAAAACAAGAATACTCCTCCTTAATTATTAATCTTAAGGATTTTAAGTAGCCATTCTTTTAATTATTTTTATTCATTTTACATGCTGATCTGCAGAGAATTAACAGCTTTGTGTGTTACAATTAACCCCTTTGTTGTATCAGAGACCTCTATTAACAAAACTGTTAAATTGCCCAGTTATTCAGCAGTAGATTGGATGCAAAATTTAAGCCAGCTACAATTTGTACAGTTTGTCGCAAACATGTTTATGTAGATAAAGTTGTCTAGCAAAGGCCTAAATCTGAATGGAAACAAGCCATCTGTTCTGATGAATTGTACAAATTGCTTAGCAGAGCATTGATGGGAGGGAGTGAAGAGACAAACAGCAATGTAGCATTGTGATTTTTTTTTTTTTTTTTTTTTACTGTGCTCACAATGCCGCAACCCATCCTGTTTTCACTTTCATGTGAACTGCAGTTATTTATACATTTTAACCCTCTGAATTCCTGGGAAGTGTTCAGCACATTGCAGCACAATACCTGGTACACTCCTCTGGCACTCAAAGGGTGGAAAGGTTTTATGGAGGTTTCAACAAAGCCAAAATCTTATTCCATTAGTATATGGACAGTGTTAGGCTTACCTTTCTAATACTGCTTTATTAATCAGGTGGACAGGGCAGTGGTAAATGTCTGTGTGATGACTGTAACATGTGGACACATTTAATATAATGTCAGAAGGGTAATTCTATTTACCCTTGCTACATCAGTGACTTTTTTTTATGAAGTGTGACTCTAAAGTTAGAGAACGAACACCTGATAACCCTACGTCCCTTTACGACCAGAAACGCCTAATGGCCCATACGAATTGCCGTAGTGTCTTATTTCGAGAGAGAACCTGAGCATACAGTCCTGGATATCATGTTCTTGGTGGCAGAGAAATTTGACAGTCACAACAGGCATAATATTCCTGTAGGTTGATTTATTTATTTATTAGATTGCTTATGTGGTGTCATCACAAGGTATGTGGTATTAAAATGTCTTCAAAAGCCTACAGTATGTGAAGAGCTACGCATTTACTATCATTTTCAGTACAATAAGGCAAGCTGTCATAGTTCTGTTCTCATACTTGAGAAGCTTCTTGTCCCCAGCCCCCAAGGTGCCAAGAAGCACTGAAGGTGAGAGTCCAAATGATGAATTGCATGAAAATGTGAGCAGGTTTTGATTGGCGTGGGCTGGATTGGGAATAAGGCGTGGTTTTCACTGAAAGGGTGGGGAATATGCAGAATTGGGTTGAGATACGGGTGCAGTTACAATTGAATTTTTCATTCCCTTTGGTTTCACTTATTCACCCCTGCCACTGTTGGAGTACCACAAAGATAGTCCTGCGCCCCCTGTGATCTTCAATCTACACCTCTTGCCTTGGCAAACTCCTTTGGGTTTCATGATCTCTATGCAGATGCCAACCAAATCTTTTTCTTTCCCAGACATCTCCCCTTCTCTCCTGTCGTTGTGTATCTGATTTTTTTTTTTTTTTTTTTTTTCCTCTGCTGTGTATTCCTGGATGTCTTCCCCATATCTAAAATTTAACCCAACTAAAAACAAATTAATATTCCCAAACACTCCAACCAGCCTTTCCCTGGATATTTCCCTTACTGTTAACACCACCATCACACCAACCTCCAAAACATGCTGCCTGGGGGTCACTATGTCCTGTATTTCATTCAACACATTTAGTTAATCTCCAACTCATGCAGCCTCCAGCTATAGAAATTGAGCTGTTTTCACGCAGGACTTCCAAAATGCTAATCCAAACCCTCATATTCCATCTCGACTACTGCAACTGTCTAATAATTGGCCTACCACTGGCCCAGTTAACCCCTCTACAGTCCATAGTGAACTCTGCCACCAGAATAATCTACCTCACTTATTGCTGCTCTAATGCCATTCCTCTCTGCCAGTCCCTACACTGGCTTCCATTAGCACTTAGAATTAAGTTCAAAATAATGGCGGAGCCCTTACTAATACTGCACCCTGCTCAAAAGAGACAACCCTTTGAATGTAAGAGAGGTATCCAGTGTATTGCAGAGCAGTGCGTTTGATATCACTGACACTCAAAGGTTTAAAAAAAATGGTCCTAAATGCTTTACTACTGTGGACAAATTCCAGTAGCTGAGAAACCCAGGCTCTTAAAACTTTACTTGTGGCTCCTAGATTTTGGGGATGTTTTATATACCTCTACAGGCTGGAAAAATATCAGTACTGTGCATCAGAAAGAAGAAATAATTTTTGTCACTTTTATTTACTCCATATGTCAGTGGGTCCTCTTATGCAAGTTGTGATATGTTTTTCTTTGACCTGTGATATAATAAAACATGTGGGAAGGAGTTAAGCATTTCAGCTCAATGCAGTGACAGAGCTGTCTAATTGGCTTACTTCTATAAGGGTTTCCTTTCCTTTTTGCATACATTTCAATATAAAACCCCAAGGGCTTAATGCAGAAAACAAAAGGAGCAGTTATCGCACATGCCAGCTGTACTATAGTGGACACAAAAGTTTGATTACTTGTGCTTTTTACTCCTTTAAACACTAGAGGTCTTCAACTCTGTGAAGCCTTGGATGCTTCTAGCATTCAGTGGGTTAAAAACCCATATAAACTTGTTGACATTATATTTACCAGTTCAGTTGATTTGCCCCAGAATTTGCATAAGGCCCTTGGAGCCTTCTGGAACCAGTGATACAGAGTATATAATACTGTTAATATTTTCTTAGACACTAATACAGGGCTGTCCAATTTCAGTCCTAAAGGGCCACCAACAGGCCAAGATGTAAGGATTTACCTGCTTAAGTACAAGTGAGTTAATCAAAATGAATGAGCCACTGATTAACTCACATGTGCTCAAGGAAATCGTTAAATCCCGGCCTGTTGGTGGCACTTGAGGACTGAACTTGGACAGCCATTCACTAACCTATAATTATCTAGATTCAGGTACAATCCCAATTCCCCCTTCCCCCCCAATAAACAAGTGTTAACCCTTTGAGTGCTTTGCAATGCATTCTATGCCCCTCTGGCACTCAAAGTTAACAATGTACAGACCAGACAGAAGTTTTGAGTTAGGGAAGGAGTTTGTTTATATAGAATTAAATTACCTTGTGCTATGTTATTGTTGGCCATCACAAAATTGATTGACATTTTATGCATTTCCCTTTATATGTGCTAAATAGCTTTAACACTTTGAATGCCAACCTCATCATTTTCACATTGCTGACAAACAGGCCATGCACGAGCAACCTCATGATATTTGAGGTCACACTTTGAATCTTCCCCCTGCACTCCTGGAGCAGGGAGAAGCTTCAGACTTGTCCTGCATTTAGGGAAGAAGTTTCCCTACACATCAGGGTAAGTGTCAGCTCTTAAAGGGGATCTATCACTACTGTACATGTTTGTCTAAAACATTAGTGTGTATATAAGGATGAGATTGAAATCTGTTTTCATTGAGGGGAAAAAAAAAAATTATTTTGCCCATATTTAAAGTCTAAAGATTACCCTGCAGCTTTCTTCCGGACAGACTGCGGTTACAAGCTCTGTACCGCACTCTTCCTCTGCTCCCTTCATTCTATCCAGCCTCCAATAACGGAGGCTCTCTGCATGTAAGCTGGAGCGCCAGCTTACCTGCAGAAAGCCTCCGTCATATACAAACATGTATAGGGGTGATAGATCCCCCTTTAAATATATACATGAT
Source organism: Rhinophrynus dorsalis (assembly GCA_037306005.1). Taxonomy (NCBI): domain Eukaryota; kingdom Metazoa; phylum Chordata; class Amphibia; order Anura; family Rhinophrynidae; genus Rhinophrynus; species Rhinophrynus dorsalis. The sequence goes on from CM074720.1 coordinate 444,195,714, forward strand.
TGTTCCATTAGCATGGAAGAAATCATGTAAATGCACAGATAGGATAAATGATCATTCCTGTGGCCAGTAAGGTGCATCCTCAACCTGGTGTTCTATGAACTTCCAGGTTTAGAAGTAGGACCTTAACCCCTTAAGGCTCCGCAATAAATAAAAAAAAAAAAAAAAAAAAAGTCAGTGGTCCTTAAGTGCCAGCTGCATGCATGTGTGGCAGGTCCTTAAGGGGTCAGAGACCCACTTGATGCGAGTGAGCCTTGAAGGCCCTCCTGGTCAAACCGGACAAGGTAAGGGAAGTCTGCGCCTTCCTGGTCACTTGGTGTTGAAAGATTTTTTTTTTTTTTTTTTTTTAATACTTCAAAAATATAAAAAAGTGCCCCTTCCCCGGTAGCGCCACTTTCTGGAAATAATTGTGCACACTAGCCTGGGATAAAAAGGCAATTGCACCCTTATTTGATGTTTGTAAATGTCTACTCTTCATAAAGGTATGCCTTACTTAACATATCTACATATATCTAATGATTGTCCATTTTAGTTAAGGCAGTGGTAGGGTGTAGATGCTCCTGGCACTACATATAGTATATTGGCCCATACACGGGATTCTGGTTTTTTTAGGCTGGTAACAGATGCTGAATACAGTAGGAAATTCCACATTTTTCAAATATTTGGAGTGTTGGAAAAACCCCCCCCCCCCCCCAAAAAAAAAAAAACCTTTTTTCTGTCAAATATAGCTTACAGGTACCATGGGGAGGCAACTGCTCCTCCCAGTAGGCTGTAACAATTTTCCAGTGAATTGAAGGGGGTAGAGCCCCCCTCTCCTCCTAGTAGGCTGCCTAACTGCTCCCCTCCAGTTGGATTTGTTCCATCATCCTGGTAGGAAGGCTGTGAACAGTTATTTTATTATTTTTCCTTTGATATGGGGTTTCAATATCCCCCCCATTAGTTAGATTACCATTACTGACTTCCCCTTGGCAGACTGCTCAGTTTACAGGAGCTGCTTGTGGACCCTTCAGTCCTGGGAAGGAACCATGTAACCCATGTTTCTCTCACCAGAAGGAGTCTCTTTATGAGGCTTCTTCCTTATAATGGTATTCTGAAGAAAGAAGACCTGCAGAAAAAGGTGAGCAACCCTTTGAGTGCCGTGTCCCACAGCTCCCTTCCGTACAAGGGTTTCTTTGGAGTTCTCTGTAACTCCTGTAATGATGTTGGGTATTTTTATTTCTGTTCTGGAAGGTCCTTGGAGCATTTTGGGCAGTTTTTTGGTAATTAACCCCTTCCCTGCCAGTATTTGGTCTGTTGGGAGTCTCATTCCTCATCCTCATTTTATTACCTTTAAATGTGTTTTACTGTTCATGTGTTTTTACACTTTTTCAGCACTTTTACCTTGTTAGTTATTTTTTTGGAATTGGTGCTTTTAAGGCGCACTTTACCATATGGCCACAATGCTCCTTTGATCTCTATGGGACAGACGTGTTGGGACATATCTCTGCAACCGCTCTGTGTACCGAATTCAGAGATGGCTAATTTTACTTGTCTATTCTTGTCTATTACTCCGGTCGACATTCTCAGTGTCTTAAGAGCTTTGGGGGGATTTGTTTCTGTTTTTTGGTACTCTGAGAAACTGTTTCCCATAAACTCTTGCTTCGTGGGCTGAATTCTGATTGGCTTTCTTTGCGGTCACTATTTTGTTTTTCCTCTCTACCCGAGTATCATATGCAGGGCTTGTTCTCCTCAGGTTAGTCCTTTTCTTGCCAGACAAGTGTATTTTAGGCTTTCGGGGGTGAAATGTGTAATCTGGGTTACAGTATTTGGGTTTTCTTTTATTGTATTGACACTTTATTCTGTAGAATGTCTGATCCACTAGGACATGGGACTAGGCCTAAGGCTAAGGACTCAGGGGTGTCTGACACCTCCCCCCCCCCCCACACCGTTCCTCATGCCAAACTGGGCTTCACAGAGAATACTCAGTTCACTTATGTCCCTTTGTGCTCTGCAGTCCCTACGTTCTCCGTCAGGGCTTCCAGCCATGATCAAAAGCCACCTTGGGTCAATGACTTAAAGTCCTCTGTGGCTCAGTTTCCCCTTTCTCTTCAAGGGTTTCTTCAATCTTGGAGATCCCCCACTTCCTTCAGGTTTGTGGCCTCTAAGGCCCCTGATATTTCTGATCTATCTGATTCTTTATATAGAGGATTCAGGTGAGGATTCTGAGGATGCTGTGTGTTCTGAAGCGGAGTCTTCCCATTTTCATGGTGACCCCTTTTTTGAAGCTGAACCCTCTGCTGAGGGTTTCATTAAGGGGGCATTAACTACCTTAAACATTACCTCTACTACTTTAGAGTCTCAAGCTTCTTCTGACAGCGCAAGAAATCCTGTACTGTTTTTCAACCTAATCCCACTCTGGATCAAATTATTTTGGATGAGTGGAAAACTCCTGACAAGCATCTGGCTTTATCTAAGAGATTCTCTAAGCAGTATCCCTTTTGTGGAGCTGCCTTGGTGCAATGGGCTACTCCAGCACAATTGATTCTCCCATTTCCAAGCTCTCTAAATCCACTGCATTGGCAGTTGTGGATGCTTCAGCTCTCAAGGACTTGACTGACGCTTGAAGCTGCCTTAACCCCTTAGTGACAGCTGCGTGCATATGTGGCTGTCACCTTAATGCCTGGCTAATATATATATATATATATATATATATATATATATATATATATATATATATATATATATATATATATATATAATATTTAGTTTAAAAAAAAAAAAAAAAAAAAAAAAAAAAAAGATTCCGGAGTTCCCGAACGGCATGCAGCCGCATGGAAACCCAGACTTCCGGGACTTACCAGATACGTCCTCTGTCACTAAGTGACAGTTTTTGCGGGGCGTACCTGGTAAGTCCATTGTTGGGATGGGGTTAAAGGCTAATTTCACTGCCCTTGATGCATCCTTGAGACCCACTTTGGCTTTTGCCTGGGTCAGTAGGACCATTGCTGTTTGGGCTGAACAGCTGACTTCTGCTGTCCACAAAGATGCTGCAAAAGTTGACCTTTTATCTCTCTTAATCAACATTTCTGAGGCACAGCACTGTTACTTATGCGCTTTTTTGATGCTGTTAGGCTTGAAGCTAAGGCCTCAGCCTTCTCTGTGACTGCTAGGTATATGCTGTGGCTGAAGATCTTGTCTGCTTACTTGATCTCCAAGAAATCACTGGTTTCTCTTCCCTTTCAGGGTACCTCACTTTTTCACCCTGAACGGAAGACTCTGTGAGGCCACTGAGGGTAAGAGCACATTGTTGCCTCAGGTTCTCAAACACAAGCGAAAAGGCATTTGTGTTTTTTAAACAAGATGAAGCATTTAGGGTGAACCTGCTGGCGCCTCAGGCCTGCGTTCCACTCCCAAGCCCAAACAGCAGTGAAGGTCAAAACACACCTCCGCCAAACCTAAGTCCACCAAACCTTCTTCAGCATGAGTTGCTGAACCCTGGTCCACGACTGATAAGGGGTCGCCTGCAACACTTTTTGAGTGATTGGACAGGTTCTTTTGCACCCAGCAAGTCAGCAGTACCTCCGGTTTGCCTGCCACTTGGGACACTTCCAATTCATTGCTCTACCATTCGGGCTCCCGACTGCTCCTCAGGTATTCAGTCGAGTTCTATGTGCTCTAATTGCCTTCCTGCACACCAAGAAAATCCAGGTGACACTACATGGACAACCTTCTCCTCCAGGCGCCTTCCAGGGACCTGCTGGAACACCATGTTCAGGAGTGTGCTCAGATCCTCATCCAGCATGGTTGGATCCTGAATATGGACAAGTCTACTCTGGTTCCTTCCCAGAACCTGGTGTTCCTGGGTCTCTGTTTGACACTCAGCAGAGTATGGTCTTTCTGACAGAGAATTTGATTCAGCAGCTCTCCTCCAAGGTGTCCTCTGCCCTGGCTTGTGAATCTGCTCCAGTGAGAATCTTCTCCTCTCTGCTGGGGAAGAAGATTTTGACCATAGAAGTGGTTCCCTTTGCCATGGCCCATGACAGGAAACCTCAGAGATTTGTGATCCACGTTTGCAGGGGAAACCTGGATCTTCTGGATATCCCTATCTCTCTACCTGTGGAAGTGAGACAGACCCTTTACTTGTGGGTGGACCTCTCCAGTTTGAGGAAAGGGAGATCATTTTTTATACCATACTGGACCGCTGTGACGACGGACGCCAGCTTACTCGGTTGGGGGCGCAGTCCTGGGTCACGTGAATGTTCAGTGTCGCTGGTCTCCAGAGGAGACCCTTCCCATCAACATGTTGAGCTCAGGGTGATAGCTCATGCTTTGAGGTATTGGTTCTCACACCTGGAAAGATGCCCGGTTTGAGTTCAGTCAGACACTGCCACGGACGTGGCTTACATCAACATCCAAGGAGGCACAAGAAGTCCTGCAGCTTGGTTCAAGATCAGTGCTATTTTGGCTTGGGCAGAAGACAGTGTGCTTGCTATCTCCACAGTGCACATCCCAGATGTAGAAAACGTCCTCAGTCGACACACGGTGGATCCTGGAGAGCGGGAACTTCACCCAGAAGTGTTCGACCTCCTGGTACAGAAGTGGGTTCTTCTTTGCATAGACCTGATGGTCACAAGGGACAACCGGAATGTTCAGATGTTCTGCTCACGATGGCAGGATCCCCTGGCATTTGCACTGGATGCGCTGTCAATTCCATGGAGTTTTTGTCTGGCCTACATCTTTCCTCTATTTACTCTGCTGCCCAGGGCCTCACGGAAGATTTGGATGGTCAACACCTCAGCTATTCTGATAGCGCCCTATTGGACCAGACAGTCCTGTCATGCTTTCCTTGCTTATATAAGGCTTCCACTCTTCAGTGGCACTTTAATCTTGTATTGGGTGTTTTACAGCAGCCTCCCTTTGAGTCCTTGGCTACCATTCCTTTACGTCTTTTGACGTGGAAGATGGCTTTTCTTTTGGCGGTGCTCTCTGTCCACAGAGGTGCCCAGTTGCAGGCCCTGTCCTGCAAGCCGCCTTTCCTGGTGTTTCACAAGGATAAGGCTGTTCTCCGTACCTCTCAGGAATTTCTTCTTAAGGTTGTCTGAGTTCCACATCAATCAGGAGATTGTTGTGCCTTCCTTCTGTCCTGACCCTAAATCTGGCAAGGAGACTGATCACCACTTGTTGGATGTTGTGTGCTGCTTTACGTTTTATGTGCACCACACTGAGTCTGTTCGTCAGACTGATGCTTTGTTTGTCATCCCTAAGGGTCCCAGGGCTGGTAAGGCAGCATCCAAGGTGACTATTGCATCTTGGATTAAAGCTACCATCCACAAGGCTTATGAGCTCAGAGAGAGAACCTGTTTCATTTTGCATCACTGCACACACTACTAGGTCTGTTGGGGCCTCCTGAACCTACAAGAACCAGGCCTCTGCTGATCAGCTGTGCAAGGCGGCCACCTGGTCCTCTGTGCAAAATTTAGCCAAACACTAGAGTGTTGATGTCCTGGATTCTGCTGAAGCCAGCTTTGGCAGGAAAGTCCTAGAGGCAGTATTGCCTGTCTAGGATTTTGCTTTCCTGTGCCTTTAACTCTTTAACTGTTCAAGCCCTGTTGACTCTTGTTTTGTGTGCTGTTACTGTTATTCAGTGTCCGTTGACACTTTGTTTGGGTTGTTCCGTGTTCTGGATCAGTGGTTCTCAAGCTTTTTTTGCTCAAGGCACACCTAACACTCAGTCTGGTATTTTTGGGGCACCCCTATAATTTTATGTAAATTTGTCTAGGTTGTAATGAAGGTTACAAATACATAATTAAAGAGTTATTGTTAGACTTCACAACTAAAATAAACATATTGTGCAGAGTAATATCATTAAATATACAGCTGGAAGTCTACATTAACATTTTTGTCAATGCATTATAGAAACAATGGGGCACCCTAAGTTGATGTCCGGCACCCTGGTTGAGAAACACTGTTCTGGATAGTCCCTTGGGAACCCTGTTATCCTGGAGACCATTGCTTGGTCCTTTCCTTATCTTCCCACCCTGGGAAATTAACGTTACATTCCAGTGGTACCTGTAAGCTATATTGAACAACAGGGAAAATAGGATTTTAGTTTTACCAGTTAAATCCTTTTCTCTTAGTCCAGTATAGCTGACAGGTCTCCCGACCAGTGAAAGGGACCATGCTTGGTTCCTGTGGCTGGATGTGGGAGTCCTGTGAGGTCCGTTCCCACAGGAGTCTGTCTTCTTTCTATCTAGCTCAGTAGGGTTAGTGTCTCATCTAACTGGAGGGGAGCAGCTGGGTAGCCTGTTAGGAGAGGAAGGCTCCACCCCCTGCGACTCATTGGAGAATTCTTCCAGCCTACTGGGAGGAGCTGTCGCCTCCATGTGGTACCTGTAAGCTATATGTACTAAGGGAAAAGAATTTAACAGGTACGACTAAAATCCTATTTTCTTCATATATCACATCTTTATGCAAGTATATGTGCACACCAGCCTAAAGGTAGAAAGGCATACAACCCATTGTTCAGATGCATGTCTACTTTCCAAAATGATATGACTTGCAATACCTTTCCTTCATATCTGTAATAGTTATGAACAGTTCAGTGCAAGAAGGCAATCTCTAAAAAGAAAACATGCTGTTGGAGTAGTTTTAAGCTTTTGGCATCCCCTACAGTATGGCAACCCATACCAATGGGGTGCTTTTTTTCGCAGATAAGCAGTAGATAATGAATACAATGAGGAATTCCACAGTTTTTAATTATTTCAGTACTATTTGAAGGTGAGATCATTTAAAATGATACTTTTTTTTTTTTTGTTTAGCTCCACCCTCTATAAATGTGTTTGCACATCAGGCTACAGGTAGAAATACAAGTGCCCCCTCCTTTTGTGATGGGCTGTCTTCTTTCCAAAATAGTATGGTTTGTCAAAATGGAAGAAAAAATTTGAGATTGCAGATGTTGCAGTTTTTTACTTCTGGCACCCCCTACAGAAGTTCACCAGGGTGCCATTTTTATCATAAGAGCAGTAACTAATCAATACAGTAGTAAATTACAGTTTTTCATTTATTTCAGTAACTTTGAACCGGTGGGCATTTTAAAAGTACATCTGTTTTCCTATAGCATCAACCTGTGGAAACATTTGTGCACATCAATCTACGGCTAGCAAAACAACCCCTTTGATGCAGCTGGATATCAATTTTCAGAAAATATGATAATGGGGGATTCTTTTGATGATGTGAAGGCATAATTATGCCCATACTATATAGTGCATTCTGCTAATGTACCGTTACCAATTGGGGGACCAGGAGAAGGACATACATTTGTACTCGCATACGTATTTGTTATCCATGCACTCGGGAGAAATGTGTGTTAGAACATTTTTGTTTTGCTGGTTTACTCTTGCTCGATGTTGTGCAGTAATTTGTGACTTTAGTGTAAATTTCTGAAAGGGGTTTTTGTTCATTCATCATTCCATGTTAAGGTACTCTCAAGAAATGTGTACGTTTTATATAGTTGTTTTAGGGTAGTTTAAAGTGTTAGTAATGTCTAAAAAAAACTTTGCATTTAGAAGAGCTTAAAAAGCTGATCTAAATGCAAAAAAAGTATCTCTCACCGCTATGGTTTAAGAGATACGGGTGTTTAAAGTTTGATTTCTCCTACTGACAGCTGTAAAGCTGTCAGCAGGAGATCCGTGTCAGTCGAAGTACCGAGATCTCGTTACTTACACGGAATCCCTTCACTGGAATGGTTAGTAGGAGAAATCAAACTTTAAACGCCCGTATCTCTTAAACCATAGCGGTTTGAGAAATACGGTTTTTTAGATCAGATTTTTAAGCTCTTCTGAATGCAAAAAAAGTTTTTTTTTAGACATTACTAACACTTTTTAACCATGTAACCAATGAAATGTGCATTTTTAGTTCATATAGTTAGAAGTACCCCCTTGCGCTCTGTTAATTGGTGGTCTGTGCAGGGCTTGCATGTAGGTAAGATTATACAACCAACGTAGATGGTTTTTGATATAGTGTATGATATTGGCAAAATAACTTTTTACCTTTTGTGTACTGTGACAGTTTGTCTTGCAGTGTATAATCTACTTCACCTGAGGCACCATAAAAAGCTGAATTTTGTTCTGGAAAAAAACAATTTATCTAGTTGCCTAAACTTGTGTAATAGCAAAAGATTTAGAAAAAAAAAAAGTGCCTTGCCTGGACAAAATTCTGGCATTCAAAGGATTAAGGCCTGCTTACCATTACACATTCATCAGGGTGAATTTCTATATTCTTGTCCAGTGTTGGGTTGATCTAAATGATTTTCACCTATTGGAGCAATGTTTCTCAAGGTTAGCCCTTAAGACAAACCAATATAATTAAGTAGAAATATCATGAAAACCTTTATCACTGATGGGTAATCTGTTAGTGTCATTGAGATTTCGAAATCTGTACTTAATCAGGTATAACCTTTTCAAACCAACCAATTTGGTGTATGTGTGTGAGAAATAGAGTTGGTAATCAGAGTAAAGTCCTGATATAAAGGACATTGTGCATAAATGCACAGCAGTAACTCTGGAACAAGCCAGCTACACTGTTGGGGTAGAAGGAATACACATTCTATTGATTTTAAAAGGGGCTTTAAACCCCTTGAACGCTAGACAAATCTAGCATTCAAGGGTGTTGATTTCCATTAAATGGCATTTGGCAACATTTTTAATTTTTATGTTTCATGATTGCTACCCCACACGCCTTTTGCTGAAGGTGCAGATTTGCTAGTCCACATGGTTATGTGGAGAACAGCATCATTACTCCTCTGACTTTTCATTTACAAGTAAGACATTGCTGTCCTTTACTTTGACATTTTACATTTAGGTCCATTTTGGAATGAGACCTCTAGCATTCAGTTTGGTTAAAAGCCCCATTTAATTCAAAGGTATTGCTCATATTCAGGTTTCCGTGTAAGGCCCTAAGAGTAGAGCTGGAATAAAGTGGGCTATGTATTTTTTTTTAACTGCTCTTATATCTTATGTATGTCTCCATATCTTAGGCTGGTGCCTACCACAGATCACAAATGTCGCTCAGGTGGTGAAACATATTGATGGCTACCCTATGTTCTATAGCATTAGTCTATAAACATGAACAGTTTCGGTAACTTTGGGTTTACACAGGCAATTATATCGCAGCTTTTAAAATAGTGCATGAGTTTAGTATGAATTACTATGGAGCTATGCAGCGTGCTGCAACTTTGACTTAATTTGTTTTAGCGACTATAAAATTAAAATAAAGAAAAGCTTTTAAGTTAAGTAGGTCTCCACTTGCAACTCAGACTAATATTGAAGTAAAGTGCAATTTTCCTGCTTTTGAAGGCATAGTAATACTTAAGATGTAAAAAAAAAAAAAAAAAATAGGTGGTAGAGTTTATCCCCCTGAGTAAAACAAGGGTACTCCCACTGCTGAAAGGTGTTTCATTCAAAAGTTATTAATTTTCAAATTTGAATTTTTTAGGTTCAATATCACAGTGGCCTGAAATTGTACAGTGGCGCTGTTGCTACACGATCCTATGGGCAGCTCTGGTCCCGGGACCATAAATCTCCATAGGATGGTGTAGCAACAGCGCCACTGTACAATTTCAGGCCACTGTGATATTGCACCTAAAAAATTCAACTTTGAAAATTAATAACGTTTGAATGAAACACCTTTCAGCAGTGGGAGTACTCTTGTTTTACTCAGGAGGATAAACCCTACAACATATTTTTTTTTACATTTTAAGTATTACTATCCCTTTAATTTTTCTCTGTTAACATTCTTTTTTTTTTTTTTTTTTTCTCTCCATACGTGGAAATTGACTCAATAGTTGTTTCTGTGTAAAACAAAAGGCACCCATGTGAACTCCTTAGATGCTCTTTCACATTGTAGAATGGAGGCTTGGTTATCTGCAGACTCTTCTTGTCACCTGATTTCACAGTGGACTCATAAGACTTGTGTCCATGTGCAGAAAGCAGAGAGCAATTCCGGAGGAAAGGAAAGAACTAAAAGCAGAAAGCAAAAGAGAGGACAGTTCTGGAGCATATATCCTACACTATAAGCGATTACTGCACACAACACTTTGAAGTATTCAAAATGGATGTTAACCTCTTGAAAGCTTGAGAGTTCTCAGCCATACCCATTGAAATGCTGGAGAGGTTTCCAAAGTGTTTTAGTGTGGTAGAGACCTATTTAATCATTTGAGAGTTTCCATTCTCTTCTGTATCAAATGGTTTTGTCCAGAGTTGTTCCTCCCTGCTTTTATACATAAGGTCCTAAGAGAGGGTTGGATGTTGTGAAGAAGTTTGTAGTCCTGAACAACTGAGGAGCCTAAGGTTGCCATCCACTGCCATAAGACCTTTAAATAACAAAAATATTTTACCTTGTGTCCTGTAATCCTCATGTGTTTTATCTTTGGGTTTCCTTGATCCGAACTTGAAGTCTTCTTCACTCCCAGTTGTAATATCTACAGAGATGTACATAACTGCTGTTTTCTGGACTCAGTCACCACTTCAGCAACCAGACTTCAGGTTTATACACTGTGCCAACTTCAGATAACAAGGCACTACCATTACAAAATGCTGGAAGTTTCTTACTAGCTGACATCTGGCTGCAACCGATATCCCCACACTTGCCCTGCAGTATTGGTTTCATCTCCACATTTGTAGTTCTGGTGCTATATTACAAATGCGGTGGTAGAAACAAATATTGGAGGCAAGTAACCAAACTTCGGCCAGGAAGGGAATTTTGATGTACTTCAATGCATGTTCCTTGTAGCGGATAATGGCAAACTGTAAGCCTGCAAAAGACTGGCTGTTGCAGTGGCTGAAGATTCAGGTCAGCAAGCAGCAGTCACATCTGTGGACATGACCTGTAGAGTAAAGACATGAACTTTGATTTTCTTCTGGCTTCATGGGCTCAAACAGGGAGTTCAGGGAATCCTAAGATATTTATTATGTAGAGGTGTGCCCCATTATTATTTCTTTATTCTTGACTGTGATTCTGTAAATTAACTTTTTCCCTCTTTTTTGCAGATGATTATGGATGAAAAATATGTGAATGGCATTTGGGATCTTCTAAAAAATGCCATCCAAGAAATTCAGCGCAAGAACAACAGTGGTCTGAGCTTTGAAGAACTGTATAGGAATGCTTATACTATGGTGCTCCATAAACATGGGGAGAAACTGTACACAGGGCTGCGTGAAGTGGTAACGGAGCATCTCATAAACAAGGTACATGTATTTGAAAAGTAATAGTTTGAGATTGTCAACTAGCAAAGCTCTATACGATTTTATCCTTCCCATTGTTCAGTATTTTACCTCACAGGTGCCATACCCGGAGAAGAAATATCCTGAAGAAAGTCTCTCTAGTCCTGCCTTGGTAACAGCCCATACGCTAAGTGCCTGGCAGTTCCTCTCTAAACGAGAGGAGGAGCCAAACCTAAATGTGCATTTGGCCTTTTTGGTCCTAGTCAGTGAGATGCGGCTGTTCTCTAGGCACTTGTGAACAAGGAGCTAATGTCTGGATTTCCCTGTAACTCAGGTCTGGGATGAACAAAAATATTTTATTCTTAGGAGACACATTTAGGAGCCAGAGAAGGGGGCATTTTATATTAACAAGGACTTAACATCTGGATTTCCCCTTTGACCATTAGAGAGACTATGCTCAGTGGTTAAGTCCAATAGATCCTGTTATATAATTTGGCAGGTTTGTTCCTAGATGGGCATATCTGACCTTTACTTTGCAATAGTACATTTTATTCCTTTCCTTGCACAAACAGCACCAATATGAAATGATCACCAATACCCTATCACGACACAGAAGTGTAAAGTGTACCAGCCAAGAAATCTCTCAAGCTAATATCAAATGAATGTTTTACCTAAGCAATAATCAGACTAAGGGATTTGCTTCCACAGCAATAACTGCAAATTCCTTAAGGAATTTTTACATTTTGATATCAATTTTTCTTTCAAGTTTACTTGTCTTAACCCCTTTGAGTGATGTGCAGTTCATTGTGAAGCAATGTTTGGGGAGCCTGTGAAACTGCCTCCACCCCACTCAGTTTTGCAAACTGCTCTAAAAAGTCTGTTTCTCTGGGTCCACTTTTAAAAGGTCGCACACAAGATAGAGCGCGAGATTCTCTTGTCACAGAATGAAATGTCGCCTCTCCCCTTTTTAGCTGCTATTCCCTGCGCCAGCCATCAATGTGTGAAACAAAACAAAAAAAAAAAAAGTACCACAACAGCTTATTGCCCCGGCTTTCTCTCCCCTTCTCAGCAACTCTACCCCACAGTGCTTCTGGTGCTGTTCTGGTTACCTGTAATTCTTGTGATGGGAGAATGGTTGAGAGACGCTCAGCAAGATGTTCATGAGGTAACCAGAACCAGATGGATGCACTGTGGGGAAGAGGAGCTGAGAAGGGGAGAGAGAGCTGGGTCAATACGTTGTGGTACTTTTTTTATTGTTTTGTTTCACACATTGATGGCTGGCACGGGGAAGGATAACTAAGAGAAGGGGAGAGGCGACATTTCATTCTGCGATATGAGGCTCACACACTTTCCTACAGTGCGATATTCTCATGTAGCCCTTTTAATCTGAGCGACATGCTGAATGCGCCTTGTGGTCGCATGCTGTTTTGCATGCAGCTTTTTAAAATTATACAGTTTCTCTGTCGTCCAGTATGACATACAGGTACCATGGGGAGGGGACAGCTCCTCCCAGTGGGCTGGAACAATTCTGAAAGAGGTGCAGGGGTGGAGCCTTCCCCTCCTCCATATCAGTTCTTGGTTTTTATTTTTAAATATAGTGTGCCCAAAGTCCCCTATTAGGTGGTTTACCATTACAGGCTTCCCCTGGCGGATTGCCCAGATATCAGGTACTGTTGTGGACCCTGTGCAGCCCTGGGATAGAATCATGCATCCCATGTTTCTCTCCAGAAGGAGTCTTTCTGAGGCTTCTTTCTTTCCAATGGTAATCTGAAGAAAGAATACCTGCAAAAAACGTGAGAAACCCTTTGAGTGCCATGGTCCACTTGTCCCACTGTTCACCACCACACAGGGATCTTTCTGGAGTTGTTTAGAACTCCTGAACTCGTGTTTTGTAACAATCTATGTGTTCCCTGGATCTTTGGAGCATGTTGTGCATAATTAACCCCTTCCCTGCCATGTCTGTCTGGATTGAAGGACTTCTCATTTTCCCTTTGGATTCATGAGTTTGTCATCTTTATTATTTGTGTAATATGCATTTAGTGCTTCTCAGTCACCTTTTTACATTTCACATTTATTTGAATTCTGCTCCTTTAAAGCAGAACTATCATCTTAATAATGTTGTCCCCCAGTATATTAGTAATATAGCGATAAGCAAAGGCATACTTGTATTATGTTTAAGTCAATGTTATTGAAGTAATACACCTTATACACCTTAACATAATAAAAGTATGCCTTTGCCTGTTGCTATATTAGTAATGTTTTGGATGGCAGTATTATAAAGATGATCCTCTTTAAGGGTGCGCTTGCTCCATTGACTTCTATGGGACAGGTGGTTTGGGACTTATCTCTGCAACCGCTTCATGTATCGAGTTGAGAGGGCTCATTCTTCTTTTCTCCCCTTGTCCTGTACTCCGGTTTGCCTCTGATGTGTCTTGGGGGGTCCCTAGGGGGTTCAGGATCTGCTTTTCGGGTGCTTTCAGGAAAGAAACCACATTTCCCATAAAGGCTTTTCTGTGATTGGCTCCAATTTTGGACTCCAGCGTGTAGAATACTGAGCTGAGTATTCTACACGCTGCTTGGATTCCTCTACTCTCCTCCTCAGGTTAACACTTCACCTGCCAGATGAGTACATTTAGGCTTTCTGGGTGATTTTATTAATCTGGTGACAGTATTTGGGTTCCCTATTACTGTAAGACACTTCTCCTGCTTGGTTGGCAGATCAGAAGGGACATGGGGCTAGGCCTAAGGCTTAAGGACTCAGGGGTGTCTTTGACCCCTCCCCCCCTTGCTTACTGTTCTTCATGTCAGGCTAGGCCTCCCAGAGAGTACTCAGGTCACTTATTCCACTTGTGCTGTGGCCCTTGTGTCTCCACCAGGGCCCCCCCCAGACATGATCAAGAACTACCTTGGGTCAAGGACTTAAAGTTCTCTATGGCACAGGTTCCTCACTCTTCAGGGGGTTCTTCAGTCTTTGAAGCCCCCCACTTCATTCAGGTTTGTGGCCCCTAAGGCCCTGGTATTTCTGATCTCTCTGATTCCTCTGAGGAGGATTCTTTTGAGGAGTCTGAGGATGGTGAATGTGCAGAAGGGGCTTCCTCCCATACCTGTGGTGACCCCTTTGAGGCTGACCCTGAACACTCTGCTGAGGGTCTCATCAAGGTGGTTTTGACTACCCATGACACTCCTGTTAACCCTGTAGTATGTCGTCTTCTGACATCTTTCAAAGGAGCAAGAAGTCCTGCACTATGTTTCCGCCTAATCCCACTCTAGATCACATTAACCTGTAAGACATTCTCTAAGCTGTATCCCTTTTCTGATGCGGCCTTGCTCCGTGAGCTGCACCTCCTCAGATGGATACCTCTATTTCCAGACTGTCTAAAGCCACTACTTTGCCCTTGACAGATGCCACAGAGCTTAAAGATTTAACTGATGGGAAGCTTGAAGCTATCCTGAAGTTTACTTTTGCTGCCATAGGTGCCTCTTTGAGGCCTACCTTGGCTTCTGTATGGGTTACCAGAGCTATTGCTGTTTTGGACTGAACCGCTTACTGATGCTGTCCGCAAAGGTGCCTCTAAGGAGGACCTTTTGTCTTTTCTAGCTAATATTCTGAGGCTCAGAACTATGTGACTGATGCCCTCTTTGATGCTGTCAGGCTTGAAGCTTAGACTTCTGCCTTTTCTGTGGCTGTCGAACTATGTGTCTTAACATTTGGTCCGCTGACTTGTCACCTAAGAAGTCACTAATTTCTCTCCCTTTTCAGGGTACGTGTCTCTCTGGACCTGAACTGAAGAGCCTCATCGGTGAAGCCATTGGTGGTAAGAGCACTTTGTTGCCTCAGGTTCCTAAATGCCCTAACCTGGCGAGGAAGCACCGTCTTATTTTTCATTCCCTCCTAAGCGAAACGCAAAGGCTGAATCCAGGTGGGTCTCAGGTCCAAGCACTCCTCCACCACATCCAAATCCGCTGAACCCTGGTCCGCATACACCTGTAGGTAGCAATCTGCGACGTTTTCAAGCATTTGGACAGGCTGTGTTGTGGATCAGTGGGTATTACAGGTGATTTCAGGAGGCTACAAGATGCCCTTAATATCCCTCCTCCCTTCAGATTCTTCCTTTCTTGTGCCCCTCAGGGTCAAGAAAAGTTATTTCTTTTCAACAGGGCAGTGCATGCTGTCTTGGACAATGTATTTCTGACTCTGATTTCTCCACAAGAGGGAGGTTTAGGCTTCTATTCAAACCTATTTGTAGTTCCCAAGAAGGATGGAAAGTCGTCCCATCCTGGACCTCAAGGACCTCAATTCTTTTGTGGTCCATATTCACTACAACATGGAGTCCTTGCATTCTGTTATAACAGCGATGTATCCAGGGGAATTTCTGGCCTCTCTGAATCTGCAGAATGCTTACCTGCATGTTCCGATTCATCCAGGCAGTCAGAAGTATCTCAAATTTGCTTGCACTCTGGAACACTTCCAATTCACTGCATTCCCCTTCAGGCTCACTGCTCCTCTGGTGTCTGCACGAGTCTTGGGCTCCTTGATTGCCCACCATGGGGATTCAGGTAACTCCGTACATGGACGACCTTCTGTTGAAGGCTCCTTCCAGGGACGACCTTGACCGCCAGGGTCCAGGAATGTGCCCAGATCCTCCTCCAGCATAGATGAATTCTGCTTCTTCTCAGAATCTGGTTTTCCTTGGTCTCAGGTTCGACACTTGGCAGGATATGGTCTGTCTGACAGAGGACTCTGTTCAGCATATCAGGAGCATGGTGTCCTGTGCGCTGGAGTGGGCCTCAGCCCCGGTTCGCAAATTCTTAGCCCTTGTGGGCAAGATGGTATCTATCATGGACGCGGTTCTGTGCTCCATGGCACACACCAGGGACCTTCATCTGGTCTCTCTTCACCAGGAAGTGAGGCAGGACCTCCTTTGGTGGTTGGAAAGGGAAACACTTTGTTGTCCAGTACTAGACTCTGGTGATGACTGATTCCAGCCTTTACGGATAGACAGCTGTCCTGGGTCACTTGGGGGGTTCAAGGACGATGAAATGAAGGAGACCCTCGTACCCATCAACATTCTGGAGCTTAGAGCGATTTGCCATGCTCTAGTCTACTGGTCCTTTCCACTGAGGGACAGTCCAGTCCGCGTTCAGTCAGACAACGCCACAACTGTGGCTTACATCAACAAGCAGAAGGCACAAGAAGCACTTCAGTTTGGTTAGAGGTCAAGGCTATTTTAGCCTGGGCAGAAGAACACGTCCCTGCCATCTCTGACGTGCACATTCCAGGCTTAAAGGACTTCCTCAGTCACCAGACAATGGATCCTGGAGAGTGGGAGCTCCATCCGGAGGTCTTCGATCTGCTTTTCCAGAAATGGGGTCCTCACTGCATAGAATTGATGGCTGCCAGGGACAACAGGAAGGTTCCATAGTTTTGCTCTCGCTGTGGGATCCTCTGGAGTTTGCAGTGGATGCTTTGTCCATTCCTTGGCTTTTTCATCTAGCCTATGTTTTTCCTCCTCTTCCACTCATCCCCAGGGTGCTGAGAAAGATTGATGGATGGTGCGTCAGTCATATTGATTGCCCCTCATTGGACCAGCCAACCTTGGTTTCCAGAACTGTTGGCGCTGCCTGCTTGGGATCCATTTCCTCTGCTATGCAGGTCAGATCTCCTCCTCCAGTGGATAGTCTGGCTTTGAAGGCATGGTTGCTGAAGCCTCCATCTTAAGGAGGTGGTCTCCACCATGGTCCAAGCCAGGAAGCCTCTCTCTTCTAAGGCCTACCACAGAGTTTGGTCTACCTTTCGTTCTCTGAGTGTGGACAAAAACTTGTCCTCACAGGAGTTAGATCTTCCGTCCATCTTGTCCTTAAAGCAGGATGGTGCGAATGAGGGCCTTAGCCTTAGTTACTTGAAGGTCCAGACATCAGCTCTGTCTTTTTCCAGAGATGAATTGTCATGGCCATTTGCTGGTCATCAAAGTCTTCTTTCAGGGTGTCGCTCATGCTTTCCCTGCCTACAAGGCTCCCACTCCCCAGTGGGACATTAAATTTGTTCTGGGAATTCTGTAGCGGCCTCTGTTTGAGTCTTTGGCTACCATTCCTCTATGTCTTCTGATATGGAAGATTGCTTTTCTTTTGGCTATGGTCTCTGTCCGCAGAGTCTCTGATTTGAAGGCTCTGTCCTGCAAACTGCCTTTCCTGGTGTTTCACAAGAATAAGACCGTTCTCCATACCTCCCAGGAATTTCTTCTTAAGGTGGTCTCTGAGTTCCACTTCAATCAAGAGATTGTTGTGCCTTCCTTTTTGTCCTGACCCTAAATCGGACAAGGAGAGGGATCTCCACTTGTTGGAGATAGAACTTACTGCAACACACTATGTGCACTGTACTGAGTCCATCCACAAGGCGAATGCTTTGTCATCTCTGAGGGTCCCAGGGCTGGTTTGGCTGCAACCAAAGTGACTTTTGCATCCTGGATTAAGTATACCATCAGAAAGGCTTACAAGCTCAGAGGGAAACCTATTCCTTTCCACATTACAGCACACTCCACTAGGTTTGTTGGGGTCTCCTGAGCATACAAAAATCGGGCCTCTGCTGAACAGTTGTGCAAGGCAGCCACTTGGTCTTTTGTGCACACCTTTGCTAAACACTACAGTGTGGATGTTCTGGCTTTGGCTGAAGCCAGCTTTGGCAGGAAAGTCCTGGAGGTAGCTTTGCCTGTCTAGGACTTTCCTGTGCCTTATAGCTCTTCAACTGCTTGAGCCCTGTTGGCTTTTGTTCTGTGTATTTTGTCAGTGTCTGTTAACACGTTGTTAGTTTGGGCTGTTCTGTGCCCTGGATAGTCCATGGGAACTCTGGTATCATGGGGCACCGACACTTGGTACTTTCCTTCTCTTCCCACCCTGGGGAGCTCAGTGTTGGTACATCCCCATGGTACCTGTATGTCATATTGGACGACAGAGAGAAGAGGATTTTAGTCTTGCCTGTTAAATACTTTTCCTAGTCCATATGGCATACAGGTCTCCCACCCAGTTAAAGGGACCATGCTGGGTCTCCTGTGGCTGGATGTGGGACTATTTTTGGGTTCATTGCTCACAGGAGTTTTTCCTATATCTTTGATAGATTTGAGAAAATAAATCTGGCAGGAGGGGCTAAGGTAGACATGATATGAGGGGGAGGCTCCACCCCTTTCTGAATTGTTCCAGCCCACTGGTTGGAGCTGTTACCTCCCCATGGAACCTGTGAGTTATATGGACTAAGAGAAAAGGATATAACAGGTAAGACTAAAATCTTCTTATATGGGACATGTATGTATATCATGTGTACTTTATACTTTTGAGGAGATAAACTTTGTGCATTTATACACCTTGCAAACTTATTTCTGCCTCAGAACAAGATGCCTAGAAATAAATCAATAAGCTTTAACCCTATATAAAGTCTCCAAACCCCACCCCCAATAAGTAGGCATATGGCGATATGCTTCTTAACAGTGCTATTTCAGGCACGTGTACAAAGTTCTAAAGTCATCCTCCTTCAGAGACTGGCGGCCAGGCTTACACGCAGACATCTTGTCTTAGAGACTCCTGCACTGTCCATTCCAGTCTCCTCTGGGAGGCATTTCTTGGTACCTTAAGGTACCGGAAGGGACTGACGGCACAGGTGCGCAGGATGCCTCTAAAGCAAGAAGCCTGGCTGTCAGTCTCAGAAAAAGCATTGCTTCAGATCGTGGTACTTGCGCCCGATAATAGCACTGTTAAGAAGCTAATCACCATATGCCTAATTATTGGGGAGACTTTATATAGGGTGAAAGTTCTGCTTTAAGGCCATATGACTGTCCTGGCACATCATGGGTTCAACATGCGATAACGACCCATGACGTGCCAGGACCGTCATGGATTTCAGGGAGCCCTGAATCGGGCAAAAAAATTAAAAAAAGCTCCATTGTCCCTAACCCCTTAAGGACCAGATGATGTGCTGTGACCGTCACAGTCCTTATACCCTTAAAGACCGGAGACTGTCATAGCACGTCACGTACTTTTTACTTACAGCATTCTACCAGGAGCGATGTAAGTAAAAACGGGGCCTAAAATTGACCACTCCAAGACTGGAGAGATCTCTCTTAGGCCCCAAAGTGGCGCGCCGGTAGGTATTGCTGGCACGTTAGCAAGGATCAAAGTGGTCCTTAAGGGAAGGTAACTTCCCTGGACCGTTGGTCCTTAAAGGGATAGTAATACTTCGTTTTAACTTTATTTTATTTTGTAGGCATTAAAAAAACATGAAGAATGATATAAGTCTTATCTCTCAAACCTTTATGGTTTAAGAGATATTCACAAGCAAAGTTCCCCTCCCACCCCTTTTACCTAGTGTAAGACATCTCTTCTCAGATGGGGATCTGGTTGTAAGACCAGACAGATAACAGCAGGTTACGATCTTCTTACAGTGAAAACAATGAAAGCCCTGCCCCCTTTGACAAGTTTTTCAGGTTCTTCCCTGATCTTAATTGAAGATTGTCCCTCTCTGCAGTCTACCTGGGCACCTCCCTTCTTATTTGGCTGAGCAGTGTTACATCAGTAAAAGGGGCGGGAGGGGGATACTTTGTCATTCAATTACTCTGGAACTACAACTCTGACAGAATTGAAATAACACTCTCCAAAGTCCAAATACTATGATGATTAATTAGAGCTGCTTTTATTATGAAACATTACTATCCCTTTAAGGGGTTAACTGCCAGCCGCGTGGGCATGTGGCCAGTCCTTAAGGGGTTAAATATTTTTTTCTATGAAAAAACATTATTTATGGCCGGTCCTTAAGGGGTTAAATATTTTTTTCTATGAAAAAACATTTATGGCATGTTCCATGCTTAAAGAGATAGTAATGTTTCACAATAAAAGCAGCTCCAATTAATCTTAGTATTTGAGCCATGGAGGGTGTTGTTTCAACACTGTCAGAGTTGTAGTTCAAAAGTAAGTGTGATAAAGTATCCCCCTCCCTCTCCTTTTAATGATGTAACATTGCTCACCTCAGAACAGAAATGTGGTGTCCGGATGGCTTGCAGAGAGAACAGCTCCTCTACCACAGAGGGGATCCAGAGGAAAGTGAAGCCTAGACAGGTCGTGGTGGTAGGGGACTCTATTATTAGGAGAACAGGGTAATCTGTGGCTCTGATCGCAGCAACCGAATGGTTTGCTGTCTCCCGGGTGCCCTGGTTCAGCATGTTGTAGACAGGGTGAACAGATTATTGGGAGGGGCTGGAGAGGATCCAGCTGTCTTGGTGCATATTGGTACCAATAACAAAGTAAGAGGAAGGTGGAGAGTCCTAAAAGGTCATTTTAGGGATTTAGGGAGTAAGATTAGGAACTGAACCTCCAAGGTAGTGTTCTCAGAGATACTACCTGTGCCATGCGCTACGCCAGTGAGACAGCTGGAGATTAGGGAGCTCAGTGCATAGCTGAAGTCTTGGTGTAAGAAGGAGGGCTTTGGGTTTTTAGAGCACTGGGCTGATTTTGCTTTTGGGTACAATCTCTGTAGGTATGGATGGATTTCACCTGAATGCAAGAGGGGTCTCAAGTGCTTGGGGAGAGGATGACTAGACGGTTGGAGGATATTTTAAACTAGGAATGGGGGGGGGGGGCAATAAATACTGGACTAGATAGTATAGAAAGAGAAGGTGATGTGTACTTGTTAACCAGGTGAGTGGATCTGGGGGCAGGGTTAGTACAGATGATAGGGAGAAGCATATAAACCACATCAAAATTAATCACAAATGGAACATAGCAGTGACACAAATTGTATGCTTGCAAATGCCAGAAGTTTAACTGGTAAAATAGGGGAACTGGAGCTGGTAGCTGAAATCGAAAACTGTGACTTGATAGGCATAACAGAAACATGGTGGGATGACATACATGATTGGCCAATCAATTTGGAGGGCTACGTTTTATTTAGAAAAGTTGGGTCAAACAGAAGAGGTGGTGGGTTCTGTCTGTATCTCAAACCAGCATTATTGCCTCATTTGTGGGAAGATATGTGTTGACAGTAGTGAACATGTGGAATCCCTGTTGGTTGAAATAGTCAATGTGGGTAAAACTGCCCAGAAAATATTAGTGGGTATTTACTTTAAACCACCAAACATTGGTGACCTTGAAGAATCACAGCTATTAATGCAAATAGAAAAGGCTTCTCAAATAGGGAGAATTATATTTATGGGGGATTTTAATTATCCAGAAATAGACTGGGAAAATGGAACAGCTAATTCTGCTAAAAGCAGTAAGTTTCTGAACTTGTTGAATGACAATTTTTTGTCTCAACTAGTGCTTACCTCAGCCAGAGGGAATGCGTGTCTGGATCTGGTATTAACTGACAATGAAGAACTTATCTCTAACATCCAAGTAAGGGAGCACTTGGGGAATAGTGACCATAACATGGTATCGTTTTGAGATTAATTCAAAAAAGCAATTTGGTATGGGTTCCACAAAAACATTGAATTTTAAAAAGACCAGCTTTAGCAGGTTTAATTCATCCCTTGGTCTCGTTGACTGGGATAGAATATTTTCAGGAAGAAACACAAGGTAAGTGGAATGCCTTCAAAATAACATTGCAAAAATATACATATAAATGTATCCCTGTTGGAAACTAATACAAAAGAAGCAAATTAAAACCAATGTGGCTAACCAGTAAAGTAATGCATGAAATAAATAACAAGAAAGCGACATTTAAACATTGTAAAGCTGAGGGATCAGCAGAGGCATTTTCAGAATACAAAAAATGCCAACAAAACCTGTAAAAAGTCTATTAAATTAGCTAAACTGGAGAATGAAAAAAAATATTGCTAACGAGCGCAAGAGCAACCCCAAAAAATTCTTTAAATACATTAATGGCAAAAAATTAAAGTCTGATAATGTTGGGTCCTTGTTATCTGAAACAGGTGAGATGGTCAAGGGGGACAGAGAGAAGGCAGATATTTTAAATAATTTCTTTTCTTCTGTTTTTACCAAGACCCAATGGACAAGAATCTGCAAACTACTTTTACAGAACAGTCACAGCAAGCATGGGACTGACTAACAAGAAAGTGTTAAGACAATTGAATGGTGTTAAGGTAGACAAAGCCCCGGGGCCAGATGGTATACACCCATGGGTACTTAAAGAGCTAAGCCAGGCCCTGGCCAGACCGTTATATTTGATTTTCAGGGATTCTTTTATTTCAGGTATGGTGCCCATGGATTGGCGTAAAGCAGATGTGGTGGCCATATTTAAAAAGCGATCAAAGTCACAGCCAAGAAACTACAGACCTGTAAGCTTCACATATGTGGTAGGGTAGCTGTTTGAAGTGTTGCTAAGGGAATATATTCATGAATTCAGCTGGAACAGGAATATCATTAGCAGGAGTCAACATGACTTTGTGAAAAACAGGTCTTGTCAAACTAACTTGATCGCATTTTATGAAAAAGTGAGTAATATAGATGCGGGAGCGGCAGTTGATGTGATCTATTTAGACTTTGCCAAGGCATTTGATATGGTCCACACAAGAGGTTACTGTACAAATTGAATGAAATAGGCCTAGGGGAAAACGTCTGTGTGTGGTTTGGAAATTGGCTGAAAGAATGCAAAGAGTGGTAGAAAATGGCAAGTTCTCCAGTTGGATAAACGTGATATGTGGAGTACTTCAGGGATCTGTCCTCGTCCTTTTCTTTTTATTTTGTTTATTAATGACCTCCCAGAGGGCATAGAGAGCCATGTATCAGTGTTTTCCGATGACACAAAATTAAGTAAGGTAATAAAGTCTGAACTGGATGTGTCTTCATTACAAGAGGATTTGGACAAATTGAGTAACTGGGCTGGCAAATGAGATAAAATATAGACAAGTGTAAAGTTATGCATTTTGGGTATAATAAAAATGCAACATATAGTTTAAATGGTATTTCTCTGGGGAAATCTACTAATGAAAATTATTTGGGAGTAATGGTAGACAATAGACTTAGCAGTAGCATGCAGTGCCAGCTGGCATCTTCAAAGGCCAAAAAGATATTGGCATGTATTAAAAGGGGTATTGACTCAAGGGAGGAAGATATTATGCCTCTTTACAGGTCCATGGTAAGACCCCCACCTAGAATATGCTGTTCAATTCTGGGCACCCTTTCTGAAAAAAGACATTATGGAACTAGATAGAGAGTACAGAGGAGGCCTACAAAACTAGTAAGGGGAATGGAAAGTTTTAGTTATGAAGAAAGGCTAGGAAAGTTTAAACTTGTACACACTAGAAAAACTGCGTCTTAGAGGGGATATGATAACACTATATAAATATGTTCAGGGCCCATACAAAGGGCTCTCCAAAGACCTGTTCATTAACAGAACAGTACAAAGAACAAGGGGCCACCCACTTAGACTTGAGGAAAGGAGATTTCATCTACAACACCGGAAGGGTTTCTTTACAGTAAGGACAATAAAGGTATGGAATTCACTGCCTGAGGAGGTGGTGCTATCGAATACATTAGATGCCTTTAAAAAGGACCAGGATACTTATTTAAAAGAGCATAACATAGAGGGCTATGTACGTTAGTATTGGGATTAATATTTAGTTAGGGCTTGTTGCTCCACGGAGAAATCTGATTGCCATTTGGAATCAAGAAGGAATTTTTTCCCCCCATTCAAGGCAGAATTTGAAATTGCTATATTGAGGGTTTTTATTTTTTATTTTTTGCCTTCTTTTGGATCAAAGATGGTAAACAGGAATAGGAAAAGGGTTGAACTAGATGGACGCAAGTCTTTTTTCAGTCTAAATTACTATTTTACTATGACAATATTCAATTAGGATAAGGGAAAAACCTGTCAAGTGGGGGCAGGGTTTTCATTGTTCTTTCAGTAAGAAGATTGTCCTTCGCTGTGATCTCTGGTTTTAAAACCATATTGAGGGGAGTTGGCTTACACTAGATTAGAGGAGGGGATACTTTATCATTCAATTTCTCTTGAACCTACTACTCTGACAGTATTGAAATAACACTCTCCGTGGCATAAATACTGTGAAGATTAATTGGAGCTGCTTTTATTTTGAAACATTACTAGCCCTTTAATGTATGCTAAATACATACTAAGGGGATATCTTTCTGCTCCTTGGTCATATACCTATCTGGCTCAGGACTATTTCACTGTCGTCCAATACAGGTTACTGGTACAGTGGGAGGCGATCCGCCCCTTTAAGTAGGCAGGAACATTTCTCCAAATGTATGCAGGGGGTGGAGCCTCCCCTCTCTCTTAAGCTGCCCTCAGCCAGAACAAGTCAGATTGATTTGTTCCTGCGTGCTGTGCACACCAGGTGGAGAACATCTCTCAATCAACTTCAGTTTTTGTATTGTTTTCTTCAAATATGGAATACCACCATTAGGCGGGTGACCATGGCTGACAAATGCCCTCTCCAAGGTGGCTAGTGCAGCTTCCAGGGATTTTCTGGTGGACCTTATGCCCTGAAGAGGGAACGACTTGAGTCAAGTAGCTTCCCTTGTGGGATTTTTCTTTGGTTAATTCCCTTGTCACATGGTTGCCTGAAGACAGAAGTCCTGCAGAACGGTGAGCCACCCTTTGAGTGCTGAAGGTCCACTTGTCCCACAGTGTCCCTTCATTGGGCTTGTATTTGGGAGTTCTCATTATGCACTCCAGCACTCATTGGGTGTTTTTCTTTATTTGCACTGTTATACAATGCATGTGTGTATTCTCTGGGTTTTGGAGCAGTTTATGGGGGTTTTAACCTTTTTCCCTGCTGTTTTTCTCATTGGTGTATGGTTTTCTGATGTTTTACATGTGTTTTATGTGTGTTTGGTAACTTTTTTTCTGTCAGGGTAACTTTATTAAAAGTTAATGTTCCGCGCCTTTAAGCGCGCTTTTCCTGCATAGACGCCATTGCTCCTTTACTCTCTATGGGTTTACACAGTGTGGGACGTATCTCTGGAACCGCTTGTCACAGCGACTTCAGAGTGGGCTCATTTTGTTGGTTTTCCCTTGCTCTATCATCCGGTTGCATGATTCGGTGTGTTAGAGTTCTTGGGAGGCTTCGGGCACTGTTTTGGGGTACTTCTGAGAAAAACTACGTTTCCCATGAGCGCTTGTTTCGCGCCCGTTTTCTGATTGGCTCCCGTCGCGGCAGCCATTTTGTGAGTTCTTCTCAGCGAGTATACTACGCAGGGACCGAGCCTTCTCTCTCCCCTCCGCAGATTAACCCTTCGCTTGCCAGATAAGTTTAATTTTAAGTATTTCTGGGGTGAATATTTAATCTTTCACACTTCAATTGGGTGATTCTTGTCAGTGGAGTATATCTGATGCTGTGAGCATGTCTACTCCACTGGAGTCAGGGGCTAGACCCAAGACTAAGGAGGCTGGGGTGTCAGTTTCCCCCATTGCGTTTTGCTCCTCTTGTCATTCTGGGCTGCCTAGAGAATTTTCTGGTCATTTATGCCCAAAATGTGCGGAAGGCCATGACAGCAACCCAGGGCTTTCCAGTCATGCCATTGAGCCAACATGGGTGAAAGAGTTCAAGGCTGCCACTAGGGATCTCAGATCCGCTCTTCAGCTCTTTCCCTCTCAGGTTCAGGGGGCTCTTCAGGTTTGGCATACCCCCTCCACTGTCAGGACCACCCTGCCCAAGCCACAGGGTGCTCCTGATATGTCTGATTCTTCTGAGGAAGAACTATTACAGGATTCTGATGCTGAGGAAGGCACTGTTATTGAGTCTACCAGGTCTATTGGTGACCCTTTTGAATGTGACCCTGAACACTCTGCTGAGGGTTTGTCCAGGGCTGTGCTAACCACCCTCAACCTTCCTTTGAGTCAGGAATCTACTCATGATCCAACTGATGTTTTTCAGAAACCTTCTAAGGCTGTTATATGTTTTCCTACTAATCCTACTCTTGCATGTTTAGTCTCTGATGCGTGGAGAAATCCTGATAAATCCTCTTCTGTATCCAAAAAGTTTGCTAAACTTTACCCTTTTCCTGAGACTGAACTGGCTAAATGGGTTCCTCCTCCCAAAGTGGATGCTCCAGTTTCTAGGCTGTCTAAATCTACTGCCTTGGCTGTATCTGATGCTTCTGCCCTGCAAGATTGGACGGATAAAAAGTTAGAAACTTGTCTTAAATCTATTTTTGACTCCACTGGCACTGCCATGCGTCCAACCTTTGCAGTGGCGTGGGTTAACCGGGCCATTGCGGTCTGGACTGTACAACTTACTGAGGTGGTTCGCCAGGATGCACCAGTATCTGAGCAGTTACAGCTTCTTGCTAATATATCCGAAGCTCAAAATTATGTTTCTGATGCTGCTTTTGATGCTGTGCGCATGATGGCAAGGGCCTCCACTTCCTCTGTGGTGGCTAGGCGTGCTCTTTGGCTAAAAATTTGGTCTGCTGACACCGCTTCTAAGAAAGCCTTGCTTTCTTTACCCTTTCAAGGGACTTCACTGTTTGGATCTGAACTTAAGGAGATGATTAGTGAATCTGGACAAGTCAGACTTGATCCCATCTCAACAGATCCTTTTCTTGGGTCTCCTGTTCGACACTCAGCAGTGCATGGTGTTTTTCCCGGAAGAAGTGGCTCATCAGATTGCTCTCCGTGTATCCAAGATTCTGGAGCTCGAGAGGGTTCCAGTGCCGAAGTTGACTTCTCTGGTGGGGAAATTCATTTCCACAATAGAGGCAGTACCATTTGCTATGGCACACACCAGGGAGCTTCAGAGGTTTGTGATCCAGACGTGCAAGAATCATCCAGATCATCTGCATCTGACAGTCTCTCTACCTCCTCATGTCGAGCTGAGCTTGGAATGGTGGTTGGACCTGTCTCATCTCCTGAAGGGGAGGCCATTTCAGGTTCCCTATTGGACCACAGTCACGACAGATGTCAGCCTCCGGGGTTGGGGGGCAGTGTTGGGTCGTTTCAGTGCTCAGGGGAAATGGGTACTGGAAGAATCTCTCCTCTCCATCAATGTTCTGGAACTTCGTGCCATCTTTCTTGCACTGAGACACTGGGAATCTCAGCTGGAGGGTTGTCCAGTCAGAGTGGAGTCCGACAACGCCACCGCAGTGGCCTACATCAACAGACAAGGCAGCACAAGAAGTCTCACCGCTTGGTTAGAAGTAAAAGCCATCTTATCCTGGGCGGAAGCTCATGTTCCCGTCATTTCAGCGGAACACATTACAGGCGTAGACAACGTCATGGCAGACTTTCTCAGTCGTCACACAGTCGACAGCGGAGAGTGGGCACTTCATGCAGAGGTGTTTCACCTTCTAACCCAGATGTGGGGGGTACCTGTAGTGGATCTGATGGCTACCAGACACAACAGGAAGGTGCCAGTGTTTTGCTCTCGGTGGAGGGACCCTCTTGCTCTACAGTGGACGCTTTGTCAATCCCTTGGGAGTTCCCCCTAACATACATCTTCCCTCCTCTCCCTCTGTTGATCAGAGTCATCCAGAAGCTGAAGATGGAGCGTTGTCCTGTCATCCTAATCACCCCAAATTGGCCTCGTCAGTCCTGGTATCCGGACCTGCTGGCCATGTCAGTGGCGGATCCCTTCCCACTTCCTGCCCGTCCAGATCTGCTTCTTCAAGGCTATCTGTGGAAGGAGGATGTTCATCATCTCCATTTGATGGCTTGGAGGTTGAATCCTCAATTTTGAGGAAGAAAGGGTTTTCATCTTCTGTGGTGTCTACAATGCTTAGGGCTAGCAAGCCTGTGTCCTCCAAGATCTATCATCGCATATGGTCAACTTTTGTTGCATGGTGTACTGATAAGGATTTATCACTTGATTTCCATCTTCCCACGGTCCTGGCCTTTTTGCAGGATGGGGTTGAAAAGGGACTCAGCCTGAGTTCTCTCAAGGTTCAGACTTCTGCTCTGTCTGTATTTTTCCAGGAACGCATTGCTGTTCTTCCTGATGTTAAAGTTTTTTTCCAAGGTGTGGCTCATGTTCGGCCTGCCTTCAAGAGTCCAGCTCCCCAGTGGGACCTCAATTTGGTACTGGGGGTTCTCCAGAGACCCCCGTTTGAATCCTTGGCTTCCATTCCTTTACGTCTTTTGACCTGGAAAATGGCCTTTCTTTTGACTATTGTATCAGTTCGCCAGGTAGCGGAGTTACAAGCCCTGTCTTGTAAACCTCCTTACCTGGTGTTCCACAAGGATAAGGCTGTACTCCGCACTTCCAAGGAGTTCTTACCTAAGGTTGTCTCCGAGTTTCACATAAATCAGGAGATTGTGGTACCCTCTTTCTGCCCTAACCCTTCCTCTGACAAGGAGAGGGATCTTCATTTAGTGGATGTGGTGCGTTGCCTCAAGTTTTATGTTCATCGCACTGAGTCTGTCAGGAAGTCTGACGCTCTGTTTGTCATTCCTGAGGGGCCTAGGGCAGGGAGACCGGCATCTATGACTATTGCATCCTGGATAAAATCTACCATTCGTGAAACCTACAAGTTGTGGAATAAGCATGTTCCCTTTAGGGTTACTGCTCATTCCACCAGATCAATTGGGGCCTCTTGGGCCTATAAAAATCAGGCATCCGCTGATCAACTGTGCCGGGCGGCCACTTGGTCTTCTGTGCACACATTTTCGAAGCACTATCGTGTGGATGTACTGGCCTCGGCTGATGCCAGTTTTGGGAGAAAGGTCCTGGAGGCAGTCTTGCCTGTATAGGATTTTCTTCTGTGATCCTTAGTGCTTCCTTACTGTTGAGCCCTGTTGGCTGTAGTTCAGTGTGCTGTGATCGTTTAGGGGGTTCGTTTTTACCCCTGGTTGGTGTCCGTTGACACTTCTGTTGTTGGGCTCTATGATTAATTGGTTCATAGGAGTTCTGGTGACTTTGGGGCCCTGCGCTTGGTCCTTGCCTTCTTCCCGCCTCTGGGAAAGCTCAATGTTTGTACATCCCACTGTACCAGTAACCTGTATTGGACGACAGTGAAAATAGGATTTTAGTCTTACCTGTTAAATCCTTTTCACTTAGTCCATACAGGTTACTGGTCTCCCACCCTGTCAAGGGACCATGCTTGGCTCTCCTGTGGCATTCAGTGGGAGACCTCTGGGGCATGCTCACAGGAGTCTTCCTTTTCCTTCTTATCTCTGGTCAGTATCTGTGTCTCAAATCATTCTGGCTTGTTCTGGCTGAGGGCAGCTTAAGAGGGAGGGGAGGCTGCATACATTTGGAGAAATGTTCCTGCCTACTTAAAGGGGTGGATCGCCTCCCACTGTACCAGTAACCTGTATGGACTAAGTGAAAAGGATTTAACAGGTAAGACTAAAATCCTATTTTTCCTTGCTTGTCAAAATGTTTGGTATCTTTCAAATAGGAGACATTAAAAAAACAAAAATGTCTAGAGCACCATATAAAATGATGCAATGAGCTTTCTAGGAGGTCGAAAAAGGAAGAGAGAGGCGTTCAATAAGCAACGCTTGTAAGAGGTATAGAATTCTAGGGAAACATTCATTTTATCCACATTAATCCTGCCGTACCACAACTAATACAGATGTTCCCATATGTGTAAGTAGGTAATTAAGTCTGAGTTCATCAAAAGAGGGGGCAAGATTAACCCCTTAAGCACCATTGCCGTGCCAGGACTGTCACGGCGGTCCGGCACTTAAGGACCAATGACAGTCCTGGCACTGCATGGAGTTCAGGGCTCCCATCGCGGCTGCACGCCGCTCCGGAAGTCCTGAACCAGAAGCACTAATAAAAAAAATAAATAAATAAAAATAAATAAATAAAAAAAAAATAAAAAAATGCCCCGTGGTACGCAAGTGCCAGCCGCTAGTGCGAGCGCCGGTCCTTAAGGGGTTAACAACCAAATATTTGATGGAGGAGGTAGACCACTGAAATGGGTGGCCTGTTCTAAGTAGTTGAAAAATATTGTTGCAGACCTATAACCAAGCCTTACGATTTAGAGGAATTTATCTTAAAGATCTAGTAATGCTTGTTATAAAGTAGTTTGCCGATTCTTGTTTAGCTTAATGTAACAATTTGCACTGTGTTTATCCATTTACTTTTGTGTAGTTAATCCCTTAAGGACCAGTGATTCCGGGGTGTGTGGTCCTTTAAGGACTGGATAGGAAAGCTTGACGTGCCGTCCCATGTGACTGATCACGTGCTTCAGCACACCAAACGGGGGACTGAAAGAGATCGCTCCGGTCTTGGAGTGATCCATTTCAGTCCCTGCTGTTACTCTAAGCACTCCTGCAGGAGCGCTGCGAGTAAAAAGCACGTGACGTGTCAGGACCGTCACTGCTCCTTAAGTGCCGGACAGCCGTGACTTTCCTGACACGTCACTGGACACGAAGGGGTTAAAAAGATATTAAGTGGTGAGAGATTCCACTCCTGCCCGTTCTGGCCACGTCACTCTGAATCTTTAGTCTGGTCCAGATGGATGCAGCAAGGGACAAACTTCAATAAGCAAAGGGAAATCCTGCCCTCCTTTGTCGGTTGTGGTAGGTTTTTCTTTATACATACTAAGTTTGTCCCTCGCTGCATCTGTCTGGTCCCGGGACCAGATTTCACATTCATTGGGAGGAGGCCAGAAGGGGCAGGTTGGGGGGGAGCTTTCTCCAGCTAATATCTTTTGAACTACAGAAAAGTAAGTAGATAAACGTAACAGATTGCGCTATATTTACTCTAAAGACTCTGCAATCTACTTTATAACAAACAAAACTATCCCTTTAAAATCCGAAAGGACAAGGAAAATGCAAAGTTCTTTTCTAAAACGCACATATCCTTGAATAGTAATAGCTGTATCGGGCAATATAAGGGAACACACAACAAATCCTAAAATCCCTGTTTATTTAAGTGGGGCTTTTAACCCTTTGAGTGCCAGAGGGGTGCACAATGCGTTGCAAAGGAATGTGTTGTGTACCCTTCTGGAATTAAAAGGGTTAACCACATGAATGTTAGAGCTCTTCAGTGCATTGTAAACTAGGTTAAAATGCCATATAAATTGATGAACATATCTGGTTTGCCCCCAGAATTGCTCCCTTTTAATATTCTGCTCAATTAGTCTACTAATCCCTCTTCACAGTGCAGACGCTTCCAGCTGAGCTGTGAAATAGGGTGCACTACAGTGAGGTTGACCTACTAAAATGTTTTGTTCCAGAATTGATCTTGAAGTCTCAAACTCATTGCTTTGAAATGTGCTGATGCCCTCCCTAGAGTTAAATGGGTTAAAATAATTTAAAAATGTTTCTTTTCTTTTTTTTTTTTTTTTTTTTTTTTTTTTTTTTTTTTTTTTTGGGGGGGGGGGGGGTAAAGAGGCTGCTATAGTGCAGTTGGTTTGCTTTGATATATTCCAACTTGCAAAATCTTAGAAAATGTTGCATGTATAAACTATTTTCTGACTCTTGAACATTTTTCTCTTACAGGTGCGGGAAGATGTGTTAAATTCTTTAAATAACAACTTTTTGCAAACGCTTAACCAAGCCTGGAATGACCACCAGACGGCTATGGTAATGATTAGAGATATTCTTATGTACATGGTGAGTTTCTGAACAGCATTCTTGTTTAAAGCCTTTCGGGCCAGGGTGGCGTGCAGCACAATGAATTACACACCATTGGTCCTCAAGGGGTTAATATTCTTTGTTTATATGCATGACCGAGTTAAATTTTTTTTTGTTGTTGTGTAAGAGAAAAGGGATGAATGAGGAAATTGATAATATCAGTCATCCATCATGCACTCTTATGAAATGAAAATTGTCATCAGCATGTTATAATAGTGAATTCAAGAAAATGACTACACGTGTGTCCTTGTTTTACAAACTGTTCTCAACTTCCTCCTTGGGCAAACCATCAAGCATGTTTACAGATAAAACAATCTAATCATGCATTCATGTGAGTAGGGGAGAGCAAGGCATTGGTGTGGTTTGCGTTGCTTATCTGTCTGGCACTCCAAGGGGATAAAGAATCGGTGAAAGAAGATTTGGGAATGCTAACATGTTTGTGCTTTTCCTGACTGCTGTGAGATTTGTCCTTCAAAAGTTGGCTTTGATGAAACTGCTTCATGTCTTTAATAATGCAGGCTGTTAACTAGTGCGAATTATTGTCCATACGTAAATATAGTTTATTTATATATATATATATATATATATATATATATATATATATATATATATATAT
The DNA here is from genome assembly GCA_037306005.1 of Rhinophrynus dorsalis. NCBI lineage: Eukaryota > Metazoa > Chordata > Amphibia > Anura > Rhinophrynidae > Rhinophrynus > Rhinophrynus dorsalis. Next base: position 444,228,013 of record CM074720.1, read on the forward strand.
ATATATATATATATATATATATAAAAAATAAGACACTCTTTCTGTGGCACAATGCTGCAGGACTTCCCACCTCCCTCCCAGCTGCTCCAGGGAGCGCGTCCATGTGGAAGTCCTGCAGCGTTGTGCTGCAGAACGAGTAAGTGCCTGATTTTCAGTCTTTCTATCTCCAGTAGTAAGTAACTAAAATTAAAAAAAAAAAAAAAAAAAAAAAAAAAAAAAAAAAAGCCAGAGCTTATCTAGTTTGCAGAGGCAAAGGTGGGTGTGAGGGAGAGGCAATGTAGCTAAAGGAGGGTGGTGTAGGCAAGTTGGAGAAAGGGAGAAGGACTGGCAACTTGGAGGCTGTGAGTGGAATGAAAGGGGCAAGAGGCAAAGCGGAGAAAGTTAGTGGTAAAGAGGAAAAGCTTCAAGAGGGGAGTGTGTGTTGGCGTGGAATAGTGGAACTTGTGGTGGTGCAGGGAAAGGGAGTTTGAACAAGTCAGTTGGACCAGTGGGAGGGTGATGAGTAGGGTTGCACCGATACCGATACTGGTATTGGTATCTGTGCCGATACCAGCATTAAGTACTCGCGCAAATGCGGCCGATGCCAGCACCGATACCCTGTGTCAGGGTCGGTGCTGCAGAGAGGGAGCCCGGGGAGCTGCTTACAATGCTCCCCGGTCACCTCTCTCCTTCCTGCAGCGTCAGAGCATTGCCGCGGGTTACCATGGCAACGCTCCGACGCTGACCTCTGCCGGGGCTCGCGAGAGAACAGCGAGGGGGGATCAAGATTCAAGGAGAAGGAGGGGGAGAAAGCGGAATCAAAACAGAGAAAGCCAAGGCAAAAGAAGGGGGCTCAAGAGGGGGAGAATGAAGTAAAAGGTGGGAATCAAGAAGGGGAGAGAGTCAAAAAGGAGAATCAAGAGGTGGGGGGGGTGTGTGTGTGTGTGTATGTATGTGTGTGTGTGTATATATATATATATATATATATATATATATATATATAAATATAATAATATATTTCAAGTACTCACTGATACCAATTACCTATACTTTTTTTTTTGCGGTCATTTGCCAAATGACTGGCAAATGACCGCAAAAAAGTATCGGTAATTGGTATCGGTGAGTACTTGAAAAAAGTATCGGTACTCGTACTCGGTCTTCAAAAATCGGTATCGGTGCATCTCTAGTGATGAGGGTAAGGCATGTCGAAAGGGAGATTTGGAGGGTTGCAAGAGGAGACAGATGTCTGTAGTAGTTTTCACTGCCCCATTAAAATCACTGCAGATATTTTGACAGAAGTGGCCATGGGAGTCGCCCTTCTGACCACTCGTGTCAAAATCGCACCCTCCGCTATTATTCACCTGTGGTTTGAGGCAGTATGGAGGATGTTATTACAATTCCTTATTACTACTGCCCATGTGGTACAGATGCATCACATCTCTCTCTCTCTCTCTCTCTCTCTCTCTCTCTCTCTCTCTCTCTCTCTCTCTCTCTCTCTCTCTCTCTCTCTCTCTCTCTCTCTCTCTCTCTCTCTCTCTCTCTCTCTCTCTCTCTTATATTTATATATATATATATATATATTGCTCTCTCTCATTCATATATATATATAAATATTGCCCGCTGACAAAGAAATTATCAGTCTCTAATTTTAATGGTAGGTTTATTTGAACAGTAAGAGAGAGAATAACAACCACAAAAATATCCAGAAAAACGCATTTCAAAAAAGTTATAAATTGATTTGAATTTTTCTGAGTGAATAAGTATTTGTGACCCCCTGTCAATCGGCAAGGTTTCTGGCTCCCAGGTTTCTTTTATACAGGTAACAAGCTGAGATTAGGAGCATTCCCTTAAAGGGAGTGCTTCTAATCTCAGCTTGTTACCTGTATAAAAGACACCTGTCCACAGAAGCAATCAGTCGGATTCCAAACTTTCCCCCATGGCCAAGACCAAAGAGCTGTCCATGGCTGTCAGGGACAAGATTGTAGACCTACACAAGGCTGGAATGGGCTACAAGACCATCTCCAAGCAGCTTGGTGAGAAGATGACAACAGTTAGTGCGATTATTTGCAAATGGAAGAAGAAAAAAAAAAAAAAAAGTCTATCTCCCTCGGTCTGGGGCTCCATGCAAGATCTCACCTCTTGGAGTTCCAACGATCATGAGAACAGTGAGGAATCGGCCCATAACTACACCGGAGGGTTTTGTCAATGATCTCAAGGTAGCTGGGACCATAGTCACCAAGAAAACAATTGGTAACACACTACGCTGTGACGGACTGAAATCCTGCAGTGCCCGCAAGGTCCCCCTGCTCAAGAAAGCACATGTTCAGGCCAGTCTGAAGTTTGCCAAAGAACATCTGAATGATTCAGAGGAGAACTGGGTGAAAGTGTTGTGGTCAGATGAGACCAAAATCGATCTCTTTGGCATCAACTCAACTCGCCGTGTTTGGAGGTGGAGAAATGCTGCCTCTGACCCCAAGAACACCATCCCCACCGTCAAACATGGAGGTGGAAATATTATGCTTTGGGGGTGCTTGTCTGCTAAGGGGACAGGAAAAGTTCACCGCATCAGAGAGACGATGGACGGGGCCATGTACCGTCAAATCTTGAGTTAGAATCTCCTTCTCTCAGCCAGGGCATTGGAAATGGGTCATGGATGGGTATTCCAGCATGACAGTGACCCAAAACACATGGCCAAGGCAACAAAGGAGTGGCTCAAGAAGAAGCACATTAAGGTCCTGGAGTGGCCTAGCCAGTCTCCAGACTTTAATCCCATAGAAAATCTTTGGAGGGAGCTGAAGGTTCGAGTTTCCAAATGTCAACCTCGAAACCTTACTCACTTGGAGAGGATCTGCAAAGAGGAGTATGACAAAATCCCTCCTGCGATGTGTGCAAACCTGGTGGCCAACTACAAGAAACATCTGACCTCTGTGATTACCAACAAAGGTTTTGCCACCAAGTGCTAAGTCATGTTTTGCAAAGGGGTCAAATACTTATTTCACACAGTAAAATGCCAATCAATGTATAACTTTTTCGGAATTTTTTTTGTTGTTCTGTCTCTCATTGTTCAAATAAATCTACCATTAAAATTATAGACTGATCATTTCTTTGTCAGTGGGCAAACGTACAACATCAACAGGGAATCAAATATTTTTTTTCCCTAACTGTGTGTGCGTATATGTATATATATTATATAGTGTATGTGTGTGTGTGTGTGTATATATATATGTGTATATGTAATATAAATAAAATGATAAATCTGTTCTTCATAGTACTTGTTTGTGTGAGCGTGTGTGCAGCCAGCCAGGTCTGTACCGATCAGGTTGGATCTCTTAGCCCAGCGCACGCACGCATGCACACACACACACATATACATATATATCATATCAGGTGATCAATATTTTCAAACTATGCTTACTGGCAAAACTCTGCAGATTGGATTTAGTCAATCCAATCTGATTTAGCATAGTTTATTTTAATATCCTGGATTTCTTTTTATTCCCCCTATGAAATGTAACCCTATAAAAATGGGGTACTTCTGTTTTGTTCAGGACAGCTGGAAACTGTAAAAATTGGAAAAACACAGATATCGGTTGTCCAGTTGCAAATTTTTTAAAGATATTTTTAAATGTTTTCCAAAAGCAAATTGATGGGTAAAATGATCTATGTAAAATGCAAATAAAATATACACTATTAAGAAGTGTGTCTGAGCCAGCTCACGTGTTTAAGAAAACACAGCATTTTAATGTAATTTATATTTTTCTTCATCATATGTGTTTGGGACTAGGGCTGCAACTAACGATTATTTTGATAATCGATTAGTTGACCGATTATTTTTTCGATTAATCGGATAAAAAAAACCCAATATGCTAATTTTTCATTATTTAAACTGATTTAATGAACAAACAGTGTTAAAAACAAACGGCAGAATAAAAAAAAAATTACACATTAACATGTGTCATTGTTATTATTTCACCATGGGGTCTATGCACCTCTTTCTCCCCCTTGCACCTCTGTTTCTCCCCCCTTGTACTTCTCTCTCTCTCTCTCTCCCCCTTGCGCCTCTATTTCTCCCCCCTTGTACTTCTCTCTCTCTCTCTCTCCCCCTTGCGCCTCTATTTCTCCCCCCTTGTACTTCTCTCTCCCCCTTGCGCCTCTATTTCTCCCCCCTTGTACTTCTCTCTCTCCCCCTTGCACCTCTATTTCTCCCCCTGCACCTCTATTTCTCCCCCCTTGTACTTCTCTCTCTCCCCCTTGTGCCTCTATTTCTTCCCCCTTGTGCCTCTATTTCTCCCCCCTTGTACTTCTCTCTCTCCCCCTTGTACTTCTCTTTCTCCACCCTTGTACTTCTCTCTCCCCCTTGTGCCTCTTTCTCCCCCCTTGTACTTCTCTCTCTCCCCCTTGTGCCTCTTTCTCCCCCCTTGTACTTCTCTCTCTCCCCCTTGTGCCTCTTTCTCCCCCCTTGTACGTCTCTCTCTCCCCCTTGTGCCTCTTTCTCCCCCTTGTACTTCTCTCTCTCCCCCTTGTGCCTCTTTCTCCCCCCTTGTACTTCTCTCTCTCCCCCTTGTACTTCTCTCTCTCCCCCTTGTACTTCTCTTTCTCCCCCCTTATACTTCTCTTTCTCCCCCCTTGTACTTCTCTCTCCCCCTTGTGCCTCTTTCTCCCCCGTACCTCTTTTTCACTTTCCTGCATTGATGACATCCGGTGCGCAACCATGCCAAATGCGGAGACGCCACGTGCAGGGGTTTTCTTCCTCAGTCTGGGAGCCAGTTTTAAACTGGCCTCAGAACAGAGGAAGAAAATACCTGCAAACTCCACGCGGCGTCTCCGCGTTTGGCGTGGTTGCGCACCGGATGTCATCAATGCGGGCAGTAAGAAGACAGCATCCGGTGGCTGTGGGGCTGCTGGGCGGCACAACGAATTGCTGCACAACGAATCGATAATGAGAAACGTTGGCAACGATTCTCATTATCGATTTTATCGATTCATTGTTGCAGCCTTATTTGGGACAGCTACAACCTGTTGCTACGTTACTAGCGGGATAAACAAAAGTATTAACCCCTGATCCTACCGGGGCAAGTTAACAGTAGTCAGGAGTTCTTAGCCTGTGTTTAGTTGGCTTGGTGTATTGTGATTTACTGTTCCTTTTAGTGGTATAGTATTGTGTAGTAATTCACTTGAAATTAGGCTTTCTCTCCTATGAACAGCAGGTCCTCTCAGTGGGAATAAACTTTAAGCAATAAGGAAATAGCACTCTGGTATGGTATAATGAGTCACTCACTGCAGTAAGTGGGATGACCAACCTATGTATGTTGAAAACCAATTTTCAAAAAAAATGGAACATCTTTCTGGTGCAAAACATCAACTTTTTGTAAGAAATAAACGTTTCCTTTTATTCATAGTCTTTTTAACCCCATGTGTGCTAGTGGTGACTCCAGTGCATTGTATAGCATTCAGTTGTTAATTATATAAATACAAGTGTAAGGTCCGGGTGATGTTAAGAGGCCGCTACCTCACTGCTCCTCGCGATTCAGTTTTGCGTTGCCTCACTCGCACAATTCAGTCGTGCAGTAGAGACTGGCTGAACGCAGGCAGTCTCTACTGCGCATGACTGCATCGTGACAAACATCCTAGTGAATTATTATATAGGACTGTACAGCTGTTAGGCCACAAAAGTGTTCCACATTTGCCCCCCTTGTGTTTGTGTGTAAACTGTTGTATGTACAGGAACTTTCTCTTGTTCACAGCTTGTTTGATTCAGTCTGTACAATGTATAGTTAACCCTTCGAGTGTCAGAGGCACATACAATGCGTAGGTATAGGTATTATAGGTGTTAAAGTAAAGTAGTACAATTTTGGTGCCCACCAAATACACCATAGGGTCCATAAAAGCATTCCATAAAGGCCCATTGATGTAAATAAGGCTTTTTAATCCACTGAATATTAGAGAGGTCTCCAGACTCGTTGCGATTAAATGCTTTTGAGACCTATAAAATGTGATTTCAGTTGTCTCCTATGATGGGCTTTGTTCTCCTGAGAATTCCTCCAGTCTTAAAGTGCTTAATTTTCTTTTAAATGGATCTGACTCTTAACATTTCTTTTCTGTTGGTATGAAAGTTTTAAGAATTCATAAATTTTTTTTGTGACGTTCAACATTTGAGCAATTAGTATGTTGTCCAGAACAGAGTGAGGAAGTGTTCAGAGGGGCAGCCTGTCTCTCCCAGCCACATACTTTTTTGGCTTTGAGACTGGCATTTTCACGACAGGGAGAGCGTTCACGCTTCACTTCGGTGTGGTGTGAACGGCTCCTAGTGTTACAGCAAGCTACGATTAGCATTATACTGAGGTTGCATTCCCAGTATAATGCTAATTGTAGCTTGCTATAAAGCTAGGAGCCATTCACACCACACCGAAGTGAACCGTTAACGCGATTCCTGGGGGAGGTGGGAGGAGGATGTAATAGTTCTGGGAAGTCCTGAGAGCCGTGCTGAAGAAACATGGCGCTGCAGAATGCGGAAGTACACGGCTTGGACATTAAAATTCTTAACAAGTACGTAAAAAATAAGAAGCACGTTTCCTAATGCTGCTTGAATGTTTAAACAACTGGTCAAAAGTTTTTATGAGGTGAAATTTCCCCTTTAATATGGTTTTTGGACTGTGTTAAACAATAATCCAATACTTTACATTCAGTTTTTGCTCCAGGAAAATAATCGGAATGTCTATTGCTAGCTTTAACACCTTAAGGACCATTGCGGAGGTCCTGGCACGGCAAGGAGTTCAGGGCTCCCGGTGCGGCTGCACGCCACTCCGGAAGCCCTGTACCGTAAGTGTGTGTGTGTGTGGGGGAAGCCCAGTGGTCCTTAAGGGGTTAAAGACAAATTCAGTGAGCAGCACATTGCTTTGCAAAGCATTGCACACCCCACTGATCCTAAATGGTTTGAAACATCATGATGTACCAAAATATGATTTCTGTATGTCTGATTAAATACTGTGCTGAAAACAGGAAAGTACAGACTGATTTGGGAGATGCTGACCTGTCTCTTATCTTCTGCTTTTTTTTTTTCTTCCAGGACAGGGTCTACGTTCAACAAAACAACGTTGAGAATGTCTACAATTTGGGGTTGATAATATTTCGGGATCAGGTGGTGCGTTATGGTTGTATAAGAGACCACCTGCGACAGACCTTGTTGGACATGATTGCAAGAGAGCGAAAGGGAGAAGTGGTGGACAGGTGGGTTAATTTAGGAGGGACCCAAATATTTCTGTCCCTCTTTCCTACTGTGTTGTCCCTCTTGTTAGAAGAGTATCTTATTGCTCCACAGCAATAGAAGAGGATGGGTCAGTGCTGCCACTTCAAAAAAAAAAAAAAACACTAAAATGAAATACCTTTCTAAATCCTAGGATAACAGAATAGCCTGATTATTAGTATTAATACACTTAATTCACTTGAATGCAGTCCATCTCATTAGATGATAAATAAGTACCACCCCAATTTTATTAGTACCTTTTTATAGCTTTATTGTGTTGTAACAACATTATTGTGCTGGTACTTTACTGTGTAACGCTTTGAGTGCCAGATAGGTATCCAGTGCGGTACAATGTGTTGGATACCGCTCTGGCACTCAGAGGGTTAATAAGTAATGTGTAGGGAATTGGCTTAAAGTGCCACTAAACACATAAGTAAAACTTTCAAACAATTAAAAAAAAAAAAAAAAAAAAAAAAAAATTGCAAACGTGCAGGAAAATGTTAATTATCTAGAAAGGTGTTCAGGTGCTTAAAGTGGCCTGTGTGACAGATCCGCCTAAACACTTTGAGTGTCATAAGACTCTGGCACTCAAAGGGTTAAATAAAATCTTCTATTCTTTGTTGAGATGTTTGATTCTGCTTTTGCTAAGTGCTGTAGAAAAATCCACTGACAATGAGCAGTTTACTAGGGTTTTCTACCTCTGGCTGCCTCAGATTTTAATAATAGAGACTTATAAGGAATAATTGAGTAACGCAAAATGACTATTAACCCTTTGAGGGCCAGAGAGTTATCCAGTGCATTGCAACACATTTCTTTGGATCCTAGTGGCATAACAAAGCGTTAATGATTTTTCTTGCATCTAAGGGGTTGAGATGGAATCTTCATTCATAGGAATACCCTAGATTCAAGTGTTAGGTATCTTTATAAGAAGGATCATGGTCTTCAGTGTAAAGTACAGACGGTCCCTTTGCATAATGTCTTTTCTTGCACAAAGAAGTATACTTAAAACAGAGGCGGGAAAATCCTGAGAACCAGGACTCTTAAAAGATTTACTGGTAACTTCCGGGACTTACCAGGTACGTCCTCTGTGACTAAGTGACAGTTTTTGCGGGACGTACCTGGTAAGTCCATTGTCGGAATTGGGTTAAAGAGACAGTAATTTTACACAAAAACAGCAGCTCCAATTAATCTTCATAGTATTTGGGCCATGAAGGGTGTTATTGCAATACTGTCAGAGTTATAGTTCAAGAGTAATTGAATGATAAAGTATCCCACTCCTGCACCTTTTACCTAGTGTAAGCCATGTCCCCTCAGATGTGGAATCTGGTCCTGGGACCAGACCGCTCACAGCAAGGGGCAGTGTTCTTACAGTGATCATAAGGATTACCCTGCCCCCTTGACAAGTTGTTCAGGTTTTATCTTATGCTTACTGAAGATTGTCCCTCTCTGCGATCCATCCGGACATTCTTGCTGCTCTGAGGTGAGCCGTGTTGCATCAGTAAAAGGGGTGGGAGGGTGATACTTTATTATTCAATTAGTCTTGAACTGCAACTCTGACAGTATTGAAATAACACTTTACGTGGCCCAAATACTATGAAGATTAATTAAAGCTGCTTTTATTGTGCAACGTTACTATCCCTTTAAAGGTGAACTAACACCTCATAATTTTCTACTTGCCTTACTTAGACCACCAAATCCTAATGGCCCCTATGAATTTTGCTTTTGTGTCTTTGTTCAAGAGCTGTCAAATCTTCAATCAGTCCTGGAATTCCTAGTCATAGAAACAGATATGAGTTGTTGGCAGTGGTGTACACAACTCCATCGAAAGGTGAGGCTGGTGTCCTGTAGTCTTTAACACCTGACATGCCTGCCTCTATGGACATGACATCCAGGACTGATTGAAAATTAGGCCTCATCTAGAATATGGAGTACAATTTTGGGCGCCTGTTATAAAAAAAAAAAAAAAAAAAAGACATTACTGAACTGGAAAAGGTTTAGAGACGTGCAACAAAACTGATAAAAGGATTGGAGGATCTGAGTTGTAAAGAGAGACTAGCCAAACTGGGTTTGTTTACATTAGAGAAGAGATGTCTAAGGGGTGATATGATTACCATTTACAAATACATTCAAGGTCAATACAAAGAACTATCCAATTAATTATTTATGCAAAGAGCTGATCTAAGAACAAGAGATCATCCATTAAGACTAGAGGAAAGGCGCTTTTGACTAAAACAAAGGCAGGGATTCTTTACAGTAAGGGCGGTAAGGCTATGGAATTCTTTGCCTCGGGATGTTGTGCTTGCAGATAATGCAACTGCATTCAAAAAAGCAATGGATGCCTATCTAGCACAGAACAATATTGACAATTATGACAGATGACTACAAAGCAAATAGGATATTGATCCGGGGAACTATTTGACTACCAATTGGAGTCAGGAAGGAATAACTCCCCCCACACATTTGGGACTAGATTGGCAATGGCTCCAAAGGGCTTTTTTGCCTTCCTCTGGATCAACAGGGGTGTTTTGGGAATGGGCTGGACTTGATGGACGCATGTCTTTTTTCAGCCTTAACTACTATGTTACTATGTTCTCTTGAAGGGCCAGATTCACAGGGGATGTTTGGAGTTTCTGATTAAGTAGGCATGTACCTTTTGTGCCTAGACTGAGCCAGTGCTTCAGAAATATTCAAGTATTGAGCTTCCTTAAATAATCTTATCCTTTGCAATCCATAGCTCACAACCCTTGCCTTTAAAGTGTTGAAGCAAATGTAATATCTAATTTAAAATACATTGAATGGAATATATACAATTTTTCTCTGTCGTCCAATACAGGTTTCTTGTAACTTTGGGTAGGCGATCCGCCCCTTTAATTAGACAGGAGCAGTTCTAGAATTGTATGCAGGGGGTGGAGCCTACCTTCCCTCCTTGGCTGCAGCTAGCCAACCAGCTCCAGAAAGATTTGTTCCTTGGCGAAGACACAGGCAAGAGAACAGTTCTGCTGTAGTTTTTAGAAATTTTATTTTTCTGTTGGAAATGGAATACCACCATTAAGTGGATTACCATAACTGACAATGCCCTTAGATGTGGCTAATTCAGTAACCAGATGCTTTTGTGAACCTTAAGCCCTGGGGGGGGGGAATCTTTCCTCAGGAGCTGCCCACTGAGGCTTCTTCTTAAAGTGTTAGTGATGTCCAACAAAAAGTTGCAATCCAGGCACACGTTTTAGACCATTCCAATGAAGGGATTCCTTGTAAGTAACGAGATTGCAGCACTTCTCAAGCGCCTCCGTGTTGACGAACACAAATCTCCTGCTGACAGCTTTACAGCTGTCAGTAGGAGACAGCGAACTTTAAACGCCTGTATCTCTTAAACCATAGCAGTTTGAGAGATACGGTGTTTTGCATTTAGCTCAGCTTTTTAAGCTCTTCTAAATGCAAAAAAAAATTTTTGTTGGACGTTACTAACACTTTAATACATGGTAGTCTGAAGACAGAAGACCTGCAGGAAAAGTGAGCTACCCTTTGAGTGCTACTGGTTCACGTGTCCCACAGTGCCCCTCCGCACAGGGGTTTTCCTTTGGAGTTCCTGTTGCACACTCCTGCACTCATTGGGTTTATCTGTATGTCTGTTGGGTGTTTTGCAGAAGGTTTATGTGGTAACTTAACCGTTTTGCATCTTTTGGGGGGTTATTGACACTTTCCATACTGGGTTCATTATTTTTTGGGTCTTCTAACATGTTCTAGTGATGTTTCATATACTTTTATTTTACTGCTTCAACTTTTCAAAAATTTGCGTTCCGCACCTTTAAAGGGATAGTATTACTTCAAAATTACTATCCCTCATATTGTAGCCCTTAATAAACTGAGTTAAATGACACCAGCAGCATCTCTCAAACCTTTATGGTTTAAGAGATAGCCGCTTTCAAAGTTTCCTCTCCCCTGCTGTCAGAGTTTTGCTTCCAGCGGGAGAATCCGGTCTCTGAATCAAGAGGAGGCTCTTCAGCAGAGCTGATATCTCGTTATGGAAGGAAAAATGATTCATTGAAACAGTCTTCTACGTGTGCTTGGTAACCAAGCACACGTAGAAGACTGTTTCAGTGAATCATTTTTCCTTCCATAACGAGATATCGGCTCTGTTGAAGAGCCTCCGCCTGTCCCGGGACCGGATTCCCCTGCTGGCAGCAGAACGCTGACAGCAGGGGAGAGGAAGCTTTTAAAGCCGCTATCTCTTAAACCATAAAGGTTTGAGAGATGCCGCTGCTGTCATTTAACTCAGTTTATTAAGGGCTACAATATGAGGTATAGTAATTTTGAAGTAATACTATCCCTTTAAGACTTGCTTTATCTCATAGACGCCATTGCTCCTTTCACTTCTATGGGACTGTATAGTTTGGGACATATCTCTGCAACCGCTCAACGTAGTGACTTCAGAGATGGCTCATTTTAATTCTCTGCCCTTGCTGTTTCATCCGGTTAACGTTTTGTGTGTTGGGGGGCTTCTGGCACTGTTGGGGTACTTTTTCTGGGAAAACTACATTTCCCATGAGTGCTTGCTTTGCGCACTCGTTTCTGATTGGTTCTGGCTGCGGCAGCCATTTTGTACCTTTTCCAGAACGAGTATCCTACGCAGGGCTTGGACTTCTCTCCTCTGTAGATTAACCCTTCGTCTGCCAAATAAGTGTATTTTACAGATTAATTGGGTGAAATTTTAATCTAAAACACTGTATTTGGTTGATTCCTTATACTCTAACGTTTTTGACACTGTCAGAATGTCTAATCCATTGGTGCTTGGGGCCAGGCCTAAGACTAAGGAGGCTGGGGTCTCTTTGTCCCCTATTGCGCACTGTTCCTCATGTCATTCAGGGTTAGCTAGAGAATTCTCAGGTAATTTATGCCCAGCATGTTCTTCTGTCTGAGTCTCTCCCAGGGACCTCTAGCCATGCATTAGAGCCAGCTTGGGAGTTCAAGGCTGCTACTAATGACCTTAGGTCTACATTGCAACTCTTTCCTAAAGCCTAAAAAGCCCCTTACTTGTTTTCCACCTAACCCCACTCTTGACCGCCTTGTGTCCTATGAGTGGATATCCCTGGACAGGAAACCTTCTGTTTCCAAGAAATTTGCCAAGCTTTACCCCTACTCTGAGGTGGTGCTTACTCAGTGGGTTTACCCCCCCCCCCCCCAAAGTGGATGCTCCTATCTCTAGGTTATCCAAGTCTACTGCCTTACCAATTTCTGATGCGTCAGCTTTGAAAGACTGGACTGACAAGAAACTTGAGGTTTCCCTCAAGTCCATCTTTGCCACCGCTGGTACTGCCATGTGTCCAGCGTTCGATGCCGCATGGGTTAACTGGGACATTGTGGTGTGGACTGAACAGCTCACCCTGCTGTCCGCCAGGGTGCTCCTACTTTGGACATGTTATGGCTTCTTGCCAACATTTCTGAGGCCTAGCACGGTTTCTCCTGCCTTATTTGATGCCATCCGTTTGGTGGCTAGGGTTTCCGCCATGTCTGTGGCTGCCAGAGGGCTCTTTGGCTCAAGATCTGGTCTGCTGACACTGCTTCCAAGAAAGCCTTGCTCTCCTTTCCTTTTCAAGGTACTTCATTGTTTGGGCCAGATCTCAAGGATCTGATTAGTAAGGTCACGGGGGGGGGGGGGGGTAAAAGTACCCTTCTGCCTTTGGTCCCCAGGAAGAAAACGCCTCTGAAGCGTAGTCGGTTTTTTTTGTTCCTTCCAGACTGAGACACTATGGCAAACCAGGCGGTTCCCTCAGCTCCGCGTGCCTCCTCCAAGCCCAAACAGCAATAGAAGCCTAAGGCTTCCAAGCCGCCTTCGGTATGACTCGCCGAACCCAGGTCCCCACTCTGCTGTGGTTGGCTGTCTGCGTCATTACCACAGTGTCTGGGAAGATTCAGTGACTGACCCATGGGTTTTACAGGTGGTGGCAGAAGGGTACAGGATCCCTTTAGTCTCTCTTCCTCCCTTTCACTTTTTCCCTTCTCATACTCCCCAGGGCACAGAGAAAAGACGCCTGTTCAGTGGTGCTATCCAGGACCTTCTGGACAAGGATGTTCTAGAACCTGTTCCAGTTCAAGACAGAGGTATGGGTTTTTACGCAAACCTCTTTGTGGTCTCCAAGAAGGATGGTGGTGGTTGTCCCATTGTGGATTTGAAGGATCTCTATTCCTTCGTGATCTGGACTGATTGCTGCTATGTCCTCGCGGGAATTCCTTGTGCCTCTGGATCTTCAGGGCTCGTATCTACACATCACCATTGATCCAGAGAGACGGCAGTATCTCACATTTACCTGCGAGCAAGGGCACTTTCAGTTTTCAGCTCTTCCTTTTGGTATGACTACAGCTCCTCAAATCTTCAACCGTGTCCTGGGAGCTTTAGTGTCTGTACTCCATAGGGACAGCATCAGAGTTACTCCATACATGGACGACCCGCTTCTGAAAGCCCCCTCTGCGGAACTTCTTAATCAGCAGGTTCAGGACTGCATTCATGCTCTTAACCATCATGGGTGGATCATCAACATGGACAAGTTGGATCTTGTCCCATCCCAGCGTCTGGTCTTCTGGGGCCTTCTCTTCGACACTCAGCAGAGCATGGTGTTTCTCAAGGACGAGGTAGCTCACCAGATCGCCCACAGGGTTTCTGCTGTTCTGGCTCACAATCCAGTTCCAGCGAAGAAGCTGTCCTCTCTAGTGGGGAAATTCATCTGCACCATAGAAGTGGTCCCATTTGCCATGGCTCACACCAGGGAACTCCAGAGGTTTGTGATCCAGGTGTGCAGGGGTCAGCCGGACTTTCTGAAGTCGTCTGTATCCCTTTCTCTTCATTTGGAACTGAGTTTGTCGTGGTGGCTCGACCTCTCCAATCTGCTGAATGCAGATTGAAGTCCTTCCTGGTATCCTTCTGGACCACGGTGACGATTGACGCCAGCCTCTCCAGCTAGGGAGCGGTCCTGGTTCACCTGCATGCTCAGGGTTGGTGGTCTCCGGAGGAATCTCTCCTTCCCATCAACGTGTTGGAGCTTTGGGCGATGTTTCATGCTCTTCATCATTGGACACCTCAGCTGGAAGACTGCCCAGTCCGGGTACAGTCCGACAACGCAACGGCCTTGGCTTACATCAGCAAGCAGGGCGGAACAAGAAGTCTTGCCGCTTGGTTAGAGGTCAAGGCTTTTTTAGTCCTGGGCAAAAGAATACATTCCTGCCATATCCGCAGTGCACATTCCTGGAGTAGACAACATCATGGTGGACTTCCTCAGTCGACACACAGTGGACAGCGGAGAGTGGGAACTGCAACCGGAGGTGTTTCCCCTCATTGTTCAGAAGTGGGGTCTTCCTTGCATCGACCTGATGGTGACAAGACACAGCAGGAAGGTTCTGCTCTTGCTGGAGGGATACTCTAGCTATAGAGGTGGATGCCATGTCCATTCCTTGGTTATTTCCTCTGGCTTACATCTTTCCTCCCTTCCCCATGTTGCACAGGGTGTTGCGGAAATTGAGACTGGAGCGCTGTCCAGTCATTCTGATTGCTCCGTACTGGCCTCGACAGGCTTGGTTTCTGGAGCTTCTATATCTGCCAATGGTGGAGCCATTCCGCCTCCCTTACCATCCGGATCTTCTTCTACAGGGTTACCTGTGGATGGAGGCTATTCATCGGCTAGTTTTGACAGCTTGGAAATTGAATCCTCCATATTGAAGAAGAGAGGTTTCACTGTCGTCCAATACAGGTCACTGGTACTCTGGGAGGCGTAAGTCCCCTTTAATAGGCAGGAACAACTATGCAAATGATTTGCAAGGGGCGGAGCCTCCCCTCTTACCTAAGCCACCTTCTGGCCAGAGCCACTTAGATTGATTTGTTCCTGGTGTGCTTGCACACCAGGTAGAGAACATCTATGCATCTTAGTGTTTTATTATTTTTTATTCAAATATGGAATACCACCATTAGGAGGGTGACCATGGCTGTGATTTGCCCTCTTTAAAGTGGCTGGTGCAGCTTCCAGGGATTTTCTGTGGACCTTATGCCCTGAAGAGGGGACAGCTTGTGTTAAGCAGCTTCCCTATTGGGGAATTTACCTCTGGTTCTTTCCCACTTCATCATGGTCACCTGAAGACAGAAGTCCTGCAGGAAAGGTGAGTCACCCATTGAGTGCTGAAGGTCCACTTGTCCCCACAGTGTTCCTTTGATGGGCTTGTATTTGGGAGTTTTAATACACTCCAGCACTCATAGGGTGTTTCTATTGCATTATTACTGTTTTATGCAATTTCTGTGGTATTCTCTGGGTTTTGGAGCTTTGGGTATTCATTTATTTATGTTTCTCATGTGTTTCATGCTTGTTTGGGCACTTTTTAATGTTTTCGTAAACTTTATTAAAAATGGTGTTCCGCGCCTTTAAGCGCGGCTTTTTCCCGCTCAGACGCAAGGGCTCCTTTACTCTCTATGAGAATTCACAGTGTGGGACATATCTCTGGAACCGCTTGTCACAGCAACTTCAGAGAGGGCTCATTTTAATGCTAGGCTCCTGCTCTATCATCCGGAATGTGTTTTATTTATGTAGGGTGTTCAGGGGGGCTTCGGGCACTGTTTGGGGTACTTGTAAGGGAAAACTACATTTCCCATGAGCGCTTGGTTCGCGCTCGTTTCTGATTGGCTGTCATGACGGCCGCCATTTTGTGGTACTTTTCCTAAGCGAGTACACTACGCAGGGACCGAGCCTTCTCTCTCCTCAACAGATTAACCCTTCGCTGGCCAGATAAGTCCGATTTTAGACATTTCTGGGGTGAAACTTTAATCATTTACACTTTTTCTGGGTGATAGTGTTATTAGTGGGGTATATTGACGCTGTGAGCATGTCTACTTCACTGGAGCTAGGGGCTAGACCCAAGTCTAAGGAGGATGGGGGGTCTGCTACCCCCATGGCGTTTTGCTCCTCTTGCCACATTGGGCTGGCTAGCGATAATGTGGGAGATCTATGCCCTAATTGTACTGGTCAAGATAGCAACCCTGGGCTTCCCAGCCACGCTATTGAGCCATCTTGGGTGAGGGAGTTTAAAGCTGCCACTAGGGATCTCAGATCCACGCTTCAACTCTTTCCCTCTCAGATTCAGGGGGCTCTCCAGGTCTGGCAGACCCCCTCTACCATCAGTACCTCCCTGCCTAAGCCACAGGGAGCTCCTGATGTCACTGATTCTTCTGAAGAAGAACTCTTACAGGATTCTGATGCTGAGGAACGTACTGTTATTGAATCTAACAGGTCCATTGGGGACCCCTATGAGTGTGACCCTGAAGTTTCGGCTCAGGGTCTGATCAGAGCGGTTCTGAATACGCTCAACCTTCCTCTGACTCAGGAATCCACTTATGATCCTACTGATGTTTTTCAGAAAAAGCCATCTAAGCCAGTTGTTTGTTTTCCAACTAACCCTACTCTTGCCCGTCTGGTCTCTGAGGCATGGAAGAATCCTGATAGATCTTCCTCTGTCTCCAAAAAGTTTGCTAAACTTTACCCTTTTCCTGAGGCTGAGCTGGCAAAATGGGTTCATCCTCCCAAGGTGGATGCTCCTGTTTCTAGACTATCCAAATCTACCGCATTGGCTGTCTCAGATGCCTCTGCCCTGCAGGATTGGACGGATAAAAAGCTGGAGCTTTCTCTTAAATCTATTTTTGCCTCCATTGGCACTGCCATGCGCCCAACCTTTGCTGTGGCATGGGTTAATAGAGCCATTGCGGCCTGGACTGAACGACTGACTGAAGCAGTTCGCCAGGATGCGCCAGTATCTGAACAGTTGCAGCTACTTGCTAATATCACTGAAGCTCAGAACTATGTTGCTGACGCTGCTTTTGATGCTGTGGCATGATGGCGAGGGCCTCCACTTCTTCTGTGGTGGCTAGACGCGCTCTTTGGCTGAAAATTTGGTCTGCTGATACAGCCTCTAAGACAGCCTTGCTTTCCTTGCCCTTTCAGGGGAATTTGCTTTTTGGGTCTGAACTCAAAGAAATGATCAGTGAGGCTACTGGCGGTAAAAGTACTCTTCTACCCTCAGTCTTTAAGAAAAAGTTTCCAGCCAAACGCAATCGGTCCTTTCGTTCCTTTCAGACTGAGACACGCTCCTCGGCCCAAACGGGTCCTCCCACTACGCGCTCCTCCTCCAAGCCCAAACAGTCCTGGAAGCCCAAAGTTGCCCCCAAGGCCAAGACCTCCAAGACTGCTTCGGCATGACTCGCCGAATCCGGGTCCGCATCCGGCTGTAGGCGGTCGTCTCCGCATCTTTCGCCGGACTTGGGAGGAGTCAGTGGCGGACCCATGGGTTCTTCAGGTGGTGTCAGAGGGATACAGGATCCCTTTCTCTTCCCTTCCTCCTTTTCGGTTCCATTTTACTCGTCCTTCTCAGGAACCCACAAAAAGGCGTCTGTTCGACGACGCTATTCAGGATCTCTTGGACAAAGAGGTCCTGGAGGCGGTTCCTCAAGGGGACACAGGTTCAGGATTTTATTCCAACCTGTTTGTGGTAGCCAAAAAGGACGGAGGAGCTCGTCCCATTTTGGATCTCAAAGATCTCAATGCCTATGTGGTGACTTCCCACTTCTGCCAGGAGTCCTTGCGTTCTGTGATTGCAGCAATGTCTCCTGGGGAGTTTCTTGCCTCCCTGGACCTTCAGGATGCTTATCTTCACATCCCTATTCATCCAGAGAGCAGGCGGTATCTCAGGATTGCCTGCCACAGGGGACACTTTCAGTTTGCAGCGCTCCCCTTTGGGCTGACTTCAGCCCCTCAGGTCTTCCAGAGGGTGTTAGGCTCTTTGATAGCGGTGCTCCATCAGGATGGGATCAGAGTGACCCCCTACATGGACGATCTCCTACTGAAGGCCTCCTCAGCGGAGCTTCTCCGTCAGCAATTACAGAAGTGCATGCACACCCTGAACCGTCATGGCTGGATCCTGAATCTGGACAAGTCGGACTTGATCCCATCTCAGAGGCTTCTGTTACTGGGTCTCCTGTTCGACACTCGCCAATGCATGGTGTTTCTTCCAGAGGACGTGGCTCACCAGATAGCCGTCAGAGTGACTGGGATTCTGGACATGGACGAAATTCCAGTACCGAAGTTGTCGTCTTTAGTGGGGAAGTTCATTTCCACGATCGAAGCAGTTCCATTTGCCATGGCCCACTCCAGGGATCTTCAGAGATTTGTGATCCAGACGTGCAAGAATCATCCAGATCATCAACATCTGTCTGTTTCTCTTCCTCCTCATGTCGAGTCGAGTCTGCACTGGTGGTTAGATCTCTCTCATCTCCTGAAAGGGAGATCCTTTCTAGTTCCTCATTGGACCACAGTCACAACGGATGCCAGCCTTCGGGGCTGGGGTGCAGTCTGGGGTCGCTTCAGTGCTCAGGGGAAATGGGGTCTGGAGGAATCCATGCTCTCCATCAATGTTCTGGAACTTCGAGCTGTCCGGCTTGCCCTGAGGCACTGGGAGTCTCAATTGACCGGTCTTCCGATCAGAGTGGAGTCCGACAATGCCACGGCGGTGGCTTACATCAACAGGCAAGGCGGCACAAGAAGCGGTTCCGCCTGGTGGGAGGTCAAGGATATTTTGTCTTGGGCAGAAGATCACGTGCCTGTCATCTCTGCGGTTCATATTCCAGGCGTGGACAACGTCATGGCAGACTTCCTCAGTCGTCATACCGTCGACAGCGGAGAATGGGCTCTTCACCCAGAGGTGTTTCACATGCTCACTCAACGGTGGAGGATGCCTGTGGTGGATCTGATGGCTACCAGACACAACAGGAAGGTTCCGGTGTTTTGCTCCCGGTTGAGGGACTCCCTTGCTCTAGCAGTGGATGCCTTGTCGATCCCTTGGGACTTCCCCCTGGCTTACATCTTCCCTCCTCTTCCTCTATTGATCAGAGTTATCCAGAAGTTGAAGAGAGAGCGTTGTCCTGTCATCCTGATCGCTCCAAACTGGCCTCGCCAGTCCTGGTATCCGGAGTTGATGACCATGTCAGTGACGGATCCGATCCCGCTTCCTGCCCGTCCGGACCTACTTCTTCAGGGGTATCTGTGGAAGGAGGATGTTCACTCTCTCCATTTGATGGCATGGCGGTTGAATCCTCGATTCTAGCAAAGAAAGGATTTTCTCCTTCTGTGGTGTCGACTATGCTCAGTGCTCGTAAGCCTGTGTCTTCCAAGATCTATCATCGCATATGGTCAACTTTTGTAATATGGTGTTCTGATAAGAAGTTATCCCTTGAATTCCATCTTCCCACTGTCCTGGCCTTCTTGCAGGACGGTGTGGATAAGGGGCTCAGTCTGAGTTCCCTCAAAGTTCAGACTTCTGCCTTGTCTGTGTTTTTCCAGGAAAGGATTGCTATCCTTCCTGATGTGAAAGTTTTCTTCCAAGGTGTGACTCGTGTTCGACCTGCCTTCAAGAGTCCTGCTCCCCAGTGGGACCTCAATTTGGTGCTGGGAGTTCTCCAGCGACCACCGTTTGAATCCTTGGCTTCCATTCCATTACGTCTCGTGACTTGGAAGATGGCCTTCCTTTTGACTGTTGTGTCAGTGCGCCGGGTAGCAGAGTTACAGGCCTTGTCTTGTAAACCTCCTTACCTGGTGTTCCACAAGGATAAGGCTGTGCTTCGCACTACCAAGGAATTCTTACCCAAGGTTGTGTCCGAGTTTCACATCAATCAGGAGATTGTGGTTCCCTCTTTCTGCCCTAATCCTTCATCTGACAAGGAAAGAGATCTCCATCTGTTGGATGTGGTGCGTTGCCTCAAGTTTTATGTTCATCGCACCGAGTCTATCAGGAAGTCTGACGCTCTATTCGTCATTCCTGAGGGGCCTAGGGCAGGGAGACCGGCTTCCAAAGTTACCATTGCCTCTTGGATTAAGGCTACTATCCGTGAAGCCTATAAGTTGAGGAATAGGCATGTTCCCTTCCGGGTGACTGCCCATTCCACCAGATCTATTGGGGCCTCTTGGGCCTACAAGAATCAAGCTTCTGCTGATCAACTGTGCAGAGCGGCCACTTGGTCCTCTGTGCACACTTTTTCTAAGCACTATCGAGTTGATGTACTGGCTTCGGCTGATGCCAGTTTTGGAAGGAAGGTCCTGGAGGCAGTCTTGCCTGTGTAGGTCTTCCGCTCTGTGATCCTTAGTGCTTCCTTACTGTTGAGCCCTGTTGGCTCTGGTTTCGTGTGCTGTGTTAGTTCAGGGATTGTTCCCTTGGTTGGTGTCCGTTGACACTTACAGTTTGGGCTATGTTATTAACTGGGTCATAGCAGTTCTAGTGACTTGGGCCTTGCGCCTGGTCCTTGCCTTACTTCCTGCCTCTGGATCAGCTCAATGTTTGTACATCCCAGAGTACCAGTGACCTGTATTGGACGACAGTGAAAATAGGATTTTAGTCTTACCTGTTAAATCCTTTTCACTTAGTCCATACAGGTCACTGGTCTCCCACCCTGTCAAGGGACCAGTCTTGGCTCTCCTGTGGCATCCAGTGGGAGACCGTTCGGGCATGCTCACAGGAGTCTTTCTTTTTGCTTACCTGAGGTCAGTTTTTAGGGTCTCAAATCAATCTAAGTGGCTCTGGCCAGAAGGTGGCTTAGGTAAGAGGGGAGGCTCCGCCCCTTGCAAATCATTTGCATAGTTGTTCCTGCCTATTTAAGGGGACTTACGCCTCCCAGAGTACCAGTGACCTGTATGGACTAAGTGAAAAGGATTTAACAGGTAAGACTAAAATCCTATTTTTTCTTCTGGAGTGGTGTCTACTATGCTCAGTGCCCTCAAACCGGTTTCTTCTAAGGCCTACCAGTGTGTCTGGTCGACCTTTCTATCTTGGTGTTCTGACAGGGACCTGTCTCAGGAATTTGATTTGCCTACGATCCTGGCCTTTTAGCAGGATGGAGTGGACAAGGGCCTCGGTTTGAGTTCCCTTAAGGTTCAGACTTCTTCTTCCTGATCTCAAGGTTTTCTTTCAGGGCGTTGCTCATACTCGTCCTGTCTTTAAGAATCCCGCTCCTCCATGGGATCTTAACTTGGTTTTGGGCTTTCTTCAGCGCCCTCCCTCTGATTCCTTGGCTACTATTCCTCTATGCCTGTTGACGTGGAAAATGGCCTTTCTCCTTCCGAAGGTGGTTTTGGAGTTCCACATCAGTCAGATTGTGGTGCCTTCTTTCTGCCCTGACCCTACCTCTGACAAGGAAAGGGATTTCCACCTGTTAGATGTGGCGCGTTGTCAAGTTTTATGTCCATTGCACTGAGTCTATCAGGCAATCTGATGCTGTGTTCATCATTCCTGAGGGTCCCAGGGCAGGACGACCTGCATCCAAAGTGACTATTGCCTCCTGGATCAAGTCCACTTCATAAGGCTTACGAGCTCAGGAAGAAGCCTGCTCCCTTTCGGGTCACGGCTCATTCTACTAGTTCTATTGGGGCTTCTTAGGCTTACAAGAATCAGTCCTCCACTGATGTGCAAGGCTGCCACTTGGTCGTCTGTAGACACCTTTTTGAAACACTGTGTTGATGTGCTGGCATCGGTTGACGCCACCTTTGGGAGGAAGATCCTGGAGGCAGTCTTGCTTGCCTAGGATCTTCTTCGGTTCTTGGTGCTTCCTTCACTTTTGAGCCCTGTTGGCTCTTGTTCAGTGTTTTGGGGTGGTGTTACCCCTGTTCAGCAGCCCTTGGCACGTCATTGTTTGTTGGGCTACCTCTGATCTGATGGTTCAGATCTGCTCTGGTAACTTTGGGGGCCTTGCGTCTGGTCCTTGCCTTGCTTTCCTCCTCTGGGAAACTCAATGGTTGGACATCCCAAAGTTACCAGTAACCTGTATTTGACGAAAGAGAAAAGAGGATTTTAGCCTTACCTATTAAATCCTTTTCTTTTAGTCCATACAGGTTACTGGTCTCACACACTGTCAGGGGACCATGCTTGGCTCACCTGTGGCAGACTGTGGGGGTCCTTTGGGGTCATGCTCACAGGAGTCTTCTTTCCCTTCTACTATCTAGTCAATAGTGTCTCAAATATTACTGGAGCTGGTTGGCTAGCAACCAAGGAGGGAAGGTAGGCTCCACCCCCTGCATACAATTCTAGAATTGTTCCTGCCTAATTAAAGGGGCGGTTTGCCTACCCAAAGTTACCAGTAACCCGTATGGACTAAGAGAAATGTCTTTACCAGGAAAGACTAAAATCCTCTTATGATTAGCATTATTGAAGGACAACATGGTTCCAATTAAGCTGCCACATGACCATGCCTGTTTTCTTACTCATGAGTCGATCTTTGAAATGCTACAAGAAATCTTTTCCATCCTATGTTCCTTTTCACATGCCCTATGTGCAAATTTAAGCACCTTTTCATAATACAAAAGCAAATATCCACGTTCAAAGTTAGTAAGATAGCTTTAGTTATAATAAACTAGTCAAGCATATGTTCTAACACCCCCCCCACCCCCCCTTGTCACAATGGCAAAACCGATGAGCTAGAAAATCCACCATTCGATCTTGTACACATGTAATGCACAGTGGGTTACTTTAATAAAACTGTTCCAAAGATGGGCCTAAAAGGTGGGTTAGATCAGTCGCAAGCAAAGTTTGAGGCAACACTGGGGAAGTTCCTAGAGGACTGCATGGGGTGCTTGAAGTCTGACTACCCGAAAGCTTATGTGCGTGTAGGTATAAATACAGAGAGGGGCCCATATTTAAGTTTAACAAAAAAGGTATTTTGAAATTTAGACTGAGTAATGTGAGCCAGCATTAATGAGTGTTTTATAGAGGAGGACATTGGTATTGATACTGCCTTTGACGAGGAGCCAAAATAATTCTCAGTGTGGGGAACAGAGAATGAATGGCAAATTTACATATAGACCAGTCTGGCAGCTGAGATTATGTAAACTGGATACATGCAGTTAGAATTTAGTAGTCCGCAAAGCCGAAGTGTTGCTTTTTATCAGTGTCTCTATGATTTAACAGTTGATTGTAGTAATGTTGTGTGACGTCAAGACTTTGTGAAATGTAATGAATCCAAAGCAGTGTTACCTGGGTTGTAGATGAAAATGCTGAAATTGACCATAATTGAAATGGTGTCTGTCAGCACGATTTCACAGGTAGGGAAGGAAATTGGGAATGGCAGATACAGTTACACAAGACAGGCAGACAGATGGGGTTAGATAGATATATGGATGTCATGAGTGTAGATGTTGACATTTAAAGCTGTGAGGGAATTCATTTACTTAGTGGTGATGTTACTTGGGAGAAGGCCCAAAACCAATCTCTGTGGGTTGTTGATAAATCGAGGGGTGAAAATAGAGAAGAAGACTTAATGAGCAGTCGGTCATTTAAGATGAATTCAATGTTGTTTCCTGAAACAAATGGAATGGAAAATAGTCAAAAGAAGAGTGATCAACATTGTTGAAAGCAGTGACAAATGACCCTTAGGCTAGAAAGATGTATAGTGCACAGAACAGGACTCTGGTGCAATATTGACTGAAGACTGGAAAAAAAAAGAACTAAGTATAAGGAAAACCCCAAAGGTGTGTAGGATTTTCCTTTGCTTATTGAAGATTGTCCCTTGCCGCTTTCCATCCAGATCAAGCTTATAGGCAGCGAGATATGGCCAGAAGGGGGGGGGGGTGGTGGTGGTGGGAAATCATTTCAGCTTGAATATTTTTGAAATACATAACTGTAAGTACTTAAACATAGTGCTGTATGTTATAAAAACAATATAGAAGCTAAACTTTAATACAGACATTACTATCCCTTTCATTTATTTTTATTTATTTTTTTAACCCTTTTGAGTGCCAGAGGGCTGTGGAATACATTGCAAAACAATGCATTCCATACCCCTCTGGCACTCAGAGGGTTCATATAAAGATGGTGACAGAAAAAAAAAAAAAGTTTGTGTGACAGACTGGTATGAGCTGTGACTGAGTCTGATCATGACAGATACTAGAGACTTGCATGATACAGCATTTTGTAACCTTTCTGTTGTATGCTTAACTGTTAAAATCCACACTGCTTTGATAATGTCCAGCAAATGTACTAGGAAAAGGAGTAGGCACAGTACAGAGATGTGTTGGTAAAGTGGTAGTTAAAAATTTGTCTGCAACCATGGTTGTTTATTGCCAAAACTATAGCAATCATGATCCTTCTGAGGAAGCTGTGAAAGTGGCATAAAATAACTCCGGGCAATGCCGAGACTGACCACCTCCTCTCCAGATGTGGTTGAATGAAAAAGATGACATACCCAGAAAATTTGCTGTAAGGAAAAGGCCCAGCCTCCACTGAAAAGGAATACTGGGTCTGTTTATTAACTATTTGAGAAATCAGTTGGAAAGTCTGACTCTGGACAAGTAAATATGCCTAAAATGTCATCCTGAACGTATGATGAGGGTTGTTATTGGAAGTGCAGCACCTTTGACACCTAGTAGTACAATTGTAACATCTATCCCCAGTAGTAATAGTAGTAGCCCCTCAGGAACCCCTCAGAACATGAAGTCGACAGTATAGAGATACTTCACTCACAATCCAAAAGCAAAGCATGTTGCTATCAGTTGTCTGGGTAAGAAGCATGTGTGCAGTGGGAAAGCAGGATCAAACCTAGGCACATCCTCACTAAATCCCACCTGAAGCACGACCACAAGTCAAACTGTAGCTAACTGCATACAAACATATACTATTAACTTAAAACTAAAGATAGCCTACTTACAGACTTATCTTTCCAAGACCAGTGCGCAAGAAAGTGTGGAGGTTCTTTACAAGCTCCTTTTCTGAAGAGGTGGGCAAACAGACTGACTGCTAGGACAGGAAGTGAAACAGAGCACTACAGTAATGGCTCCTAAATTAAAGCAACAGCTACTGTTTTTTGTTTTTTTTTGTTATACAATAGACTTATGTATGCTTATATAGCTATCAGAACATGGATTATATTAAAGTTTTCACACACACTGCATGTGCATTTTTTAATTTTTACCCCTTTCAGTTCCAGGGGCTTAGGACATTTTCTGTACCCTGGAGGCCAGACAAATTTCAGCATTTTTGCTGTCCATCTGTTTAGACTTTATTTCCTCTGGTAACTTTCTAGTTACATATGGAAAACTGTATATGTCTCTTGTTTTGGAATGAATTGAGCTTTTGCATGGTGCCTCGCATGAAGTGAATTTTGTGCAAAAAGCTATGAAAAGTGAAACATTACTTATTTTGCTAAAATCACATTCTGTATATAAAAAAAGTCTTGATTGTAAAAGTTTCAATTATTTGAAAAAGCCCCGAGCTCCCCAGCTATAAAAATGCCATATATGTATAGTTTTACCTATGTTCATTTCCTGTGCAGAGTCCTAATAACCAGGGGTGCAAAACTATTTTTTTCTCTTGTCCAGTATGGAACACAGGTACCATGCAGTTGAGCTCCTCCATTGGAAGGCAGAAAACCTCAAAAAGATGAGGTCTTGTGGGTGGAGACTCCCCAATTCCTCTACAGGGCAACTTCGCCCTGCCAAAGCCCAGTCAGCAGTGGCAGCCCAAGAGAACAGCTTCAAACCCTATGTCTGTCAAGCCAGACTTCAGCATGACTCCTGGAATCCTGGTCAGCAGGTTCCTGTAGGAGAGCTTCTTTTTTGGGATGCCTGGGGAAACTCTTATCGAGGACCAGTGGGTCTTGCTGGTATTTTCAGGAGGGTACAGAATAGGATTCAAACCCCTTCCTCCTTTGTTTTTTTTTTTCCAGTCCGGATTCCCTGTATCTCCGGTAAAGTTACAGTTTTTCTGGGAAGCAGTGCAGTCACTGCTGGACAAGTGTTCTGGTTTCAGTACCTCCCCAAGATTAAGGTTCAGTTTTTTTTTTTTTTTTTTGTTTTCTCAACCTGTTTGTGGTCCCGAAGAAGGACGGTGGCTGCCGTCCCATCATGGACCTTGTGTTCAACATGTGGAGACTGCTTGCTTCAAGATGGAGTCCTTGCAATCTGTCATCGCAGCGATGTGCCCGGGAGAGTATCTGGCATCATTGGACATTCAGGATGCGTACCTACATATCCCACTCCAGCAGGACAGTCAACGCTATCAGTTTTTTGCCTTCGCCTCGGAGCACTACCAGGTCACCAATCTGCCTTTTGGCCTGGTCTCTGCTCCTTTGGTGTTTACCAAAGTAATAGGTGCCTTGTTGGCCTTCGTTCACACTCGGGGCATTTGTATGACCTCTTATTTGGATGATCTTTTGCTCAAAGCTCCTTTGGAGGAACTCTTTGCCTAGCATGTCCAAGTATGTGCTCAAAACCTGGTCCACCATGGGTGGATTTTGAACATGTCGAAGTCCTCCCCAGTGCCATCCCAGGAGCTGGTGTTCCTTGGCATGAGGTTTGACACCTGCCTGCGGAAAGTCCTCTTGATAAAGGACAAGATTCTGCAGCTAATGCAGGATGTGTCCCAGGCTCTGGGGTGGCCCTCTGCCTCAGTCCAGAAGTACATGAGGGTTCTGTGCAGTCTACTGTCTACACTAGAACCAGTGCTTTACTCTCCGGTGCACACCAGGGAACTTCAGAGATTTGTCATCCAGAAGTGGCATGGAAATCTGGATCTCCTGGATCAACAGATCCTCCCTCTCAGGAAGCCAGACGGTATCTGCAATGGTGGTTGCAACAACACCACCTGAACCCTGGGGAGCCATTCATGATCCTGGAGTGGACAGTGGTCACGATGGATGCCAGCCTGAGCTGCAGGGGTGCAGTGCTGTGTCACCTGGGGATCCATGGCAGGTGGACTGCAGATGAATCGTTTCAGTACATCAGTGTTCTGGAGCTTAGGGTGGTCCGTCTTGCTCTGGTGTACTGAACATCTCAGTTGAAGGGCCATCCAGTACGTGTCCACTCGATAATGCCATGGCCGTAGCTTACATCAATTGTCAGGGGACAATTGATGTGCCGCTGCCTGGTACGAGGAAGTATATTCTGGCTGGGCACAAGCCCACATTCCAGCCATCTCTGCCATTCACATTTGCCGTGTTGAGGAGTTGCAGGCTTTATCTTGCTAACCGGCTTTTCTTCTAGCTGTGGTTTCAGTCTGCGGTGTTGCTGATTTGCAGGCTTTGTTTTGCAAGCTACCTTTCCTGGTTTTTCGCAAGGTGAGTTCCACATCAGTCAGTTGTACATTTGTTTGCCCAGACCCTATGTTTGACAAAGAATCTGATCTCTTTGATGTGTTGCAGTGCCTTAACCCCTTAACGACCCTATGGATATATCTGACTTAACGACCCATGACGTACTATGACAGTCATGGAATTCCGGGCTCCCCCCGCGGCTGCACGTCGTTCGGGGAGTCCGGAACCGGAAAAAAAAAATAATAATAATAAAAGCTCTGTGGTCCTTAAGTGACCACGGCCGGTCCTTAAGGGTTTAATTTCTTTATGCACCACACAGTCTTTTCATAAGATTACTTATTTGTCATTCCTGAGGGTCCCAGGGCAGTTCTGGCACGGTCATTACTGTCTCTTGGATCAAGTCTACCCATTAGTAGGGCGTACGAGCTCAGAAAGAAACCAGTTACAGCACATTCCACCTCCTGTCTAAGGATCTCTTCTTTCCAGTGCCTAACTGTTGTTCAACTGTTCAAGCCCAGTTGGCTCTTCTTGTGTGCTGTGCAACTTTTTGTAGTGTCTGTTGATACTTTGTTTGTATATGGGACGTTCGGTTCTGGATAGTCCTAGGGAACTCCAGTGTCATGGGGACAGGTGTGAGGTCCTTTCTCTTTCCCACCTCTGGAAGCCTACTGTTGGTTATATCCCCATGGTACCTGTGTTCCATATTTGCTGATAGAGAAAATAGGGTTTTAGCCTTACCTTGTTAAATCCTTCTCTCTTAGTTCAAATGGAACACAGCTCTCCCTCCCAAAGAAAGGGACCTCTATTGTTCTCACCTGTTTGGTTATGGGAGTCCTTCTAGGGGCTTTTTTACTCAAAGGTACTTTCTTCTCCTCTTGCAGGTCCCTACTTGATAAATTCCTCATTCTGGTAGGAAGGCTGTGAACAGTTCTGCTTAGTTTTTAGATTTCGTGTTTTTTTTTTTTTTTTTTTTTTTTTTAAGATATGGGGTGTCAAAATTCCCCCATTAGGTGGATTGCCAAAATTCCCCCATTACGGGGATTACCATTACTGGCTTCCCCTGGTGGATTGCCCAGTTCACAGGAGTTGGTTGTGGACCTTCTTGGCCCTGGGGTAACCCATGTCTCTCCAGAGGGAGTCTCTCTGAGGTGTCTTCCTTTGCAAGGGCAATCTGAAGAAAGAAGACCTGAAAAAAGGTGAGCAACCCTTTGAGTGTCATGGTCCACTTGCCCCACAGTTCCCTTTTGCACAAGGGTTCTGGAGTTCTTTGTAACGCCTGTACTCATGTTGGGTATTATTCCTTACCGTTTTGGGGAACATTGAAGCATTTTTTGCTGTTTTATGGTAATTAACACCTTCTCTGCCAGCCTTTTTTAGTTGGGGGGAACTTTATTCTCACATTTAAATGTTTATTTCATGTTTATGGTGTTCTATGTGTATGTGTTTCTACACTTTTTAAACACTTAATTTTACAAATTTAATTTTGAATTCCGGACGAACTTTACTGCATAACCACAATGATCCATTGATCTCTATGGGACAGACGTTTTGGGACATATCTTTACAACAGTTCTATGTACCAAGTTGAGAGACTGCTCAATCTTCTTGTCTCCCCTTGCCTAACTATTCGATAGACATTCTTGGGGGCTTCGGGACGATTTGTTTGTTTCTGGTGCTCTGTACTAGGAAAACTACATTTCTTGTAAACACCGGCTTCGCGGGCTGTTTTCAGATTGATTCCTTATGCGGTCACCATTTTATTTTCCTCTGTACACGATTATCATATGCAGGGCTTGGTCTCCTCAGCTCTCCTCTTCAGGTTGATCCTTCGCTTGCCAGATAAGTGTATTTTAGACTTTCTGGGGTGAAAACTTTAATCTGGGTGACAGTATTTGGGTCTTCCTATACTGTATTGACACTTTTTTGTACTCCTGTTAGAATGTCGCATCTACTAGGGCAAGGAACTAGGCCTAAGGCTTAAGGACTATGGGGTGTCTTTGACCCCCCCCCCCCTCACATATTGCTCATGCCAGTCTGGGCTTCCCATGAACTACTCTGGTCGCTTATGCCCCTCATGTGCTGTGGCCCCTGCGTGTCTCCCAGCCATGATCAAGAGCCACCTTGGGTTAAGGACTTAAAGTCCTCTATGGCACAGTTTCATTTTTTCTCTTCAAGGGGTTCTTCAATCATGGAGATCCCCCACTTCTTTCAGGTTTGTGGCCCCCTAAGGCACCTGATATTCCTGATTTATTTGATTCCTCTTTGGTGGTTTCAGATGAGATTCTCAGGGTGGTATGTGTTCTGAGAGGGATTCTTCCAATTTTCATGGTGATCCCTTTGAAGCTGACCCTGAATCCTCTGCTGAGGGTCTCATTAAGGAGGTTTTAACCACTTTAAACATTCCCTCTACCTCTGTAGAGCCTCAGGCTACATCTGATGTCTTTCAGAGGCTCAAAGTCCTGTACTGTTTTTCCGCCTAATCCCATTCTGGATCAGATTATTCTGGATGAGTGGAAGACTCTTGACAAGCGTCTTGCTCTAAGAGATTCTCTAAACTGTATCCCTTTTCTGAAGCTGCCTTGTCTCAATGGGCTGCTACTCCTCAGGTTGATTCTCCCATTTCCAGGCTTGCCAAGTCCACTGCCTTGGCAGTTGCGGATGCTTCAGCTCTTAAGGAGTTGACTGAGAGAAAACTTGAAGCTGTTTTGAAGGATAATTTTACTTCAGTTGGTGTGTCCATGAGACCCTTCTTGGCTTCTGCATGGGTCATTAGGGCCATTACTGTTTGGATTGAACAGCTAACTGCTGCTGTCCACAAAGGTGCGTCTAATGCTGACCTTTTATCCCTCTTGGCCAACATTTCTGAGGCTCTCGTTGACTCCCTTTGACTTAAAGCTTATGGCCTCAGCAATTTCTGTGACTGCTAGGCATATGCTGTGGCTGAAGATCTGGTCTGCAGACTTGATCTCTAAGAAATCACAGATTTCTCTTCCATTTCAGGATTCCTCTCTTTTTGGTCCTGAATTAAAGAACCTTATCAGTGAGGCCACTGGGGGGCAAGAGCACATTGTTGCCTCAGGGTTCCTAAATGTAACCCTCAGGCAGTTTGACAGCATGGCGATTGAATAAGCAATCTTGAGGAAGAATGGCTTTTCTCCTGAAGTGGTTGCCGCTATGATTCAACCTTGGAAACCTGTTCCCTCTAAGGCTTACCACAGGATTTGGTCTATCTTCCACTCTTGGTGTGTGGACAGGGATCTGTCCTCTCAGGAGTTTGATCTGTGAATTTCCTGTCCTTTTTTACACAATGGTGTGAACAAAGGCCTCAGCCTGAGTTCTTTGAAGGTTCAGAGACGGCTTGCCATTCTCCCAGATGTCAAGGTTTTCTTTCAAGGTGTCGCTCATGCCTTCCCTGTCTTTAAGCATCCCACTCCTCAGTGGGACCTTAATCTGGTTCTGGGAGTCTTCCAGCAGCCTCCCTTTGAGTCCTTGGCTACCATTCCTTTTTGTCTCCTGACTTGGAAAATGGCTTTTCTTTTCACATGGATAAGGCGGTTCTTTGTACCTCTAAGTAATTTCTTCCTAAGGTGGGCTGTGAGTTCCACATCAAATCTGACAAGGAGAGGGATCTCCACTTGGATGTGGTGCGTTGCCTCCTGTTCTCTGTGCACCGCACTGTGTCTGTTCAGACTGATGAACATTTTGTCATCCCTGAGTGTCCCAGGGCTGGTAAGGCAGCATTCAAGGTGACTATTGCTTCTTGGATCAAGTCTACCATTCGCAAGGCCTATACACTCAGGAAGAAACCTGCTACTTTTTCGCATCACAGGTCATTCTACTAGGTCTTTTGGGGCCTCCTGGGCCTATAAGAATCAGGCTTTTGCAGATCAGCTGTGCATGGCAGCCACTTGATCGTCTGTGCACACCTTTCCAAACATTACCGTGTTGATGTTCTGGCTTTGGCTGGAGCCAGTTTTGGCAGGAAAGTCCTGAAGGCAGCTCTGCCTGTCTAGGACTTTGTTTCCTGTGTCTTTGATATCTTTACCTGTTGAGCCCTGTTGGCTCTTGTTCAGCATGCTGTGTTTATAGTTACTGGTGTGCTGTGTTTAGTGTCCGCTGACTATTCTGTTCTCTGATTAGTCCATGGGAGTTCTGGTATCATGGGGACCAGCTCTTGGTCCTTGCCTTCTTTCCCACCACTAGGAACTTAGAGTTACTAATGGCTAAAAATAATTCTTAATACATTTGTAGAGGGTAAAAAAAATAATCTGATTGCCACAAACCCCATCTCTCAAACCGCTATGGTTTTAGAGATATTGGCAAAGTTCTCTCTTCCCTCCCATTCTCTTGATGTCAGCTGTAAAGCTGACAGGAAATCAGTTTCGGTCGACACGATGAGGCTGTTAACAACAGAGCCAAAATCCTATTACTGCAAACAAATTACTTCATTGGAAAGGTCTGCTAAGTATGCTTGCAAACCAGGCACACTTTGTAGACCTTTACCGTGAAGTAATTCATTTGCAATAATGGGATTTCATCTCTGCTGCAGACCCCACCGGCTGATCCCCGGACTGGGATTTTCTGCTGTCGGCTAGACACTGACGTCAGGAGAAGGGGAGGGAAGGGAGAACTTTGATTCTGAATCTCTCTCAAACCATAAAGGATTGAGAGATGGAGTTTGTGGCAATCAGATTATTTTTTACCCTGTACAAATTTATTAAAAACTATTTTTAAACATTACTAACACTTTAATGTTGTTACATCCCAGACAGACGACAGAGAAGAGAGTATTTTAGTCTTACCTGTTAAATCCTTTTCTCTTAGTCCTTATAGCTTACAGGTCTCCCACCCAGTCAAGGGACCATGCTTGGTTCTCCTGTGGCTGGACGTGAGAGTCCTTTTGGGTTCATGCTCACAAGAGGTTCATGCTCACAAGAGGTTCATGCTCACAAGAGGTTCATGCTCACAAGAGGTTCATGCTCACAAGAGGTTCATGCTCACAAGAGGTTCATGCTCACAAGAGGTTCATGCTCACAAGAGGTTCATGCTCACAAGAGGTTCATGCTCACAAGAGGTTCATGCTCACAATAGAGGTTCATGCTCACAATAGTGTCTCATGCTCACAATAGTGTCTCATGCTCACAATAGTGTCTCATGCTCACAATAGTGTCTCATGCTCACAATAGTGTCTCATGCTCACAATAGTGTCTCATGCTCACAATAGTGTCTCATGCTCACAATAGTGTCTCAAATCGAACTGGGAGGGGACTAATTAGTTACCAAGGAAGGCTCCACCCTTCATTCTTTCCAAGAATTGTTCCTGCCTACTTAAAGGGGCTGTCACTTTCCCAGAGTTACCTGTAAGCTATATGGACTAAGAAAAAGATTTAACAGGTAAGACTAAAATCCTCTTTTAAAAGTATGCATAACAAAACATTGTATTCTTCCATTATGGCTACAACTAATCTTTTTAGAGGTCTTTATCATCCAATATGTTAAACTTGTAATGTGTGCTACTTTGAGATTGAGCTATTTACAGTGTTGGTGGGGAAGAGACCACTACAAAGATGCAGTAGCCAGGTAGATGATTTTAAGATGTTCGTTGTATTTAGTTGAGCTTCTTTTCATAATATATCAATGTCCATTTTTTGTCTTTGCTTCAGAGGCGCCATAAGAAACGCATGCCAGATGCTAATGATCCTTGGACTGGAAGGAAGGTCAGTCTATGAAGAAGATTTTGAGGCTCCATTCTTGGAAATGTCTGCAGAATTTTTCCAGGTGAGTTGTTTCAGTAAATCTAATGCATGATTTGAGATCTTTGCCTCAATGTGCAGTGAATGATGCTTATTTAAAGAGAGAGTGTTTCATAATAAAAGCAGCTCTAATTAATCATCATAGTATTTGGGCCTTGGATAGTGTTGTTTCAGTTCTGTAGGAGTTGTAGTTCAAGAGTAACTGAATGATAAAGTATCCCCCTCCCACCCCTTTTACTGATCTAACACTGCTTAGCTCAGAGCAGCAGGGTGTGTCCAAGTAGACTGAAGAGAGAGACAATCTCTGAAAAACCTGTCAAGGGGGGGCAAGGTTTTCATTGTTATCACAGTAAGAAAATTGTTCTTTGCTGTGAGCTGTCTGGTCTATGGACCAGATTCCACACTTTTTAGACCATTCCAATGATGTAATTCATTGTAAATAACGTGATTGTGGCTCTGCTGCAGAGCCTCCGTGTCGGCCGACACGGGTCTCCTGCAGACAGCTTTACAGCTGACAGCAGGAAATCACGAACTTTAAATGCCTGTATCTCTCAAACCATAGCAGTTTGAGAGAGACTTTTGCTGTGCTCAACTTCACTACAATTTGAAAAATATTTTTTGTGGGACATTACTACCCCTTTAATTGGAGCTGTTGTTTTTGTGAAACATTACTATCCCTTTAATTTAAGATGTCAGATGAAGTCTCTTCACAAATACAAACTCAATTCCAGATGTCATGTTTATGAAGTTTGCACCTGGAAACGCAAGCTTGGTTAACCATTTAATTGCCAACGCAAGCGGTTTGGGGGGTAATAATAATAAATTCACTCTTTGGCATGTTCAGAAAACTGACACTTTTCACTGGAATTGAGGATGGGCACAACATTAAAGTCTTCAAACACAGCCTCATACTTCACAGGATGTTCTTAATTCCATAGATTGATAGTGTTGGAAATGAAAGCTGCTAACACTCTGTTCAGGCTGTATCAGCAAGAGCACTGTGGGTCACATATTGCACAATGCAGCTCCAGCTTCCTCTTAGGATCCACAGGGAGCAGATCTGCCGAAAGAGGGATATGTCAGAATTAAACACCCCCCACCCCCATGTAATTTCGGTATTTCCAGACGTACTGGCCTGATGTATTTAAATATCAACAGTATCTGTAAAATGAAATAAAAGAATTCCAGGGTCGGCCAATGTAACTTAAAGATATGGTAATTTCACAAGCTGTTTATGGCATTTAGAAGTTAAAATAGAAGCATACCTCTTACATTCAAAATGAGCTGTCTCTGATATCTTGGAAGTATTAACACTTAAGGTTGCCATAATACATATTCTCTGCAATATGTCCCTGCTTGCTGTAATCAAAAGGTTCTCCAATCTGTCCTCAAGAAGCCATTAATATCACTGCATGAGCAAACTCAAGACAAACAGGACCTTACCCTCTGCCTTTCTGTACAAGTGGTGCCATTTCAAAGTTTAGATGCAACTAAATTGAACACAATATATAAGGTAACAGTGGACTCTCACCCTGAGAATTTGGCCCTTCACACTGAGATCCTGAGATTTGGGTCAAAACCCTGAAAGTTCCCAGGTATGAATAGAAGATAAATAGAACATGCCATGGGATTCAGTAGCTTCTATTTTTAGCTGGGAGCCATAAACAATAGTAGTTTAAAATGTGCAATGATTCAACCTTCCATGAAAGAAAGATTAGCAAGTTAAGTTACGGGATATAGAGGGGATATATACTCAAGGTTAACAGTTGGACAGTGTATAGTTTACTATAATTTTGTTCAGTCTCATTTTTGGAACTACAAAATGCTTTGCCTGTGTTTTCTTTTCAGATGGAAAGCCAAAAATTTTTAGCTGAGAACAGTGCATCTGTATATATAAAGAAAGTAGAAGCTAGAATAAATGAAGAAATAGAGCGAGTTATGCACTGCCTAGACAAATCAACAGAAGAGCCTATTGTGAAGGTTGTGGAGAGGGAGCTAATATCCAAGCACATGAAGACCATAGTGGAGATGGAAAACTCAGGGCTAGTCCATATGCTGAAAAATGGAAAGACAGAAGGTAGGATTACTGTGCAGGTACTGGCCATAGTATATTTCTCTCTCGTCCAATATGGGGGGGGGGGGGGGGGGAGGAGTCTTTTTTTTTTTTTTTTTTTTGCAAGGCAGAAGACCTCAGAAGACAAGGTCTTGAGGGTGGAGCCTTCCTGCCCCTTCTGCAGGCAAACTCCGTCTCTGTCTCCAGTTTAATGATGTGTTCCTGACTGTAAGGAATGACTTGGAACACTGCTGCTTAGTTTGAATTTATTTTTTTTCTGTGGCTATGGGGCAGTTGCCATTCACCCATTATCTGAGGGTTACCATTACTGGGCTTACCATGGAGTGGATTGACCAGTATGCAGGTGCTGTGTGGACCATTGCAGTCCTGTGAAGAGAATCTTGTAAACAAAGTTTGCCCTACCAGCAGGACCTCTCTAAGACTTTTTTTCATAGTGGTTACCTGAAGACAGAATGGTTAGTCAGCTTGAGTGCCTTCATCCACTTTTTTCCCAACTTGTACCTCTTCATACAGGGGTATGTTATTTCTCTTCATCCGTTATGGAGCATGGATGGCTTCATTGGGACCAGTTAATCCCTTCCCTGCTAGTTTCTCTTGGTTGGGGCTTTTCTTAAGTTTTCCCTTTAGTGGCCTGCCTCTTCTCCCCCCCCCCCATGTTCCCTGGGTCAGTGTGGTAATTTGGGGTGCCTTTAATTTTGTCCTTGTTTCAGTTGCATGGCCCCTTTTAAGTTTTGCTTCCTCTATATTTGCACCATTTACTTCTATGGGCAAACTTCCATGGAACATATCTCTGCATCTGTTGTGGTTATACAAGGTCAGAGTGGGTACATTCTTCTTGTCTCCTCATGCCCTTTCATCTGGTTCATGTCTTGGAGTCCATAGACTGAGTTGTAAGTGTTGCTAGGCAACAGCAACAGAGAAGACTACATTACTCAGAATGCCCATTTTGCGGTCTTTCTTTCATTTGGCTGCCTGTTTTGCAGTCTCCATTTTACTTATCTCTTGCTTATCCTATGCATAGACAAATGTTCCTTGCTCTCCTCCTCCAGATTGACCCTTCACCTGCCAGAAATACTTTCTTGACTTTTGCTGGGTGAACTGTTAATCTAGGGAACTCTTACTAGTGAGTTATACTAGTATAGACACTCCTACTATCAGGATGTCAGATCCTAAGGGAAATGGGGCTAGACCTAAGGCTATATGGACTCAGGGGCATCTCTGCCCCTCTTGCTTACTCTTCCTCATGCCAAACGGGGCTCCCTAAAGAGTATTCTGGACCTCTCTGCTCCTGCTGTGCCTGTGGCCATTAGTACTCCGCCTGGTCCCTCCAGCGCTAAACAAGAGCCAGCTTGGGTTAAAACATTTTTGTCCACTATGGCCCAATTTCCAAGGGGTTCTTCAGTCCTGGAAGCCCTCTAACACTTTTAGATATGTGGCCTCTTGAGCTCAGAGTATTCCTGCTCTCATAGGGGCCTCTCCTTCCTCCTTTTTGTTTTTTCCAGTCTAGCATACCTGTGGCTCCGGCCAAATTACAGCTCTTCTAGAAGCAGTGCAATCCCTGCTGGACAAGAAGGTTCCAATTCCAATACCTGCCCTGGAGCAAAGTTCAGGTTTCTATTCCCAACTTGTTTGTGGTCCTAGAAGAATGATGGTGGCTGCTGTCCCATCCTGGACCTCAAGTCTCTCGTATGTTCTTGTGCTCTTTCATCGCAGCAATGAGCCCAGGGGACTATCTGGCATGCCTGGACCTTCAGGATGCGTACCTACAAATCCTGATCCACCCGGACAGTCAATGCTATCTGTGCTTTGCCTTTGACTTGGAGCATTACCAGTTCACCACTCTGCTCTTTGGCCTGGCATCAGCTCCTTGAGTTCTTACCTGAGCCATGAGGGCCTTGTCGGCCTTCATTCACACCCGGGGCATTCATATGACCGCTTACCTGGACTATCTTTTGCTCAAGGCTCTTTCAGAGGAACTCTTTGCTAAGCAGGTTCAAGAATGTGCTCAACTTCTGGTGGGTGGATTCTGAACAAGTCGAAGTCCTCCCCAGTGCTATACCAGGAGCTGGTGTTCGACACCCGCCTGTGAAAAGTCTTCTTGCATGAGGACAAGATCCTGCAGATCATGCAGAATGTGTCGAGCTCTGGAGTGGCCTTCAGTCCGCGAGTACATGAGGGTTCTGGGCTGCCTAGTGTTGACCCTAAATGCGGTACCTTATGCTCTGGTGCACACCAGGGAAAGTCGGAGATCTGTCATCCAGACTTAGCATGGTAATCTGGATCTCCTGTATCAGCAGCGCTCCCTCTCTCTGTAAGCCAGACATGATCTGCAGTGGTGATTGTAACGACACAACCTGGACCTGGGGAAGCCATTAGTTACCCCAGAATGGATGATGGTCATGACAGATGCCAGCCTGAGCAGCTGGGGTGCATATTGGGTCACCTGGTGTTCTTGACCTCTCAGTTAAAGGGTCATCCAGTGTGAGTTCAAATAGACCTTAACCGTTGGGGGGATGTCACTCTAAGCGCCACCACCTGGTATGAGGTAAAGTACATTCTAGGCTGGGCAGAAGCTCGTGTTCTGGCCATCTTTGCTGTTCACATTCCAGGAGTAGAATACTTTCTGGCAGACTTTCTAATTCGCCAGGATCGGTCCTAAAGGTCTCCTCTCCCTCCACTTCGCCTGACGTCAGTGAGGACCGACAGGCGGCCTTTCAGCAGAGCTGCAATAGCGTGATTTAAAAAAAAAAAAAAAAAAAAAAAAAAAAAATAAAAAAAAAAAAAAATACTTTATTGGAATGGTCTACTATGTGTGCTTGGTTTGCAAGCGCACATTTTAGACCATTCCAAAGAAGTATTTCTTTTTAAATCGCACTATTGCTGCTCTGCTGAAGACCCTTCTTGTGTCGTTAGACATGGATCTTCTGCTGTCAGCTTTACAGCTGACATCAGGAGAGAGAGAGAACTTTAGCAGTGAATATCTCTCAGACCTTTGAGAGAGAAGATTTGCTGACCATAATTTATTTTTCTTTAATATACAAAACAAAAAAATATTTTTATGGGACATTACTGTCACTTTAAGTTTTATGTGCAGAGTCTTTGTAAGACTGTTATCATTCCTGATGGTCCCAGGGCAGGTCAGGCTGCTTCCAAGTTCACATTTGCCTTTTGGATAAAGTCTACCATTCGGATGATTTACGAACTCTGAAAGAAACATGTTCTCATGAGAGTTGCAGCACATTCCACCAGATCTGTTGGTGCCTCCTGGGCCTACAAGAATCAGGCCCCAGCTGAGCAGTTGTGCAAGGCTGCGAATTCGTTCTCCTTGCATACCTTTACCAAGCACTATCTGGTGGATGTTCTGGCTTTGGCAGGAAGGTCCTTCAGGTAGTTCTGCCTGTCTAAAGATCTCTTTCAGTGCCTTGTTGTTGGAGCTCGATTGGCTGTTTTTTTTTTTTTTTTTTTCTCTGTATCAGAGTCCTACGGAACACCGGTATCATGAGGACAGGCTTGTGGTCCTTTCTCCTTCCCACCTATGGGAGCCTACTGTTGGTATATCCTCATGCTATCTGTGTTCCATATTTAGACGATGGCGAGAAAAAAAGATTTTAGTCTTACCTTGTTAAATGTTTTTCTCTTAGTCTCCCACCCAGAGAAAGGGACCTCCTATTGTGTCACCTGTCTTGCTGTGAAAGTCCTACTAGGGAGCTTTTATCTTCTCTCACTGTCCTTACTTGATGTAGTTCTCTCGTATCATTAAACTGGAGGCGGGGAAGGGTTGGGCTGCAGAAGGAGTAGGAAGGCTCCACCCTCGACATTGTTTTCTGATGTGTTCCGCCTTCCAAAGGAAGATCCCCCCCCCCGCATGGTAACTGTGTTCAGTATGGACTTGAACGTAAAAGGATTTAACCAGGTAAGACTAAAATACTTTTATTATGTATAAGCATTGTTGTACTTTCCTTTCTCAAATGTTAAACCATGACATTATAATTATAGCATATTTCGTTTTCCAGTTTTTGGTTAACTCCACAATTGTTTCTGCTTGTAATTAAACATTTTAAAGGAGCAGTTAAACTTTTGATATGAAATAATACATATTGTAGGACTTTTCCTTTTGAGTAAAATAAGGTATTCCCACTGCTGAGAGATGCATATTTCCAGAGTTATTACAGTGTAACCCTGTTTTTCTTTCGTTAGCAGTTCCTTCTCATGGTCAAATTTCAGTTAGTTATTCTGTTACATTCTAGGAAAGTCACTGATGTACATTTCTCCATAGAATAGGATAGAAAATATCACTTTCTCAGCTAGAAATTTCAGGAAGTAAACGCACAGTAAATTCACATCCGGATTATTAGAATTGTTATACATCGTCATATATAATAATTTGCGAAATAGTTTGTAACAACGCAGTCATGCGCAGTAGAGACTGCCCATGAGGTGGCTGATATGGAGTGGGGTGCTCCGAAGTATCAGCCCCAGCGCGGGCAGTCCCTACTGTGCATGACTGCCACGTGACCAGCTGGCACTATCATCCGAGGTGCGGATGACTTTGCATGACTGCCTCACGACCGGCTGGCACTATCATCCGAGGTGCGGGCATTCTCTACTTTGCATGACTGCCTCACGACCGGCTGGCACTGTGGCCCGTGTACACGGGCTCTTCTAGTTTTGAATAAAACTGACAGCATTGAGAGTGCCCTTGTTTTACTCCGCAGGAAAACAGCTCTACAACATATGTTTTCATAAAAAAAAAAAAAGTTTACTGCTTCTTTAATTTACAGGGTGTCTAGTTATTGGACTTCTTGATGTATTTTAATACAGATAACCTTCTAGCACCTGTCTGTCTCTAAATATGTAAAGTGAACATAACTGACTCATGTTCTGAAATGTTTAAAATAAATGTTGTCATGTTTTTTTTGGAATTTAGGGAGGTGTCTTAAGAACTCAATTTCTCCAGACTGTAAGCTCTCATGACCAGGGGCTCTCAAGTCTTTTGTTTTATATGATCCATTTGTGTTTAATGTCTCTGTGTGGCTAACTAATGTACAGCTCTGTAGAATAAGTTGGTGCTATATAAGTAAAGGAAGGAAGAGCATGAGGGACGTGGCCAGTTCTGTCCACGTTGCATAAACGAACACACAATGCTAAATATATCAAATGATTTTAAATAAATTGCATCTGATTTTGAAAGATCTTTCAAATTATCATATTTTATTATAGGTTGCACTACTTTACTTGTATAGTACTAGACAATATATTCATGATCAAAAGTGAACCTGACACTTGGAAGTTAAATAAAAGCCTTTCACATTGGGTATAAAAATGTTATATTGTGTTTTTATTTGTTTTCTAAGATGCACTGCTTTTTAACTTTTAGTCATACAACATTGTATTATCTTTCTGATCTCTGCTTCAGTGTCTGATATTCTGGACTTGCTAGCACACCCTGTTTGAACACCTGTATTGCTTGTACTATTTCATTACATAAGTTCACTGAACTAGTACATGGGAGTACAAGAGTACTCCATGGTTTACGATGAGTATGAGTCCAACATATGTAAAAGTGCTTGGCAGAGGCAGCAGACACATTCCACTTCAGCTGTACCTTAAATGGCTTTCCTCTTACATCCAATATGGAACACAGGTACCATGGGGATTGATTCTCTCCTCCTGGAGGGAAGGGCACATCACAGAAGACAGGGTATTTGGGGTGGTGACTCGTTCCTCCTCCAGCCCAAGACCCCTCCCTACTAACTCCCAGAATTCATGTGTCCTGCAAGCAAGCTGTATGGGCAAGGTTATCCTCTTAGTTTTTCTTAGGTTTTTATTTTCCTGTTAAATATGGGGGCTGTGTAATCCCCCATTAGGTGGGTTATCATCACTGAGCATCCCTGGAGTTGGATTTCCCAGTTCACAGCTGCTCTGTGGACCTATTCTGCCCTGGTGAAAGTATCTTGCTTCTAAGTTTTCCTTCATGACTGAGTCTCTTGTGATTCTGTCTATTGCTATGGTGGTAACTTGAAGAAAGAAGACTGGTGAGTACATTGGTATACACTTTATGTCCCAGCTTGTGTTGCCTCTCCCTGCAGGGGCTGATGTGAGCTTAGTGAGGATCTTGTATAAAAATAAAAAATGGAGGACACCACAATAGTATAATAGTGTTTGATTATAACAGCAAAGAATAATAGTAAATATTCACTTGCATGTATTGGTGGTCAGCCGAGGAATATTCCAAATGCTAGCTGTACCGGCATGCAAAAAACTTGACGACTATTGGAATCTCACATTATAGCATCTACTACTCTTATGTCGTTTTAATATATTCTTGCCCACTTTGGGAGATTTTCTCTGCATGTCTGTACTGTCAGAGTTTGGAATATTCTTCTGCTGACCACCGGTACATGTGAGTGCATATTTATTATTTTCAGTCATATTCAAACACTATTATACTATTGTGGCGCCCTCCATCTTTTGTTTTTGCGTGGAACTTTGCCGTTTGCAGAAGACCTGTCTAGGAGGAGCGGTCTGTTCTCTCTCCTTGGAAAACATCCAGATAATGTGGTGGGTCAGTTAGCAACCTACATCTGTGTGTTTACTGCCTATCATATCTGTTAGCAGATAGCCACTTCTTTTTTGATTACCCACAAGTGATTTATTGAGCTAGGGGTGTACCTTACATCCACACACACAGGTACCCTGGGGTTGACTCACTCCTTTTGGAGGGCAGGACACATCAGAGTCTTGTTGAAGGAGACTTTTTCCTGCAGCTCAAACCCACCCCCTTCCTTGGGAAGTGCCCCAGAATTAATGTGCTGTGTGTGTGGTGTTTTTTGTGGACCTTACGCCCTGGGAGGAAAATATTGGTTTCAAGTTCTTTCCTCAGGAGCTGCCCACTGAGGCTTCTTCTTAATACATGGTAATCTGAAGACAGAAGATCTGCAGGAAAGGTGAGCAACCCTTTGAGTTCTGCAGGTCCACATGTCCCACAGTGCCCCTCCGCACAGGGCTTTTCCTTTGGAGTTCCTATTGCACATTCCTGCACTCATTGGGTTTATCTGTATGTCTGTTGGGTGTTTTGGAGCAAGTTTCTGTGGTAACATAACCCTTTAGCTGCTGGTTTTTCATCTTTTGGGGGTTTATTGTCACTTTCCCTACTGTGTTTTTTGGGTCCGCTAACATGTTCTAGTGATGTTTCATGCCATTTTAATTCAGTTTCAACTTTGCAAAATTTGTGTTCTGCTCCTTTAAGACGCGCTTTACCGCATAGACGCCATTGCTCCATTCACTTCTATGGGACTGTATGGTTTGGGACATATCTCTGTAACCGGTCAACGTAGCGACTTCAGCGATGGCTTATTTTAATTGTCTGCCCTTGCTCTGTCATCTGGTTAACATTTTGTGTGTTGGTGGCTCAGGGGGCTTTGGGCACTGTTGGGGTACTTTTTCTGGGAAAACATTTACCATGAGCGCTTGCGTCTCGTGCTCGTTTGATTGGCACCTGCCGTGACAGCCATTTTGTGCCTCTTCCTGAATGAATATCCTACTCAGGGCTTGGAATCTTCTTCTCTCCTCTGCAAATAACCCTTTGCCTGCCAGATAAGTACATTTTTACAATTTCTGGGGTGAAATTTTAATCTTACACACTGTATTTGGGTGATTCCTTATACTTTAAACGTTTTGACACTGTGTGAATGTCTAATCCGTTAGAGCTTGGGGCCAGGCCTAAGACTAAGGACGTTGGGGTCTCTGTGCCCACTATTGCGTATTGCTCCTCATATCATTCAGGGTTACCTAGAGAATTCTCAGGTCATTTATGCTCAGCATGTTCTGATGTCCCAGAGTCTCTCCAAGGGACCTCCAGCCATGCATTAGAGCCAGTTTGGGTGCAAGAGTTCAAGGCTGCTACTAGAGACCTCCGGTCTACATTGCAACTCTTTCCATCCCAGTTACAGGGGGTCTTCCACTCCTGGCAGACCCCTTCTTCCATCAGATCTTCCCTGCCGAAACCACCAGGAGTACCTGACATCTCAGTTTCCTCTGAGGAGGAACTGTTGGTGGATTCGGATGTTGAGGAATGTTCTGCTGTGGGCTCCTGTTTTTTGGGGACCCCTTTGAGGCTGATTCTGATCCCTCGGCTGAGGGCTTGATCAGAGCAGTCTTAACTACCCTAAACATTCCCTTAGTTCAGGAGGTTTCTTTGGATCCCTCTGTATTTCAGGAGCCTAAAAAGCCCTATACTTGTTTTCCACCTAACCCCAC
The DNA here is from genome assembly GCA_037306005.1 of Rhinophrynus dorsalis. Taxonomy (NCBI): domain Eukaryota; kingdom Metazoa; phylum Chordata; class Amphibia; order Anura; family Rhinophrynidae; genus Rhinophrynus; species Rhinophrynus dorsalis. Next base: position 444,271,410 of record CM074720.1, read on the forward strand.
TCTTGACCGCCTTGTGTCTGATGAGTGAAAGTATCCAGACAGGAAACCTTCTGTTTCCAAGAAATTTGCCAAGCTTTACCCCTTCTCTGAGGCGGCGCTTGCTCAGTGGGTTCATCCCCCCCAAAGTGGATGCTCTTATTTCTAGGCTATGTAACTCTACTGCCTCTGCTCTGAAAGACTGGACTGACAAGAAATTTGAGGTTTCCCTCAATTCCCTGACCCTACCTCTGACAAGGAGAGGGATCTCCACTTGTTAGATGTGGTGCGATGTCTCAAATTTTATGTACATTGCACTGAGTCCATTAGACAATCTGACACACTGTTCGTCATTCCTGATGGGCCCCAGGGCAGGAAGACCTGCATCCAAAGTGACTATTGCGTCTTTGATCAAGTCCACTATTCTTAAGGTTTAGGAGCAGAGGAAGAAGCCAGTTCCCTTTCTGGTTATGGCTTGTTCTACCTGATCTACTGGGGCTTCTTGGGCTTACAAGAATCAGGCCTCCGCTGATCAGTTGTGCAAGGCTGACACTTGGTCACCTGTGCACATCTTTTCGAATCACTGCAGTGTTGATGTGCTGGCATCGGCTGACACCAGCTTTGGGATGAAGATCCTGGAGGCAGTCTTGCCTGTCTAGGATCTTTGGTTATTGGTGCTTCCTTCACTTTTGAGCCCTGTTGGCTCTAGTTCCTTGTGCTGTGTAACAGTTTTTGGGGGGTGTTGTTATTCCTGTTCAGTGTCCGTTGACACTTCGGTTGTGGTTTTTTTTTTTTGTTTTTTTTTTTGGGCTATCTTTTATCTGATGGTTCATGTCTGCTCTGGTGACATTGGGGGCCTTGGCTTGGTCCTTGCCTTCCCGTCTCTGGGAAACTCAATGGTTGGACATTCCAAAGTTAACAGTAACCTGTATTGGATGACAGAGAAAAGAGGATTTTAGTCTCACCTGTTAAATCCTTTTCTCTTGGTCCATACAGTTTACTGGTCTCCCACCCTGTCAGGGGACCATGCTTGGCTCTCCTGTGGCAGATTGTGGGGGTCCTTCGGGGTCATGCTCACAGGAGACTTCTTTCCCTTCTATCTAGTCAATAGTTAGTGTCTCAAATCTTACTGGAGCTGTTTGGCTAGCTGCAGCCAAGGAGGGAAGGTAGGCTCCACCCCCAGCATTCACTTCTAGAATTTTTCCTGCCTACTTAAAGGGGCAGATCGCCTGCCCAAAGTTACCAGTAACCTGTATGAACTAAGAGCAAAGGATTTAACCGGTAAGACTAAAATCCTCTAGTTTTTTTTAATGTTTGCTTCTGGTCCAGGGATCCTCGAACGGCGTGCAGCTGCTTGGGGGGCCCTGAATTGCATGACAGTCCTGGCACGTCATGGGTCCTTAACGCAAGTCGTGCCAAGACCAAGGGTCGTTAAGGGGTTAAACATTCCAACTGCATTTGTAGAACCTCAGTCTACTTCTGACGTATTTGAAAGGCGCAAGAAGTCTTGCACTGTTTTTCCACCTAATCCCACTCTAGATGAGATCAGATCATACTAGACGAGTGGACGACTGTGTTGCTGATACCCTATTTGATACTGTTAGGCTTGCGGTAAAAGCTTTTGATTCTCTGTGGCTGCTAAGCGCTCAGTAAGGCTTAAGATCTGGTCTGCTGACCTTATCTCTAAGAAATCACTGGTTTCTCTTCCTTTTCAGGGTACATCTCTCTTTTTCTCTGAATTGAAGAACATCATTAGCAAGGATACCGGGGCGAGAGTACCTTGTTACTCTGAGTCCTTAAGCGCAATCCTAAGGCACAGAGACACTGTCTTTTTCGGGCTCGCCAGGGTGAAGAGCACAGGCCGCGCTGCAGCCTTCGAGTCGCACAACCCGATTACAGATTCAGAGGGAGGAGGCCAGAAGGGGAGGGAGGGGGATCTTTATCTCTGCATAACTTTAAAACTACACAAAAGTAAGGATTTAAATATAGCGCAAACTCTTAATTTTAATAAAAAGAAGACTCTGCAAAATACTTTTAACTAGACATTACTAACACTTCAAGTGATTATATTGCCCCTCCTCCACCCATAGTTGTTTTGCATTCATTGCGTTCATTCAGTGTTTCAGGTGTGCACTGCTGGAAGCCATAAGATAACTTATTTATTTATTTTTTTTCTCTATTCTATTCCCCTTAAGCTCTTTGGCAGTACAAAGACTTCTTTAGACAAGTATATGTATATGTAGATCTTTAAAACACACCTGTCAAATGTAGTGAGTGGGCCCTGAAGGGTCTCATTTATGAAAATGCAGCAGCTGTGCCCTAGAGAGTCACAGGCATGGATGTGTGTATTTCAACAAGTGAGTTAACTTACAATTTTATTTTTATAGCCTAAAATTTTCCATATGTTTGGAAATACAAAATAACCATAATTGTTGTAGTGCTCCGAAGTTAAATTTTGCTTATGTGGCCCTTGTTTATATTTGGCTTTTGCATACCTGCTTTAGAATAAATGTGATTCAGTTGTGGGTGGTGCTAGTACTTTAAGTTGTTTAACCATTTCAGTGCCAGAGGGGTACGCAACGCATTGCTTTGCAATGCGTTGTGTACCACTGGCACTGAAAGGGTAAGTTGCTCATTCTGTCATATATGTGGGGAGATGTGTGCGCTGCCAAGGAGTTTAAAGCTGTGCTATATCACATTCATAATATTGCCCCCAATCCTTTACTAATGTAGCGATAGATAACACCATACTGTTATGATGGAAAAAGTCCACGTTATTAAAGAAAATAAACTTCTTCTGTAGGCATCCAGGGCACAGAGCTTACAAGAGAAGCTCTGTGTGCCTGCGCCTTCAGCAACTTCCATTACCTTAAGGTAACCAACGAACGTCACCACCAATCCGGGCAGTGCACGGGACAGACAGAGCAGGATAAGAGGTACCTTACCTCTATGATGTCTGCGCTTTACTTAAACTTGTTATGCGGTGGTAGTACTGCTTTATCTTAACTCCCCATCTGGCGACTAGTTGCTTAGTAAAGCTAGTCGCCAGAATTATTACCTTACTAAATAGATTTCTCCTTTCTTCCACGGCTGACAGATTGGACGGATCACGGACATCTTGCCATAGTGACTCCTGAGCTGTCAGTCCTAGCCGGCTCTAGGAGACGTTGCTAGGAGCCGTCCGGCTCCAGAACGGACTGACAGAACAGGCGCACGGACGTCATTGTGGCAAGATAGAATCACTCAGTGCTTGTCTCCCAAGTGGTAGAAACAGCACCTCCTGCTGCCTGTCAGAGAAAACTTCAGTTTAATAATGGAAGAACTCAAGTCTGAACTGTTACATTTCTTCAGATTTCTGAGTTTATATAATATTGTTTTAAAACAAGTGCATGGTATTATTCCTAGCATCCGTACAAACTGTACAGTAAAAATGACTGACTAAAGTATTTGTTGAATGCTTTTATGACCATATGCACAACGAAAAGGGAGTAATTCTGGAGCAAATCTTCTGCATTATAGAAGACAAACACAAAAGTCCCAATTTCCCACAGATTTAAATGGGTCTTTTAACCTTTTGAGTGCATTGTGTACTCCTCTGGCACTCAAAGGGTTGACCGCTTGACTTCATTGATTTTCGGTGTGCTGGAGACCACACTAGCATTCAGTTGCAGGAAAGATATAAAATTACTGGGATATGAGGAGAAGGTTGAACTTGATGAACTTGTGTCTTTATTCAACCTAATTTACACATAAAAAAAACCCCTTAAGGAGCGGCGTGCAGCCCGCAATTCCTTGATGGTCCTGGCACGTCATGGGTCTTTAACGCAAATCCACCCGTGACGTACTAGGACTGTCAAGGGTCATTAAGGGGTTAAAAAAATCAGTTTTTTTTTGTCTCCCCCCCCCCCCCCCCCCCACCACACACACACACACACACCCATAATGTTCGAATTCTGTGTTCATTATCCCCTTGATGACCCATGGCGTGCCAGAACTGTCATGGGAAACTTCCCATAAGGACCCATGACTGTCCTGGCACATCAAGGGTTAAATGATAGCAGCGCGCCTCAGTGCGCGCTGCTATCATGCTGCACAGGCTGAACTGAGCGCTCCATTACCGGAGAACTCCATTTAAGTCCTCCTCTGCTCTGCCAGTACATGTAATCGCTCCCACATTTTCATTCACAAATGCAATGCGCATTACACACAGCCTTTGTGACTCTCTCATAGTAAGGCAGACATAAAATCAAATAAAATTAGGTAATAGTTGGGGGTATTAACCACTTTAGTGCTGGTGGCAGACTGGATGCTGGTCCATTTCTGACCTGCTATGAGCAACTTGTTTTAAATGTATTTAAAAAAACAAAAAGAGCAAATATTTTATTTACACATGCTATTTATTAAACACATCTGCTGAAGTTTAAACAAGAAAGAGGAGTTTTATTGTTATGGAGCAATGTAATACACTTCTACACACCGCCAAGTCTCACCAATAAAAAAAAAAAAAAAGTGGGAAAATAGGGAGGGAAAGAGGGACATTGGTCATTCAGTGAAAATACCCGTCATACCTTTCATGCTGTCACCATAAAAAAATTAACCCATTGTTCCCAAATTATCACAAAAGAACAAAAAAATTATATATATAATGTATTTTATTGTCCTTTCCTCTCCGTTGTTTATTTTATTTTTAGTTAAATGGTGGGTTATCCATATTAGTGTGGTGTCAGAAGAAAACATTGATGCTGGTGGATAGCCTTTAAGGGCCACAGGGGAGTGCAGAGATTTGCAAAGCAATGTGTTGCACATCTCTCTGGTCCTTAAAGTGTTAATTACTGCTCAGGGCCATATGCAGAATGAGAAAATACCAATTTTAGAGCAAACCAACTGCATTGTAGCAAACTAATTGTAATTTAATTTACATTGGTCTTTTAACCCCCTGAATGCTGCAGAGGGATTCAGCACATTCCTAATCAATTCATTGGAGACATCTTTAGTATTAAAGGAGGTTATAAGCCCCAATTAAATCCATGGGAATTTATGCACTTGTCTTACTCTTGCTACTACTCTTGGTTTTTGTCTGCAGGCCTTAGTATTTGCCAGTCGAAGTCTAGCCATCGGCCAGTGGCGCAAATTGTATCTGTGATCGGTGGCAAGAATGTACTATCACCTCATGGCTTATGAAAAAAAAAACAGTTCTGAACTAGCAGTACCTACACAAATGTGTTTTAATGTCAGTGTGTCCTGTTATTTTCCTTTGGATTGTTGTTTACTATTGTTTCTTTCTAGCATATGTATTTGCTAGATTTCCCTCCTCATGTGACCAGTCGGCATGTTTGGTGATTGCTTGTGGCTGCTCAAAAGAACTTTCAAGAAATGTTTGTAGGTGAAATATGTATGTTTGATGCCTCAGCGGGTCTAATGTGTAAAGGCAGAATGGATATTTGGGGACATGTTTAAAAAACAAAAAACATTGTTTTAACCCTTTGAGTGCTCTACAATATGTTGCATACCCCTTGCACTGAAAGAGTTAAATGTTTTTAAACCCTTGAACACTAGAGTTGTGCTTATCTGTGCATTCGGACCTGAACAGTGGGTTAAAAGCCCAGGTTGTTCACAGGTTTGTTCTAGAATCACTCCAGTTTGTATTTATACCCAAAGCCCAGCAAACATTCATTCAAAGTTGCAGTCCTATAACTTGGCACTTAGAAGTTGGCATTTTAGTTTCCATGCAGCTTTGTTAATTGTTTCCAGTTCTAGCTAAATACCTTGTGGTTTTTTTCCCCAGATCTTGCCTGCATGTACAAGTTATTTAGTAGAGTCCCAAATGGCTTGAAGACGATGTGTGAGTGCATGAGCCTGTACCTGCGAGAACAAGGCAAAGCTCTGGTTTCTGAAGAGGGAGAAGGGAAGAACCCAGTAGACTATATCCAGGTTGGTGCATTGTAGATGTACAAATATTTTGGCACCTTTAAATATTTAAGATACCTGGGCAACAGTGAACTCTTGCTAAATGTGTTCATTATTGTCCTCTTCAACCTATTGAAAATGACTATTAAACAAGGTTTTAAAGGGATAGTAATGCTTGCATACTGTTTGAGAGACAGGAGGTACATCATTGCATTTATATTTTTAACATCTACAATATTAAACTTTATTAAAAGCAAGTGTTACTATCCCTTTAAAATTACAATGGAGAAGACCTGTAAAATCCAAGTGGGTGATACAGATTCTAAAAGTTCTTATAACATGTTGTAGCATTCGGATGTATGTAAAACGTTTCAAACACTGTTGGAAGTTAAAGGGCAATTACCATGAAGACATGAGGCACAAAAGTGGCACCAGTAGTGTGTTGTATGTCCAAAATAATCAGCTCAACTTGAAAATGCATGCACTCGCATTCTAGTGTTCCTTTCAGATTGACTGCGTCATATTGTGGTAGATACTGCATTGTTCCCGCTCCATTCCAGTGGAGGTACTTGAAAACACACCAGGGAGTACTGTAACAGATGGACTTGTCTCACAGAAACACTTGTTCTGGGCGCTGTGCCTGTCTCTGAAGTAAAGAGAACTGGGTAATCTACCCACTCTGCCCAGGAGATCAGTGTCCACTGTACTTTATTATACTATGCATAGTGTGGTCATTTTAAATACGTTTGTGTTTTAAAAATATATTTTCACTTTGTAACAAGAGCTGCCATCTTCTATTTCAACCTGGTATCCAGTGGATTTGTTGCTTTCCCGAGCAGGGCTGAGTACCCTACAAGGGCAACTGCCATTTTTTTCCTTTATAAACTGGCAGAAAGCACAGTGTGTTTATCTCTAGGGAGAGTTATGTCATTCACAGCTGTTACAGCACCCCCCCCCCCGGTGGTGGTTTTTAATTATTGTGACTGCTGCTTCTATTGGGGTCAACTAGGTAAAATGCCCTGGGCTGCGCTGCATTGTGCAGGGGTTGTTCAGAAAACTGATTAAGTACTGCCAAGTAAACCTGCAGTTCCAAATGTGAAATCTGTTACTTGTCTGAGTTGACATGCTAAGCCAAGCCCTTCTGTCAGTCTCCTGACGGCTGATGAGTTGGTCTGGGGCTACTCAGTCCCATGCTTTTTATTTTAAGATCCGTCCTGGTAAAACTTGATAGCCAGCCTTTGAAAAACCAGGAGGACTTTATTCTCTTGAAATGAGGAAATGTTGTTTTGTCACCTGCACTGTGACTGCTTTAGAAATGCTGTCTAGTGTGTGATCATGTTACGTTTTTGATAGTGGTTTTCAGATGTAGAGCTGACCACTGTTGCCTCATCTCTCCTGCAAGAGGATTGTAATTCTTGAGTTCTGAATAACATCAAGTTTAAGAGGTGTTATACATTTTACCACTAGTACAGTAGTATATGCGTTTAAGAAACCTATTTCACCATAATACAAACTCCTGCAAGATCTTACTATCTGGTGAAAACCTAAAGCAGGGTTAGTCAAGCTTTATACTCACAGCTGTTGTGGACTAGAACTCCTCTCGTCCCCAAACAGCCTTTAGATAGTTGGGGAAGATGGGAGTTGCAGTACCCAACAGCTGAAAGTCTAGAGATTGACACCCTGGTTTAAGGTAGTCAGTAGTGCACTCTCTTCTCTTATTGTGTAATTTCTAATTGATTAAAATAATACTAACTCTTAATAAACCAAGAGTTCTCATAATCTGGTTAAAATATACTAATGTACACAGTGAATTAGTTATGCATGGATTGGCTCCCCAAAATGAGTTTTTAATTGGTACTGGATATCATGTCTACGAAGGCGAGCCATGATTCTTTGTTGTCTGACTCCAAAACTGCAATCTTCTCCTGCTGAAGGAAGGCGAATGCCTCCAGTGGAAAGACTGGGGAACCAACCTAAGAACTGGTTCATAGTTGATATTAGGATTTTCTGCCCAGAATATGGTAAAAAGGGGAAGGGGGTTTGTTAATAAGGGAGGATCAGAGGGTTTTTTTTCTTTCTTTTTTGTGTGTTTCATAGACTGCTATCCCTGCCCCAACCAATCTTTGGACCTCAAGTGGTTGGAGACTGCATCTCCCATTGTTTTCAACCAATGCATGTATGGGGCTGGGAAGAAGTTGGCCCCCTACAGCTGGAGATCCAAATATTGTTCCTGCTCTGGAACATTGACCCAAGGAACAGCTGTAATCTTAGAGGGGTTACATGGGGAAAGCTGTCCAAAATCTAACCCCTCACTCTTCAGTGTCCAGTGATTTTGTATGTAGTCACAGTAGATCAAAAGGTTTATTCCACTGAAATAAATCCTATGCTGCTAAAGAGTGGCTCTTCATCTAACATGGTGGCCAAAGTGTTTATATTAGCAATTTTGGTAAAGTATTGTACACATATTAATTAACACAAAAAATATATATTATTTTGCAACCTGAATACGTTGTTTATCATTTAGAGAAAAATCCAATGTACTTTGCTAATTGTAAGTACGTTACAATTGTATTTATTCTGAACCCCTTATATTTTCAGGGTTTACTTGACCTGAAGAGCAGGTTTGACCGTTTTCTCCAGGAATCGTTCAGCAATGATCGTCTCTTCAAACAAACAATCGCTGGCGACTTTGAGTACTTCCTTAATCTCAATTCCCGGTCCCCAGAGTACCTTTCCTTATTTATTGATGACAAGTTGAAAAAAGGGGTTAAAGGAGTAAGTATTGTAGCAAAGATGCAATGTTGTTCATAAATGGAACATTAAAGGGTTAATGTCTAACATTTACTAACCCTAATATTGAAGGTATTAAAAAGATATTAATGTGCCAAGTCGTATCTCTCAAACCTTTACGGTTTGAGAGATATAGGCGCTGAAAGTCTCCCCCTCCCTCCCCTCTTCCAGATGTCAGCATGTAGCTGACGTTAGCAGGTCCCGGTCCCACACGAGCCGGTGTCTCTTCAGCGGAGCTGAATGAGAGCTATCGAAGAAGAAATACTTCAGTGGAATGATCTGCAAAGTGTTCTTGATAACCAAGCACGCTTTGTAGACTGTTGCAGTGAAGTATCTGTTTTTCGATAGCGCTCATTCAGCTCTGCTGAAGAATCACCGAATCGGCTGACACAGATCCACTGCTGACAGTTTTACACCTCGTCAGCTAGAGGGGGGAACTTTCAGAGCTTTGAGAGATACGACTTAGCACATTAATATTGTCTTTTTAATACCTTCAATATTAGGGTTAATGTTAGACATTACTAACCCTTTTAACACCATATAATGGAATGGGGTGATACAGTAAATATCATACTACTTCCAGAAAACATGTAAAAAAAAAAATATATATATCCTGTTACACCCCTAAAATATAATTCTAAACTTGCTTTTTAATGCATGTGTAAATTGACTTGTTGAGAGCATTTGTTTACGGAACTTTCACTCGCCATAAAGTTGATCTGCAATAATTAATCAGGTAGCAACTAGCTTTATAATAGATATGTTACCTCTGAAATGTAGCTGACTATAAAGAAATCCTTTATTGTAGGAGACTGATGGGCAGGTTAGTGCAGTCTGCGCACCTGCGCAGTCTGTCCCTTCCGGTTACTATGTGGCACACTGTAGTGCTTCTCAATGGAGACTGCTTTGGTGGTTGTTGGCACACCGGTGCGGGGGTCTGAGAGACTGATCCAGTCTTGGAGTGGTCAATTTCAGGTCCTGTTTCAGGTTACAGAGCTCCCACAGAAGCTCTGTAAGCAAAAAGCATGTGACGTGTCAAGACCTTCACTGGTCCTTCAGGGAAAGCTGTGACGGTCCTGGCACGTCACCAGTCATTAAGTGGTTAATCTCTTTATAGAGATCTAAAGTCAGTTAATTGATTAAATCCCCCTACTCTTGTATTCAGAAAGGCTGCAGTCTTCTCTCAATCCATTTAACCTTATTGAGTACAATATATTGAGCAGTCATAGGGATCCCTGGAAAAGGCAGGAATGTCTGCTTCCTCAGAGCATACGTAAGACTAGAGTTTAAGACTCAGAAAACAGACATTTTACATATGTTTGCATGCAATGTAGAATATTTATCAGTTTTTAGATGCAATTCATTTTAGGTGTTACTTTTCCTTTAAGATGGAAAACTTGTAAGTTTTTAAATTAAGAAAAAAAAAAAAAAAAAAGTCTTGTCGTTAGAGGTTTTGCATTTTACCCCAGCTTTTCTCTTCATTGTACCAGTCCGGTTATTTGTACATTTTTGTTTTTTTGTGTGAGAAGTAGAAAGCAGCAGTTCCCACGCTTCTCTTGTTATACTCCACCATCATAGCAGAGGTGTATTTCATACATAGCCAATGTACTAGTGATTTTTACAGGCCACTATCACAACCCTTACAGCACTATTCAGAACAAAGCCGGAGTGATTACAGATAACCAACTGAACCATTGATGCCCTTTTGATTAAAATGGGGATTTCATGTGTTGAATGCTATAGAGGTCTGCAGAGAGTTGCAGAGGGTTAAGTCTCATATAAATGTATGGTAATTTGTATATCTCCATCACCCAAATGTGGAAAACAGGAACCATCATGTAAAGTCTCCCCCTCCAGGTGGGCAGGGTTCCTCTCTGAACCGGAGACTCTCTCCTCCCTTCCACTTTACCTCTGCTTGCAAAGCTCAGCTTTGTGACCTTGTGATAAGGAGGTAGCATGGGCACAGCTCTTTGTCTTTATCCAATACAGGTTACTGGTAACTTTGTGTAGGCAATCAGCCCCTTTAATAGGCAGGAGTCTGAGAAGTGACTGCATGGTGGAGCCTACCTCCTCTCCTTAGGTTGCAGTAAGCCAATCCCCAACCAGTAAGATTTGTTCCTCTATCAAGACACAAGCAAGGAACAGTTCTGCTATAGTTGTAGCTTTTTTATTATTTTTCTGTTAGATATGGAATACCACCATTATGTGTATTACCATCACTAACCATTCCCATCACTCAAATGTAGCTAGCTCAGTATAACAGGTGCTTTTGTGGACCTAAGCCCTGGGGGGGGCTGCAAGTTCTTTCCCCAGTAGTTGTCCACTGAGGCTTCTTCTTGATATATGGTAATTCGAAGACAGAAGACCTGCTGAAAAAATGTGAGCACCCTCTGAGTGCTGAGATCCACATGTCCCATGCTTCCCCTCCACACAGGGGTCTCATTTGGAGTTCCTATTACATACTCATGCACTCATTGGGTTTATTCTGTATGTCTTTGAGGTGTTTGGAGCAAGTTTCTGTGGTAACTTAACATTCTTGTTGCTGGTTAGCACATTGTGAGAGGGCTTTGGACACTTTCCCTACTGGGACCATTGTTTATTGGGTCTACCGTTTTATTCTAGTGGGCTTTTGAGTGGTTTTACATTTTGGTATTCACCTCGTTAACTTCATGTTCTGTGCCTTTAAGGCGCAAGTTTACTGGATAGACTCCATTGCTCCATTCACTTCTATGGGACTTTACAGTTTGGGACATATCTCTGCAACCGCTCCACGTAGCGAGGTCAGAGATGGCTCATTTTGTGGGTTTTCCCTTGCTCTGTCATCCGGTCAATGTTCTGTGGATGTTGGGGGCTTTAGGGGAGCTTCGGGCACTTTTGGGGGTACTCTCTCAGCGAAACTGTTTCCCATGAGCGCCCGCTTCGTGCACTCATTTCAGATGGGCTCCCGTCACGGCAGTCATTTTGTGCACATCGAGTATTCTATGCAGGGCTTGGATTCTCCTTTCCTCAGCAGTTTAACCCTTCGCCTAATAAGTCTTATGTAGCATTTCTGGTGTGCATTTATTTATCATACACTTTATTTTGTGGGTGCTTGACTTTGTGAGAATGTCTACTTCGTTAGACTCTGGTGCTAAACCTAAGACTAAGGATACTGGGGTGTCTGTGTCCCCCATTGCTCATTACTCTTCATGTCACTCAAGTGTTCAGGTCTGGTGGTCCCAGGAGGAATCTCTCCTTCCCATCAATGTCTTTGGGCGATATTTCATGCACTACATCACTGGACACGGCAACTGGAGGATTGTCCAGTCAGGGTACAGTCTGACAACACCAGAGCAGTAACCTACATCAACAAGCAAGGCGGCACAAGAAGTCCCGCAGCTTGGCTAGAGGTCAAGGCTATTTTATCCCGGGTAGAGGAGCATGTCCCTGCCATTTCCGCAGTTCATATTCCTGGCATAGACACCGTTCTGGCAGACTTCCTCAGTCGGCACACGGTGGACAGCTGAGAGTGGGAGCTACACCCAGAGGTGTTCCACCTCATTATCCAGGAGTGGGGTCTTCCTTGCATCGACCTGATGGCAACCAGGTACAACAGGAAGGTTCCAACGTTCTGCTCTCGCTGGGCAGATCCCCTGGCTCTGGCAGTGGATGCCTTGTCGATCCAGTGGACATTTCCTCTGGCATACATCTTTCCTCCTATTCCCCTGTTGAACAGGGTGCTACGGAAACTGAGACTGGAGCGCTGCCCAGTCATTCTGATTGCTCCGTACTGCACCCGTCAGGCTTGGTTTCTGTAGCTTCTGGACCTCAGTGGCGGAACCTCTTAGACTTTCCCCCCGTCTGGACCTTCTTCTACAGGGTTACCTCTGGAAGGAAGACGTTCATTGTCTGTCTTTGACGGCATGGAGATTGAATCCTCAATTTTGAAGAAAGGATTTTCTTCTGGTTTGGTGGCTACTATGCTTAATGCCTGTAAGCCTGTTTCCTCTAAGGCCTACCATAGAGTTTGCTCTACCTTTCTATCTTGGTGTGCTGACAAAGACCTGTCTCAGGATTTTGACCTTCCTACAGTTCTTTCCTTCCTCCAGGATGGTGTGGATAAGGGTCTCAGTCGGAGTTCTCTTAAGGTTCAGACTTCTGCGCTCTTTCTCTCTTCTTTCAGAGGCGTCTTGCTATCATTCCTGATGTCAAAGTTTTTTTCCAGGGTGTTGCTCATACCCGTCCGGTGTTTATGTCCCCTGCTTCTCAGAGGGATCTTAACCTTAATCCTGAAAATCCCCATACTTAATTATGCATCAGAACAAGACTGTCCTAAGGACTAAGCCTTCCTGCAGATGAAATTACTTTCTGATTTTTCACATGAATCAGGAAATCCTTGTTCCTTCTTTTTGTCCCTGTCCCAATGGAGTCAAGGCAAAATAGTTCTGTACCTTGGGTTTAGACATAGGCATCAGGTTTTACCTTGAAAGAACAGAATCTTTCAGAAAATCAGGCAAATTATTCATTTGTTTTTTTTTTTTGTTTTTTTTTTTTAACATTCCAAAGGCCTGCAAGCTTCCAAGCCTGCCATCTACAGATGGATCACAGATTGCATTGAGAGCCTATACAGAAGCAGGGTCATCATCTCTTCTCAAGATTAAGGCCCACTCGGACAGAGAAATGTTGACATAATGAGCAAAGAAGGCTTCTGTAACACTTAGAGATATGCAAAGCAGCTACATGATCAACAGTTTTGACTTTCATAAAGCATTACTAATTGGACATTCAAGCTTCGGAAGTTTGGGAGGAAAGACCTTCAGGCGGTGTTCCATAATGTAGTAGGATATTTTTTATAATATATGCCTTCATTTATAATGTTCTGTTTTTAGCCATCCTCTATTGATGACTTTTGGCTGGAAGATCTTACTGCTTGTTGTTGCTATTTAGATGTTGTCCCTGATTTTTCTGAGATCAGAACCCTGATGGTTTCTTGTTATATTTCCGTTCTGTTTTTCCCTTCTCTTTACTATATGTTAAAGCTGAGAGTAGCAGGCGGGGTAAAGTGAAAGAGAGAAGGCAGTCTCTACCTCAGACACGCCCCCCCCTTTTTTTTTTTTTTTTTTTTTTGTGTGTGTATGTATGTATGTGTGTGTGTATAATCTTACAATCAGAATCATTCTAAAACTTTTAGAGCCTTATTGAAAAAAGAGAAGGGGAGAAGTTCAGGAACAATCTTACTTCACCATGGGAGATAAATGCAAACTTACTTCACCATGGGAGATAAATACAAATTCCCTTTGATTCTTGGTGACCTTTCTAGCATTTAATTGGCTTAAATAGCCTTTATAATGCTATAGATGTGGATTCTGGAACAAACCAATTGCAGTGTAGTGTAAAAATAAAACTTCTGTAAATTCCAATTTATTTAAATGGGACTTCTTCTTGAATGGAAGACAGGTCTTAAACACATCAATCTGTTATGTGTT
>CM074720.1:444290547-444295547 GCA_037306005.1 Rhinophrynus dorsalis
TCTGTCTGTCTGTCTGTGTCTGTCTGTCTGTCTGTGTCTGTCTGTGTCTGTCTGTCTGTGTCTGTCTGTCTGTCTGTCTGTGTCTGTCTGTCTGTCTGTGTCTGTCTGTGTCTGTCTGTGTCTGTCTGTGTCTGTCTGTGTCTGTCTGTGTCTGTCTGTGTCTGTCTGTCTGTGTCTGTCTGTCTGTGTCTGTCTGTGTCTGTCTGTGTCTGTCTGTCTGTGTCTGTCTGTGTCTGTCTGTCTGTGTCTGTCTGTCTGTGTCTGTCTGTCTGTGTCTGTCTGTCTGTGTCTGTCTGTGTGTGTCTGTGTGTGTCTGTGTGTGTCTGTCTGTGTCTGTCTGTCTGTCTGTGTCTGTCTGTCTGTCTGTGTCTGTCTGTCTGTCTGTGTCTGTCTGTCTGTCTGTGTCTGTCTGTCTGTCTGTGTCTGTCTGTCTGTGTCTGTCTGTCTGTGTCTGTCTGTCTGTGTCTGTCTGTCTGTGTCTGTCTGTCTCTGTCTGTCTGTCTGTGTCTGTCTGTCTGTGTCTGTCTGTCTGTGTCTGTCTGTCTGTCTGTGTCTGTCTGTCTGTCTGTGTCTGTCTGTGTGTGTGTCTGTGTGTGTCTGTGTGTGTCTGTGTGTGTCTGTGTGTGTCTGTGTGTGTCTGTGTGTGTCTGTGTGTGTCTGTGTGTGTCTGTGTCTGTCTGTCTGTCTGTCGGTCTGTCTGTGTCTGTCTGTGTCTGTCTGTGTCTGTCTGTGTCTGTCTGTCTGTGTCTGTCTGTGTCTGTCTGTGTCTGTCTGTGTCTGTCTGTGTCTGTCTGTGTCTGTCTGTGTCTGTCTGTCTGTGTCTGTCTGTCTGTGTCTGTCTGTCTGTGTGTGTCTGTGTCTGTCTGTCTGTCTGTCTGTGTCTGTCTGTCTGTCTGTGTCTGTCTGTCTGTGTCTGTGTGTCTGTCTGTGTGTGTCTGTGTCTGTCTGTCTGTGTCTGTCTGTCTGTCTGTGTCTGTCTGTCTGTGTCTGTCTGTGTCTGTCTGTGTCTGTCTGTCTGTGTCTGTCTGTCTGTGTCTGTCTGTCTGTGTCTGTCTGTCTGTGTCTGTCTGTCTGTGTCTGTCTGTCTGTCTGTCTGTCTGTCTGTCTGTGTCTGTCTGTCTGTCTGTGTCTGTCTGTCTGTGTCTGTCTGTCTGTGTCTGTCTGTCTGTGTCTGTCTGTCTGTGTCTGTCTGTCTGTGTCTGTCTGTCTGTGTCTGTCTGTCTGTGTCTGTCTGTCTGTGTCTGTCTGTCTGTGTCTGTCTGTCTGTGTCTGTCTGTGTCTGTCTGTCTGTGTCTGTCTGTCTGTGTCTGTCTGTGTCTGTCTGTGTCTGTCTGTGTCTGTCTGTCTGTGTCTGTCTGTCTGTGTCTGTCTGTCTGTCTGTCTGTGTCTGTCTGTCTGTGTCTGTCTGTCTGTGTCTGTCTGTCTGTCTGTCTGTGTCTGTCTGTCTGTGTCTGTGTCTGTCTGTGTCTGTGTCTGTCTGTGTCTGTCTGTGTCTGTCTGTGTCTGTCTGTGTCTGTCTGTGTCTGTCTGTGTCTGTCTGTCTGTGTCTGTCTGTGTCTGTCTGTCTGTCTGTGTCTGTCTGTCTGTCTGTGTCTGTCTGTGTCTGTCTGTCTGTCTGTGTCTGTCTGTCTGTCTGTCTGTGTCTGTCTGTCTGTGTCTGTCTGTCTGTGTCTGTCTGTCTGTCTGTCTGTCTGTGTCTGTCTGTCTGTGTCTGTGTCTGTCTGTGTCTGTCTGTCTGTGTCTGTCTGTCTGTGTCTGTCTGTGTCTGTCTGTTTCTGTCTGTGTCTGTCTGTGTCTGTCTGTGTCTGTCTGTGTCTGTCTGTGTCTGTCTGTGTCTGTCTGTGTCTGTCTGTGTCTGTCTGTGTCTGTCTGTGTCTGTCTGTGTCTGTCTGTGTCTGTCTGTGTCTGTCTGTCTGTGTCTGTCTGTCTGTGTCTGTCTGTGTGTGTCTGTCTGTGTGTGTCTGTCTGTGTGTGTCTGTCTGTGTGTGTCTGTCTGTGTGTGTCTGTGTGTGTCTGTGTCTGTCTGTCGGTCTGTCTGTGTCTGTCTGTGTCTGTCTGTGTCTGTCTGTGTCTGTCTGTGTCTGTCTGTGTCTGTCTGTGTCTGTCTGTGTCTGTCTGTGTCTGTCTGTGTCTGTCTGTGTCTGTCTGTCTGTGTCTGTCTGTCTGTGTCTGTCTGTCTGTGTCTGTCTGTCTGTGTCTGTCTGTCTGTGTGTGTCTGTCTGTGTGTGTGTGTCTGTCTGTGTCTGTCTGTGTCTGTCTGTGTCTGTCTGTGTCTGTCTGTCTGTGTCTGTCTGTCTGTGTCTGTCTGTCTGTGTCTGTCTGTCTGTGTCTGTCTGTCTGTGTCTGTCTGTCTGTGTCTGTCTGTCTGTGTCTGTCTGTCTGTCTGTCTGTGTCTGTCTGTCTGTGTCTGTCTGTCTGTCTGTCTGTCTGTGTCTGTCTGTCTGTGTCTGTGTCTGTCTGTGTCTGTCTGTCTGTGTCTGTCTGTGTCTGTCTGTGTCTGTCTGTCTGTGTCTGTCTGTGTCTGTCTGTGTCTGTCTGTGTCTGTCTGTGTCTGTCTGTGTCTGTCTGTGTCTGTCTGTGTGTGTCTGTCTGTGTGTGTCTGTCTGTGTGTGTCTGTGTCTGTGTGTGTCTGTCTGTGTGTGTCTGTCTGTGTGTGTCTGTCTGTGTGTGTCTGTGTGTGTCTGTGTGTGTCTGTGTCTGTCTGTCGGTCTGTCTGTGTCTGTCTGTGTCTGTCTGTGTCTGTCTGTGTCTGTCTGTGTCTGTCTGTGTCTGTCTGTGTCTGTCTGTCTGTGTCTGTCTGTCTGTGTCTGTCTGTCTGTGTCTGTCTGTCTGTGTGTGTCTGTCTGTGTGTGTCTGTCTGTGTGTGTGTGTCTGTGTGTGTGTGTCTGTCTGTGTCTGTCTGTGTCTGTCTGTCTGTGTCTGTCTGTCTGTGTCTGTCTGTCTGTGTCTGTCTGTCTGTGTCTGTCTGTCTGTGTCTGTCTGTCTGTCTGTGTCTGTCTGTCTGTCTGTGTCTGTCTGTCTGTCTGTGTCTGTCTGTCTGTCTGTGTCTGTCTGTCTGTGTCTGTCTGTGTCTGTCTGTGTCTGTCTGTGTCTGTCTGTCTGTGTCTGTCTGTCTGTGTCTGTCTGTCTGTGTCTGTCTGTCTGTGTCTGTCTGTCTGTGTCTGTCTGTCTGTCTGTGTCTCTGTGTCTGTCTGTCTGTGTCTGTCTGTCTGTCTGTGTCTGTCTGTCTGTGTCTGTCTGTGTCTGTCTGTGTCTGTCTGTGTCTGTCTGTGTCTGTCTGTGTCTGTCTGTGTCTGTCTGTGTGTGTCTGTGTGTGTCTGTGTGTGTCTGTGTGTGTGTGTCTGTGTGTCTGTGTGTGTCTGTCTGTGTCTGTCTGTGTCTGTCTGTCTGTCTGTGTCTGTCTGTCTGTGTCTGTCTGTCTGTGTCTGTCTGTCTGTGTGTGTCTGTGTGTGTCTGTCTGTGTCTGTCTGTGTCTGTCTGTCTGTCTGTCTGTGTCTGTCTGTCTGTCTGTGTCTGTCTGTCTGTGTCTGTCTGTCTGTGTCTGTCTGTCTGTGTCTGTCTGTCTGTCTGTGTCTGTCTGTGTCTGTCTGTCTGTGTCTGTCTGTCTGTGTCTGTCTGTCTGTGTCTGTCTGTCTGTGTCTGTCTGTCTGTGTCTGTCTGTCTGTGTCTGTCTGTCTGTGTCTGTCTGTCTGTGTCTGTCTGTCTGTGTCTGTCTGTCTGTGTCTGTCTGTCTGTCTGTGTCTGTCTGTCTGTGTCTGTCTGTGTCTGTCTGTCTGTGTCTGTCTGTGTCTGTCTGTCTGTGTCTGTCTGTGTCTGTCTGTGTCTGTCTGTGTCTGTCTGTGTCTGTCTGTGTCTGTCTGTGTCTGTCTGTGTCTGTCTGTGTCTGTCTGTGTCTGTCTGTCTGTGTCTGTCTGTGTCTGTCTGTCTGTGTCTGTCTGTCTGTGTGTGTCTGTGTGTCTGTCTGTGTCTGTCTGTGTCTGTGTGTCTGTGTGTCTGTGTGTCTGTGTGTCTGTCTGTGTCTGTCTGTGTCTGTCTGTGTCTGTCTGTGTCTGTCTGTCTGTCTGTGTCTGTCTGTCTGTCTGTGTCTGTCTGTCTGTGTCTGTCTGTCTGTGTCTGTCTGTGTCTGTCTGTCTGTCTGTCTGTCTGTGTCTGTCTGTGTCTGTCTGTCTGTGTGTGTCTGTCTGTGTCTGTCTGTCTGTGTCTGTCTGTCTGTGTCTGTCTGTCTGTGTCTGTCTGTCTGTGTCTGTCTGTCTGTGTCTGTCTGTCTGTGTCTGTCTGTCTGTCTGTCTGTCTGTCTGTCTGTGTCTGTCTGTCTGTGTCTGTCTGTCTGTGCCTGTCTGTCTGTGTCTGTCTGTCTGTGTCTGTCTGTCTGTGTCTGTCTGTCTGTGTCTGTCTGTGTCTGTCTGTGTCTGTCTGTGTCTGTCTGTCTGTGTCTGTCTGTCTGTGTCTGTCTGTCTGTGTCTGTCTGTCTGTGTCTGTCTGTCTGTGTCTGTCTGTCTGTGTCTGTCTGTCTGTGTCTGTCTGTCTGTGTCTGTCTGTGTCTGTCTGTGTCTGTCTGTCTGTGTCTGTCTGTGTCTGTCTGTGTCTGTCTGTGTCTGTCTGTGTCTGTCTGTGTCTGTCTGTGTCTGTCTGTGTCTGTCTGTGTCTGTCTGTGTCTGTCTGTGTCTGTCTGTCTGTCTGTGTCTGTCTGTCTGTGTCTGTCTGTCTGTCTGTGTCTGTCTGTCTGTGTCTGTCTGTCTGTGTCTGTCTGTCTGTGTCTGTCTGTCTGTGTCTGTCTGTCTGTCTGTGTCTGTCTGTCTGTCTGTCTGTCTGTGTCTGTCTGTCTGTGTCTGTCTGTCTGTGTCTGTCTGTCTGTGTCTGTCTGTCTGTGTCTGTCTGTCTGTGTCTGTCTGTGTCTGTCTGTGTCTGTCTGTGTCTGTCTGTGTCTGTCTGTGTCTGTCTGTGTCTGTCTGTCTGTGTCTGTCTGTCTGTGTCTGTCTGTGTCTGTGTCTGTCTGTCTG